>JAWNPO010000003.1:600000-1101761 GCA_035047525.1 Drosophila quinaria
TGTGTTGTGGGAGAGCATCGAGGGAGAACCAAAAAAAAAAAAAAAAAATTAGGGCACACTAGCCAAAAAAAAATTAAGAATGAATGAATAATCAAAAGAAAGAGTTGCAACACTTTTGGCAGTGTGCCCGTTTTACTTTGATAATAAGTACATATATTCCTATTTCAAAATGTGCTTTGAATTCAACAATCTAAAGACAAATCAGTTGCGAGACAAAGAAAAACATTTTACAAATTGTTGTTCTTCTTTTTGCTTAACTTTTTATTAAGCATTGTTTTTGTTTTAGATTCGTAAGCTGAAATGTGATTTAAATATTAATTGTTTAAGCCTGTATACTATGTATTTGCTAATAAGCTAAGTTTTATATATTTTACGCATGAGCAAATAAACAAATTTATATTGACAAACAAAACGCTCATTAATTGTTAACGGGTTGTTCTAGTTTCCAAAAACTTGACGCTCAACAGGTGGAAAGTGGAATTTGGATAAGGGAATAAATTAAGGGAACGTTCTCAGTGTTGATATTGTGATATAAACAAAATAATAGAGAGAACATTTTTTTTCCAGATATCTGTCATTTGTTGGGACTTTCGTGACTTACTAACAAAGTCAAATTGGTCGTATACTTAACTTTTTTTTTTTCTTAAAATTTCACAATTTTCTATCTAAATTTTTGGGTTTTATTTGACAATTCGATGGCGAGACAATGCTATGCCAAACAGAGAAAACTTAAGATCCTGACAATGTTCTTGATTTTAATGTACAGTCGCAGCAAAAGCTTGTATCTTTTTTGCTAAAACCTTTTATCATTGCCTGTCATACCATTTAGTTACTTAAAAACAATGTGAAAACGTTTATTACATTTTTTTGCCAGTCTATGATTTGGTTTTAAGAGACTTTTAGATTTTTAACGTTTTTAATTTGTTCCCCACTCATTTATTTTGATCAGGAAACTTTTAATGATTACAAAAAACGATAACTAACTAGGGTACAAAGTATACTGCTGTCAATACAATAAATGAAGACAGTTGAACAGTTTTTTGGGAAATCTACAAAGTTACGTTATCTACAACTTCTACTATCTATGTGAATGATAAGCATAAATATAACTATAAATGTTACATACAAAAAAAAGGGCACACAAAATGCGAAAAACTCAAAATATTAAAGAGCTTTGCTTGCTATGATCTTTCCAAGAATTACGAGCACGAAAATAATAAATATTTATTCGGTTCATTTTCATTTTCCATAAATTCGAGTACAAAACGTTGTCAGCATATTTTCACGCAACGCCCACGTATTTGTGTAGGATATTAAGGCAAAAAAACATGGCATGGAAATTTATATTTATAAATTTTGTTTGAGTTGAAACGAGGCTGAAAGGGGAGTGAAAATTAATCAAAAATTGTTGAAAGCAGAGTACATTGTGTGTCACACTTATTTATAACACTTTTTTTTGGGAGAGGTGAGATTGAGAGATTGTTTAAACAGCATGTACAAGCCGTAATTACTTGCACTTCAATTTGACGAAAGTGAAAGTTTTTTTGACAAAAATTATTATTACAGAAATGTTTATTCGGACTCGTAGTCCGATGTACAACATAGTTGTTGCTTTTTTTTGGGGCCCGTCCCGAGGCTCGGTTCGTGTCAATGACAAAGTTAAACGAAATTGAATTAAATTATGTAAAACCACACGAAATAAAACGAGTTATTTTAATTAACACATGGCCAAAAGCGGGGAAGGGGAAGCTACAAAATCAGTCAATAAATTAATTAAACACATGAAAACCAACAAAATAAATTATCAGAAATTAACTCGGCTTTATTTTTGTGTGTTTCTCGTTGTAAATCAAGTAAATGCATTAATTTATCAATATTGAAGGCAAACAAAGCAAAATTGTTGATCTTTTTAGGGGCGGGGCAACAACAATTTGTCTGCCTCATGAATTGCGATGCTCTTTTGTTTTTGTTTTCTTTGCCAGGTGTCAATGACAGCAATTTTGCATATGGCACAGTGCAGGTCAGCAAAAAACGATTCATAAAATCATAGGCAAAGGGCTTTCAGTACAAGCTTTCCATTGGGTGAATTAGTGAGCTTTCGAAAGCTTTCAAAGCAACGCTAAAGAGCCGAAGCTTACATCACGTGTTTGTGAGCCCTGTACGTGTAAAAGCTTTCATAGAATTTTAATCTAAGGAAATGTATACAGAAATGGATCATTTTTATTGCCGCCTTTCACACAAAAAATATATAACATAATCTATTATAATTTATAATAATATAGAAAGAAAATCAGATGAGTTTTTCTTCATTTAATACATTTGTCTTATATAATTTACTATAAGACATTCTACAGAAGCTGCACCAGTTCCAATCCGCTGAAATAAAAATAAATTCCAAGGAAATTGAATTTGGTTGTAGCTTATTTTAGATAAAAATATTGAAACTCTCTAAAATTTCTGATTAAGCCTTTCGTTCTTTTAATTTGCCCCACACTGTAGTAGAAGCTTAGAGCTTTGTTTTAACTCAAATGGACAAATATTATGAAGATATTTTTTCTGTTTACACTACGACTGTCCAAATGTTGTCTGAACAATGAGTCAGTTGAGTGTAAACAGAGTGTATTGTTGGGCTTGCAGCTTCTTTTGTTATTGTTGTTTTGGTCAACATGCAGAGAGTCTTGGGGTTATTGAAACTGGGTTAATTAAATACCACGAGACGCAGTCACAGTCACAGAAATATCACTTACAAGTCATACATATATTTTGCTTGAATAAAGACCTACAAAACTACTCAAAATGCATTTCATTAAAAATTTAGCTTTTGCTGACACGCAACACACAACAATGGTTGCAATGCATTCCTGGAAAATTTCACATCGCGTGACACGGACAATTTCAAACAAATGGCCAGGTGAAGTAAAAATGGTAAAAGGTAATCCTAGGTAAGCCCAGATACAAGTGCAATCACCTCCATTTTTATGGGTTAGCAGGATCCGTTATTGTTATAGAAGTTCTTGTTGTGGTTTTAAATTTGGAATGTTTACATTTCGTATGCCGTCTTGCTATTCTTCCTTTTTGCTTCCATTTGTCGTAAATGGGCACTATGAACTCATGGATCCGGTCGAATGCTAACAACAACAAGTCGAATTCATAGTGTCCAAATGCAAATGTACATATACTAACAAACACACATCTCACTAACTGCAGTTCATTGCTCTAGTTTTCCACAAAAAAAAAAAAAAAAAATAGAATACAGAATTTGAGCAGTCATAACAAAACCAAATGCAAATCTGGCATATTCGACTTTAAAATACCCGTAACTACACATATAGATAATGAGTGCACCTAAATTTAAAATAATTTATAATAATATTGCATACTTTTGGGCGCAGTTTTCTGTAATTATTTTTTTACTGATTGACGCTTTCAATAAATGGCTAATTAATTACATGAATAATTATTTTACAAATTAATTATTCAAATATTCATAATATCTAATTTTAAATTTAATTTTTACAATTTATTCCCAATTGTAATAATTTAAAAAGCCTTAGTTTAATAAATAAATTTAATTTTAGAACGAACATAACAATAATTTAGCCCTTCATGCCACATGTGGCACACAACACCCTGTCTGTCTGAATGTCGGTCTGTCTGTTTCAATATGCTTTATTTTATTTCTAGCTGGAAGCATTTATAAATTCGCACATAATTAAATTCAACTGTGGAAAGAAACCCCATCAAATCAAAATGCAACTAATAATTTTTAGTGTTTTTCTTTCGCGCTTTGCCTGCAAACGCTTTGAAGTTTATGCCTGCCCCATTTGGCCGGCTCACCGCAGCCGCGGCAGTTGCAAGTGGCAAGTTGCAAGTTGCAAATTGTTGCGTCTATTTCTCTTAGTCCTCCGATTCACAACGTCTGTCTGTAATTATGACGAAATTGGGCGGTAAAAAGTTTTTCCCTCAATCTACATGTTGTAACTTTGATTGGGGCTTAGTTACACTAGTTTTTAAACTTGCCTAAGTTAGTTGAGAGCGTTGCCAGATGGATTAAATAATTAAAATTATCTTTAGGATAAATATTGACGTAATTTTTGATTATTTGATTGATTATCAGCGATGTTAGTCTTCTATAATTCTAAGAGAATATTTCTCTACATACATATAATTATAAACTTTAAGTATGCCTATAAACATTAATGATTGAAGAATATATCCTTATGATGTTTTGAGTAAGTTTTTATTATTATTAATTTTAATTATGCAAATAATTAATAGTTTTGTATTGATAGAGTATTTCTAGCTATAATTAAGTAAAATTAAATTATTTTTTTTAATAAATAAATTGACAGTATTGCCCGATAATTTGTTTAAATAATTGGTTAAATAATTTGCGTTGCGTGACGCAAAAGAAAAGAAAGTAGAAAAAAAATGCTAGCAAATTCGAAAAGCATTTTTCCCTTTTCTTTTTTTTCTTTGCTTAGTTGCAGTTTTTTTTTTTTTTTTGCCATGTCGCCAAGCTGTCTGCCGTCATTTGTCATATTAGCCATGTCGCTAGGGGATCCGTCTAACCAACGTTTGTTTAGACTGGTCATAACCGACACACACACACACACACACACACACACTAGCATATTAACCTGAAGTGAAACACGAAACCATAATGAACTTAAGCGCTCTAGAAATGTTGTATTTCTGTTGTTCCTTCTTCGTTCTGCGTTGTTCGTTGATTTTGCTTTTGTTTGTGGAAACTAATGAAGCGCACCATGTGCCAACAGCTTTGGTTTATTTTTAATGCCCCACAGCACCACCCCCACCCATTTTAAAGTGGGTTGGCCACCATTTCTGCCGCCAGCTCATTAGCTTGGCCAAATAAACGCAGCGAGAAAATGGCTAAAATTGCTATTGCTTTTGCTAGTCATGTGAAAGAACGGATTTATATGTGTAAACATTGGCCACGTGGCTGCTTGGCAAAGTAATTAAATGTTAGCTTTTGGTCAAGTCTGTACAAAAAGGTCAACACAAAAGAGTTGGCCCAAAACAAATGTCGCTTGATAGCTCGAAGGTTTTAATTTATATTCAGCTAAAATATCAAAGGATTTATTAGCTGCAAGCCTTTTGTACTAGATTAATTATAATAAACATAAAGTCTGCTTTAGTTGTTGCCGACAACTTGATAATGAGTTAGATATTAAACCATTTAAAATAAAAGTAGATTCGAAAAAGGATAGGAATATATTTGATTGCCTCTTTTCATTATAAAAAAATATATGAAAATAAAAAAAAAGCTACATAGTCTTGTGGTGAAAAAAATATACAACTTAGCAAATAATAGATAATTTTTGAGCAAAATTTCGAATTTAAGATAGCTATTTTTAAAACCTCTAATTCTCTGTAGTTTCTGAAGAATAGTAGACTTGTTTTAGTCATCAAACTGTGCATTTATATCAAATTATTTAAGCTGTCAATTAAAAGTCAAGTGTAACCTTTAAACATGCAATTAACGGGGATATTTTTACAGCTGACATTAAAAAACAAATGCATTTCATTTGATTCTCTTCAATGTCAGTTAAAGTTCAATAATAATTATTAAAAGATTGAATCAGCGAACTTGCCTTTGCCGATTGTAATAATTACATTTATTGTTATTGCTGCTATTTTGTTATGCAATAAATTCATAAAATTGTGAATAACAATAATAGAAATTACAGCACTTTATAAAAATTATGGACTTAAGGAATCATAAGCTGACGATAAGCCATAAAAATGAAAACGGACACACCTTAAAAAAAGACCTCAAAGCGAGGGAGGTTTCAAAAGTACTAAAAAAATAAACCAATTAAACATAGGATTGTAAGAAAGAGGAATTATCATATTAAATTGCACTCTTAAGAGCGTAAGCGAAAGAGCTTAGATTAACTCGGGAGAGATTTTTGCAATTTCTCTTATCTCTCATCCAGTTAAACGTTTACGAATGAGAAATAAAGAGCAATTGTTATATTAAAAAGCACTTTTAAAAGCGTAAAGGAGGGACCTTTCAAATAAATTCTCTCACGAGAGAGACATTTATAAGTGTGCTCATCCAGTTAAATATTTAATAGCCGTCTCAAAGCTTATTCATGCACTTTTCGACCTACACTCGATGTGCAAAATGCAATAAAACAATTTCAGAGTAAATCAAAAAAATTAAACACACGTGTAGTTAGTTAGTGAAAAGAGATACCCATCTCAGCATTTGCCGCCTCTTTCGGGCCAATTGTTCACGCAGAGTTGCCTCACTTATTGGCAGTTTAAGTGGCGGCCATTTAATGTAATTTGAGTCGCATTGCAAATGCAAAATGTATCTACAGCTGGTGTGTATTTGTATCTGTATCTGTAACCGATTATCTGGTGTGTAAATTAACAATTCCCCGAAGTGAACGCTGAACGTTCCAGACATTGTGGCGTCGCAGTTGACGTTGTTGTCGTGTTGTTATTGTTATTGTTAGCTATTTATTTTTATTTTTTCTATTGCTTTGCTGGTCTTTCAATAGGCGACTTTTGTCTACTTTGTCGTAGTTATTGTCTAACGCTAATGCTAATCACATCGATTTATTTGAATGACAGTTAGATCTCTCACTTTCTTTCTCTCTCTTGCCAACTTCCTTAACCTAACATCATTATTATAGTTCATGAACTGTCTGGCATTTTATCAATTGGTGGGTGTATTTGAATTTCCTACAGTTATTCAGCATTATTATAATTATAGTCAACGCTTAATTATACTCATTTCACAAATATATTTTATATATAAAACTTGACTTACAAGCTCGATTTCAGCTGCGTCACAAGTTTTGTGAAATCTCAACGTTTCGACTTTGATTGATGTCCATATGATTATAATACGCCTTACGCGAGAAAATCAAATAATAAACTCAAAAGTCACTTTTCATTTGGCAAATCTTTGGCATTTTTAACTGGCAAATGACAAAGCAGCTTTCAAATGTTTTGCAATTTCTATGTCTGGTAAATTTTAAGTTTTCATTTAATATTTCTTTAAAATTTCAGTATGCCCAAAAATCTATCCGATTAATTTCAAAAGTGGACTTATTTTAATATCAATTAACTCACCAGACCAAAGTCTTATATTTGTGGAGCCCCCATTTTAAAAATTGTACATACCTGCAATGAGATTAAAAATATATTGATAAGAAATAAATATCGAAATATTATAATATACACAAATAATATGTTACAAATTTTTTTAATAAATATAAATGATGTGCAAACTACAAATCTCTTAAAAGTCAAACAAATCCAACACACATTATAAATTTGTCTATATTAATATCGTGCTTCATGAGAACATAAAGTAAATGTTAGAATGATGTGAATTATCGATAGACAATTATTTGTCACGACAAAAAAGTCTCGAGAATAATGACTAGATCCAAAAAGAACAGCTGCGATAACCACAAAAAAAATTGGTACAGCTTAAGTGGGCGTCGCATAAAAAATCCGAAAAAAAAACATTCAAAGAGAGAGCAGAAAAAAAACTAAACAAATATGAAGACAAAAAAGTGTAGCAAATTATTTAAGTTGTTTTTGCCGGCCTATAAGAGTCTGGTAAACAATGGAAAGCTGCTCTCAGCATGCCAAAAATAAACTCAAGATAATAAGTAAGCGAATGCAGAGACCCAAGAAACCCAAGAGATTCAGTCTCAAGTCTTGATCGAAGACCGCAGACTCAGACGCAGATAAATTGCGTGGCCAAGGTAAACAAATTTCGTGTGCTTTTTTTACATTTATATTTTGTGTACCCTTGCGTTGGGCTTAAAGCCTTTGTTACAAAGTTTGCTGTAATTACCATGAAGATCTACATGAATATGGGCATTTATCACAGTGCAAGCTCAACACAAAGTTTTTATTATTTTGTTTAACAATTTGTGTTAAAAAAATTAATTATAAGTAAGCTTTTGCTGAAACGGTTGCGAATGATAAAACAATAAGAAACTGAGCAATTAATTACTCTCTCGAGATCGTAGTCAAGAGAGCAAAAGCTCATAAAAGCTTTTTTGTTGGTTAAACACATTTAATAGCAGCTTATCTTGGGGGTAACTTTGCTCTCTCAAGAGAGTAAAAGCAAGAGAGCGTAGGCTCATGAGAGAGCGAAAGCGCTCTTTTGATATTCTAAGAAGGAAGAACAGGTGTTGCCACTTTTTTACAGCTAAGTGGCAACACTGCACACATTTAACATGAGTCTAAACTTAACTTTAACTTTTAAGGATTCCATTGCAGTGAATATTAAACAAATAACATGAAAATAGACTACAAGTGCATGTTAATCTTGACATGCTCGTGAGAAATGTTTCAAAATCACGTTTTAGAGTAATTTGTGCTTCGACATGCTACAGTTCAAATCGGTTAGTTCTCCTTTTTTGTCTGTCTGTTGGGTTTCTTCTTGTTTTGTTTTTTTGTTTTGGCAAGAACTTTACGAGGCGAACGCCATACAAGTTCAAAGCCCATGGGCAGAGTTATGGATGGGTTTCAAAAGGTGGTCCAAAAGAAACATGTCTCGAGCAAGACTCTCGTAATTGTGGTTTGTTATACTTGAGTTTTTATACTCTGTGTTTTTGTGGCTGGTTTTTTTGGTTTTTTGCTCTCAATGAATATTATTTTTGGCATGTGTTTTAAGGCTCGCGGCTTTTTTCGAGTTGCTGTGTGTGTGTGTGTTTGTTATGCGCTTTGGCCAAAAATAAAGGCTGACATCATCGAAAGCAGCCAACGCCAAATGTCGACAATGAATCGCAGCTCACTTATATTTATTTATGGTTTTTTTTTTTTTTTGGGGAACCTCTTCAGAGGCAGCAAATGAAATGAAACGAAACAAACATTATGTGTGTGTGCTGCGATTAACCCCCTCTCTTTAACCCCTTGCTAACCCACTCCTTTGCCCCTTTACTCTGTTCAATAACTTGCTATACAAGTTTCTGAGTCGAGAAGAATTCGTTGAGCTGCATAATTAAAACACAAAAAAAAAAACCAATTCTTTTTTCTCATTGGTCTTTGTCAAAAATGCAATTTGGGGTTTCTTAACCTTGAACTTGACTGGCGATTGCATTGAGTGAGTTTTTTTCTTTCTTCAGGGCTTCTTATATTTATGCATATATATTCAGAGCACAATTTACTGCAGTTTTCAAGTGAATTTTAGGTTTTTTTTTCCATTTTTTGATTTCAGCAGTTGCCGCGATAAGCTAAGGCGATTAAAAAGCTTTATATATTTTGTGACTTCACTTTATGACTAAGAATTTTACAAGGGATATATATTTTTTTATATATATTTCAGCAGATAAGTCTGCGTTTTAAGCGCATTTTTATTTGATTTAAGACAGAAAGTAATTTTTGAAATCAACAAAAATTTAAGAAGTTCTCGAAAATAGTAAAGAAATTTAAAAACTATATTAATTATTATAATTTATTATATATTATTGACTTCGAATTTGCTCAAGATTCACTAAAAATTGCTTTTATACTAAATTGAATTTTTAACAAACAATTGTCCCTATTCTATTACAATTTATTTCTCAGTTCTCCATTTCAACTTTCCACTTTTCCACAACATAAAGCACATTAAAATGCCTCGTCGCATTGCAATTGCGACTTAATTTTTAATTTGTTGCGCATTCCAAATTCCAAAGGGAAAACGCCCCTAAGACCCCCCATCAAGAAAGACCAGCCGAAACTAAATTACTAATAAAAATTAGAAGTGAAGAGTAAAGGGAAAGATGGGAGGGTGAGAATGGGAGGAATAGGAATGTGGAGCTGTGTCATTTTGTGGTGTTGGTATCAGGCAACACGCAAAATTGTGTTGTTTATTCTTTTTGTTGTTTTTTTTTTTTTTGGAAAGTGCTAAATCCCTTTTGTGGGGCTTCGAATTATGCCTGGGGGACATATTTCCGCATTTCCACATAGACATGGGCTTCACTATTGCGTCGTTTTGTCCAGGGCAAAACTGCGTCGCAGTTCATATATGAAATTGCTTTTTTATTACGAGTCATCATCAACGACATCATTCACAAGGACTCAATTATACAATAAAACAAAAAAAAAAAATGAAATGTAATAATTATATTGTTGACAGGCCAAAGATTTAATACTCTTGTGGAATTAAACAAAAAATAAACTTCAACTTAATTTACTTTTTATTAAAATTTATTTAAAATATCTTGAACAATTTATCTAGAGCTGAAAATTAATATATTCTACTGATTTAATACTCTTGTAGAATTAAAGAAAAATTGACTTGAGCCCAACAGAAAATTACATTATATTTAATTTAGTTTTAATATTTTGAACAATTTTTTATCTTTATCTTAAAAAGTAAAAAAAATGCATAAAAAAATTAAATTAAATTATTATTGCATTATTTCGACTTTGATCAATTTTTGTCAGAATAAAGAAAATAATACTAACTAAATAAAGTATGAGTTTGGTTCAAATACACACACACAGTAACAACACGAATTTGTCCACTAAAGCTTGGTTCTCTATTCATAATATTTATGACAGCTATTTGTTAGAGTAATAATATACAATTCATTTCATTCAGATCGAGAATATATATATTTTATGCGAATTTCAAAAGGCGTTGCATATTCTGTGTCAAAATTGCAATACCATTTGTGGGCATAAAAAAGGAAATGCGAAACGCATGAAACGCAAAGAATATCTGAGAAGCATTATAAGAAAATCTCAAGTTAGAAATGACATCATTTGGGCATTCAGCAGGTCAAGAGAAACACACACAGATACTCACACACGCACACTTATACAGTGGGTTGAAGACAGACATTAAGCCAAAACCCGCAGATCCTAAGTTATCTTTTTTTTTTTTTGCCTGAAAATGACGCGTGTTTAAATGCGTAAATACTGATTGAATAGTTTCGGGGCAATTCCCCAGGGAGAAACCGTTGCTGTTTCCTCTTCTTTTTTCCTTCGTTTTTTATAATTAAAGAAACGCAAAAGGGCTTCCTTTCGGTTTTCGTGCAAATAAATTGCGTTTCGCTTTCGAAGGATTCGCACACATGAATCACATGACGAATGTGGCATCATCAATTACGCCTAAGACCGGAAATTTGTAGTTCTCAACGCGATGACAGCATAAGACAGCAATTTTCTCAAATCCACAGCCAAAGCAAAATTGCAAAAACGTGGCTCAGGATGAGTGCATTTCAGAGTTGGCGACTTTACGCAAGTTGGCAAGAGTGTAAAGTTCAATTTTGACATAGTTTAATGTCATGAGAGACAAATTGTTATAAAATGAAAATCTAACGATATTTTTATTATTTAATTGTAAGATGTGAATCTGAAAGTCAGACAAAAATATATGAAATATATTTTCAACTAACTATGCATCTTATATTTTGTTTTGCGTAAATTGAATTTAAGAGAATTAATCGTTTTAAGCTAAGTTGAATATTAATCAACCCTGTTATATGTACATCATATTTTAGACATATGTTTACTTATGAAAACTCACTTACTCATGGAACTATCTTTCTTAATTAAATCTATCATTTAAATACCCAAAAAAAAATATAATTTGTATTCTGAATAAAATTCATCCAACGCGGATGAATATTCAATTGCTTCTCCGCAAATGTTTGATTATCGGCACAGTATAAGAAATTGTTCAGTGAAAATAATATTTTTAATACACATTTAATATATTAAACTTGAATTTAAGAATGCATTTTTTTTCTGTTAATTTTATTGATTTTTACAGTTTGCATTGACATTTTAAAATGAACAGAATTAGATGAAATCATGGATCCAATTTCATGCTATACCAATAAAAATCACATGTAAAACAAATGAGATGAAATCAAACATGCCGAATTGTTGAAGAGATTTTGTTTAATTTTATGAAATTGTATATGCGAATACATATGTACACATGTATAATTTTTAATATAGTATGAAATGCCTTAATTTGATTACATTAAAAATAAGAAACACTTTCAATTGTGCATAGCCAAAAATGCGTGCAACAAGTGACTTGCAACATTTGTTTTGTTTTTTTTTTAATAACAACACAGAGAGAGAGAGAAAGAGAGAGAGAGAGAGACAGATCGAGTGATTGATAAATATGGAAACGTGAACAAGAAGAAGAAAACACCGCAAGACTTAACCCACAACACCGACCTGTTGACGGCCATAATTGTGGCACAATCCAGCGGCGATTTTAAGATGCGTCTCTGGCTGTTGTTGTTGTTGTTGTTGTTGTAGCTGCTGCTGCTGTTGTTTGGCACCTGCAATCGATGTATACCCGGTCCAAATTCCGGATCATAGCTAAACGAATTCGGGGAACATAGAGTATCCGGTGAGCTGCCATAGAACGGCGAATAGGCGTGAATAAATCCCGTTGGACTCGCACTGAAAGCCATGTAACCAACGGCGGCAGAGGCAGCGGCAGCGGCAGCGACTGCAGGTGCAGCTGAACCTGTGCTAAGTGAACGTTGTTGTTGTTGTTGCTGTTGTTGCAACTGTTGCTGGTGATGATGATGATGTAAATGATGATAATAATGATGATGCTGCGGACTATTGTCGGCACTGCTGCTGCTATTGGGTATGGGAATCGCACGACTTATCGCCTGGCCCGATAACCGATTGTACAGTGTTGGTGAAAATTGATCGACTGCCTCATCGGGATCCTCCTCATTAGTTAAAGTTGTTGCAAACAAATTGCCATCAATGTTGGCAATTGTTGTTGTGTTGGGCCACAGCGATTCATTCACACAGAACGAACTGCGACCCGAACGCGATTTATCAAAGTAATATAGATGCGATGGCATCGATGGTTGCAGCGGCATCGAAGAGGCGGAAACGGAAACGGAGGCAATTTGGGGATTGCTAAAGGCGCGCTTGCGATTGCTGCTAGTGGGCGTGGCACGAGCAAAGCTGAGTGTGTTTTTATTTTATTTTTTTCGATTTATCGATTAATATACATTTTTATAGTGTTGTAAAGCGCGCAAAAATACAAAAAAAATAAAATAAAAAAGAGAGAAAGAGAGAGAAAAGGGGGAAAAAAGCAGAAGATATATATATACGTATATTTCAAAGACAGATGAATCCAAATTCATTATACAAAATCAAATTAAAATAAATTTATTTAAAATATTTTTGTCTTCAGTGTCAATTTGCCAATATTGGGGAATTGTGTGGGAATAGGGGTTGTGGGGGAGAAAGAATGAAAAATGTGTCACGATAGCCAACAAACTAAGTCATCGGGTTTGTTTTTGTGGCTGTGATTGTTGTGAATCTGAATTGTGTACATTTTTCAGGCAGGCAAATGAAATGAACCAACAAAAAGAAACAAATTCACTTGAAAATGGTGTTCATCTTGAACCAGTTGTGAATTATAAGAACCATTTTCTCGAATAGTGGGATTCTATTCAACTTCAATTGAAAGTTAACTCACGATGCTGGTGCTGAAAATAACTTGTTTGTTTCGATAACTATCAATTGTTATCGATAATTTCATGAACTATATCTGACAATGATCCAATATATGATTTAATGTACAACAATAAAATAAGTACTTAATCAGTTTAGGGTCCAAATATACTTTAATACACTTATCGATTAGTTATCGAAAAGTTTAAAAAATTGTTGATTGCATTTTTTTATCAAGATGAAACTAATTTTTTCTTTGTTAGTTTATCTAAGCCAATTTATCGATTGTCGATAATAGTATTCGATTTAACGATAAATGTTATCTTTAAAACAAAAGCTATACAATTTTCTAACAACTTGAAACACTATTGCCAACATTAGCAACTATTAAAACTATCGACACTGTTATCGATGCTTCTATTTCAGCTCTAACACAACATTACGTATTTAGTTCACAGTAATCGAAAGTGCCAGCCATAACACGACATTAAAATGATGCAACATTTGTGGCAACGTGTCGATGCGCTCCAGTTCTCAGCATAAACAACAACAACAATAAATGAGAAGCTGCCGCTGATGAATGTGGCATGGATGATGATGATGAGGTTGCTGATGATTTGATTGTTGCAAATGGGCAACGCCAACATGAAAATGCAATTTATGCGATTGAAAACAGAAATAACAACAAGGCAAAAGTCAAAAAGCGAAATGAAAATTGTCCAATGACTTTGTTGCATGCAACACAGCAGCAGCAGCAACAACAACAACAAATGAAAAACAACAGCATTCAAAAAGTGCAGCCAATTAATTCAGCACAAAATTCGCTTCCGCCAGGCGCCTTTTGAAGTCCCACGTTGACGAACCTAATAAAAACATCTTCATTTTCTTCATTTTCCATCAGCAACGAGCCTAATAAAAACATCTTCATTTTCCATTTTCCATCAACAACGGTTTTTCTTGCGGGCAGATTTTCCAGAGGGGGTCAAAGGAGAGGGGAATTTCTATTTATTTTGTTGGCCGCAAAACTCAAATCTAAACACAACGGGCCAAAACGATAAATAAAATGCAACCAGGCTGAAAGATCTTGTGACAGCAACAACGACAACAACAACAACAACATTGACTGCGACAAAACGACAGCAGCCAAAACTTTTTCCCCATTTTCAGTTCGCAGCTGCAACAAGGAGCAACAGCAACAAAAACGAACACAACAACATCAGCAACAGTTGCTGTTGCAGTTGCAAGCATTGCTGTTAGCAGCACTCAGTCAACGCCGCATACAACATCCGGGATATAAATGCAGCAATTACAACAACAACAACATCCACAACAACATGCAGCATCAACAGCAACTTTTTATTTGGCGCGCTTTTTACTTAATTGTCTAATGCAATTGTGGGTTATATTAGCTATGCCATCACAAAGGCAGCTTAATCGAGCGAAAAGTTAATGTTATCGATATTTGTAATGATCGAGAGAAAAATTTAAATATGTTATCGATAAAAATCAATATAGTAACGAAGACAAAAAAAAAAGAAAACTTCTTGTCATAGATATGACAGACTTAATTATCGATAGCTGTTATAATCGATATAAAAATAAGTAAACTTTTTGAAGATTCCTTTTCAAATTTATAGTAAATTAAGAACAACCAAAAACTTTGTTTTTCAGTAGATCGTTACTGCATTTTTTAAGATTTATCGATAGTAGTTATTGTCGACATAATGTTATCGACACTTTTTAAAGACTACTACTTTTCTGAAATATTGTATTGAAGTTATTTATAAGTCAGAGCATAGACTAAAAATTGTTTGTTATCGATTTTTTTGATAGAAACTGCAATTAAAAGCAATAAAAGGATATATAGAGAAACTTTTTGAAAACTTAAGTTAGCTTAAGTTTACTCTTATTTTGTCAAATAAAATAATGAAAGGTCTACACACATTTTAATCGATATATATTGATCATTATTGAAATCAAAATTTAAGTACATAGTTTTTATACAAAAATTTTTATATCCATATTTATAATTCCCAACATGAGTAACACCAATGACATGTACATGTGCTCTAATCAAGAGTCTTATAAACTACCTCAATTAATGTAAATTATCTGTGCAGAGCGACATTATAGTCAAGATTGTCTATCTTTTAATATGTTTCGGTAAACTATTCTTACATTTGTAGAGTATTCCAAATTCGGAAAGTATTTCTCAAATTAAAGGGGAATATTTTTGTGGTTTTCCATTGCAGTGACAAACTTTATTTAAAGTTAAAGAGGAAGCTACATAATTGCGGTTAGTTCGTGCTCTAATTAAACCCACAAATTTATTATTCATAAAAGATATATAAACTCGAACCAAACTCTGTTACATACATATGTTATAATTTATTTTTATATTAAATATTTAAACTCAACCCAAAAAAACACATTTGTTGTTATTATTTCTGTGACATAATCAACAAAAGATATGTTAACAATTGTCGTGCCCAAATGTGTAATTGTTGTTGTTGTTTTTGTTGCATTTTCTATGCTACTTGTTGTTGTTGTTGCAAGTTAAATGCACAAATTACATGCGAGTTTCGCACATGTTTTTCTTTCTCTGTTTTTCCCTCTGCACACAAAAATCAATGCAAAATTATGCACAACATTTGTTATTGTTGTGGTTGTTGTTGTTGTTGTTCAGTGTGTCGCAGTTAAAACAACAACAACAAAACAAGGAAATAAAAGTTTTGTTTGTTTCGCATTTTCTCTGCCAAAACATGAAGAAATTAGGTGAATGGAACTGCAGTTGTTGTTGTTGTTGTCGTTGTTTTGTTCAGGAGGAAAATGCAATTGTAAAAAGCGAAAAAAAAAGTCAAACTCCTCTAAGCTTTAATCTCAGATTAACCATGAAAAATGCAATAAAATAAATTTCAAGTTGTATTTTTTTATCTTAACATTTTCATCGTTTGCTGCTGTTTTTTAGCCGAAAATTGAGAGCTTGGAATTAAAAATAAAATACACTACCAATAGGATATGTGGGTATAGACAAAAAGTATGTAACTTTTTAATTATATTTAATAAAGATAGAAATTATTAAATAATTTTTGTCACAAACTTTTATTCGTTAGTTTGGTACACTGCTTTCTTTCTGTAGTGGTTCCTGTCTAGACTAAAAAGTATGGGTATTAGCAGTGACTTCAAAACACCTATTAGCAGAGACACATTTTTTTGTACCTACAGAGTATTCCAAATTTGGCAATCTGAAATAAACTCTTTAATTTTTTTTTTTGCAATTACGTAAAGCAAAACTTTTTATTTTCATTTTTTTTTCTTAAAAGTCATGTAAATACATAGTTTATTATAATTGACAGCACAATTAGCGCAAAGAAACAGCACACAAATTAAAGAGAGAGATAAAGAGCGAAAGAGAAAGAATTAAAATTACGCAAAGAAAGAGATCACAAATAATTTCAATGACAAACAACGATAACAACACAGACTAAATTAATATGTATTTGACTTGAACAAATGTTTAATGCGTTTTTTTGGTTAGTACTCATATTTACAATACAAATTGTGCATGAGATTTTGTAGAAAATGCGAAATGTGAAAAGGATTTTTCAAGAATTTTCAATTGTTTTTGCGGATAGGAGAAATATTTAGGTACATTTATTACTCACTCTGTTATTTAAGCAAATTGCTTTGTAATTGATATGAGAGCTTACCTGCAAATATAATAAGGAAAAACATATTTATTAGTCAAGTTCAATTTGAAATAAATGCTGTGTACATTTAATTTTAAAGTTTAAAAAGTAACGTATGTGTATGGACTGCTTGACAGCAGTTTCATTAGTGCAGTACACTGCTTGTTGTATGCCTCGTTTAGTGGCTTATGTCTCGACTAAAAAAATATGGGTATTAACCGTGAGTTCAAAACCTCTATTAGCAGAGACACATGTTTGGACAGTTTGTAAACCGCTTTGGGATATTCTAAATGACTAGGAATTTGTAATCTGTTTACATAAATTTCCCAAGTTATGTGTCTGAGCTGAATATCTTTAGTTTGAGAACCATTGTTCAATATTTCATTTCAGACTAGACTTGGGTAATTTATACAATGTGTATTTGGTTCACATTTGGGTACTTAACGAAATGTACCAATTTAGCGTCTGAAACTAAAACGAAAATACAGCCAAGACACGCACCAAAAATACTAAATATAAGTAAATCTTAAAAAAAAAACGAAAAATTTAATTGAAGTATTGAGCAACCGTAAGATTTAAAAAAATATTAGATATCCAATAATATGTTAATATAAAAACATAATCAGCCCGGAATAATGTGCAGCTAAAACTGTTATTTGTGTCTGCGTCTATTATATTGAATATCTGTCATTTGCCTAGATTTCTTTTCGAGTTGAAAGAAAATAAAAAGACAATAGAAACCCGCAACGCAATAAAAAATGTGTTTTCGATTTTTTTTTGTTCGCTTTTGTTTTGCTTGTTTTGTTTTGTTTCATTTTTCTCCTTTTTTAGCGCAACGAAAAATGGCAACAAATACAAACATGGCGATAATGTGCAGTGCGCACTGCTTGATCAATAACAACAACAAAAACGAGGTAGCAATCGGAATGGAAGTAGAAGAGGAGGAGAAGCAAAAACAAAAACAATAATAAAACTCTTGAAAGAATGCAATTAGACGAAAGCAAAAACAGAGATAAACAAAAGAGAGAGAGCGCGAGAGAATCAAACACATGTGTAAGTCGTTGTAATGTTGATAAGAGTAAGAGAGAGAGAGAGAGAGTGAATGAGAGACATAACTATTAAACACACAGCGAGAGAGCGAGAGTTATCATTTGTTATTGTTTTTAGTCGGTCATGTTGTTGCTGTGTATAATATAAAAATAGCAATTTGCGCACTATTTTTAAATGTTTTGAAAAATTGTTTAACTTTTTGTTGTCGCCCGTTTTCTTTTCGACTTTTGCCAATTCTCTTTTCTATTTTCTATTCTTTTTTGGCATCTTGACATCAATTTGTTGTTTGTTGTTATTTTAGTTGTTGCTGTCAATCAATTAAACAAATTAACAAATCACAACAATAACAATAACAAATGCAAAAAACAACAAATTGTCAAATGCAAAATAAAATGTTAAAGTAAGAGAAAAACAACAACCACATAAAGTGGAACCCAAGTTTATTTCGGTATTTGGATGGGACACCAATACACACACACACACACACACACACTAACACTAATACACGCCCACTCATGATCCACACGATATCGTCGTCAACTCAACTTAAGCGCCCTGGCGCCAAGTGATAAAACGACAACGACCAAATTCCTCGGCTTCTTTATTGTTGTTGTACCCGACAAAGGGGTTCAGCAAAAGGGTATATTAATACAGGGTATATCATAGCAGCCAGCAACTGCAAGCCAGCAAAGCTGATGAACGCTGCATCGTTAAATAACGATAACACAACTTGACGAAAGACTTAGATTTATTTATTTAATTACAATTTTCGATAATTTTGATAATCGATAGGTATCGATAGTACAACTTGGTATTGTGATATTAAATAAGCAATTATATTTAAATATTATTTTCGATTCTTTTGCCTTTTCATAAAATTTTAAGCAACAATAATTAATTATAATATTAATCGATAACTAATTTATTATAAATCAAACTTAATATCTTAAAAATGTAAAATAAACATGTAGATACATATATTTAATTAGCCCAGAGTTGAAAAAAACACAATGATTACAGTAGATTACATTGCATTTACAAAATTTAATAAAAAAAATTATCAGTTCATTTAAACTTCTGCCCATTGCAAATATACAGGGTATTTCAAAGTCAAGCACTGCACATAACTGCAGTACTTTTAAGTGATTATTACGTTATCAAGTGCACCACATTGCAAAGGCCTTCAAAATTCAAGTACACCGCACACACTCTATACTTTTGGCATATACTGTAGACGTAAGACACGCATAATCGATGGGGTTGCAGTTATCACACTGATAACAGCCCCCTCCACCCTCTCCTCACTGGAAGTGGAATAAACTAAATTCCAGAAACTGATAATTATGACAAAACCTTTTGTTAGTCGTAATTTCCGTTTAATCATTAATTTAACTACAAAATAAAAGAGCTAAAAATGGCAACCTGTTCTTCAATTAAACTGAAAATTCATGAAAATGCAATAAATGTCGAGACACAGAATCAGGAAGTATATTTTTCAAATGATCAACATGAAAATGTTGCTTTTTAATGATCGACACAATTAAGCGCAACTATGGGCTATGAACATAAATCATTCCATTTTCATTAAAAGTACAACAAAATTGCCTAATGATCTTCTAGATAAATTCGAGATAAATCCAAATTCAGCGGAGCGTCGACCTCAGTTTTGTCAGAATACAAGCGTATTTGAGAAAATGTTCTCGGGAAAAACTTGTAATAAAATTTGCAATGATCAATTTGATTTTTTTGTGTAGTTGTTGATTTGATTTATTATAGCTTTTTAGATTTTTTTCATTTTTGTACGCTGCACCCAACACACTGTGCGGAAGCCGCTGACGCTGCAGCGCCCCCTAGCGTTGGCCATGGGCGGCTGCGTTCGTTTTTGGCAATGAAAAATGAAATAAATGATCAAAACAAATAAGTAAGAAACGCCGTGGGCATAGTGAGAGAGCAAGTTAGACGACTGTGGAATGCCTTTGAAATGACTATCGATAAATAACGATAGTTAGTGGAATTCATAGTTGGAGAAATAAATAGTATTTCTTAGATTTTAAAACAAACAATAGTTTAAGTAAGAAAGGAAATTCTATGACGTTTATGCAATATTAATATGTAGTAACTGCAATCGATAGTTATCGAAACGGTTTCTCTATTGAATTTCGATAAATAACGATTAACGATAAATCGTTGAAAAATAAGGAATAAAACGAGTAAACTGTATAATAATAAATAAACCTTAAACTTTAACTTTTTTCTATTTTTATCATAATTAATAAAAATCAATACACCCCACAGGTTTTGTAGGGTATATAAAGAACAAATAAAACAAAGATCACTTGCATACAAAATTTCGCTTAATTTACATATCGTTTTTATTTTTGTTGTCGTTGTTATTTTTGTTGTTGTTGTTGCTTTTCTTGTTGTTTGTTGTTTCGCTTGCGTCTTTTTTAATTTTCCGCGGCGCTTGACGTTCAACAAATTTGTATCTTTTTTTCTTTAATATTTATTTTATTTCAATTCATTTTGCATTTTGGCTGGGAAAATTGTTCTTGTCTTTTTTGCGAGTGCGTGTGTGTGTGTGTGTGTGTCTGAGCGTGACAAATGCATGTGCCTGTATCAATTTGGCACAACAAAAACAACAACAATTAGGCAAAGTAAATAAAATTAATTGTACATTTTGGCGTGTGAAGAAAATTAATGCGAAATTAATGGAGCGTCAAGGCGCCGCGTCGCAAACTGTTTCAATTCAATTAGCAATTTATTAATTAGTTACGGTAATGCATAAAACAAAATCAATGCAAGTGCATAAAAGCTGACTGCTATGCAACTAACTTCAGTTACACACACAAGCACACACACACACATACATAACTGCAGTCCGCCCACAAATGCTGATTAAACTTCCACGTTTACATATGTACATGTGTGCGTGTGGATGCCATGTGGGCGTTGTCACCCAACGCCGGCAGCATTAATAACAACAACAACAACAAAAAGAAGAAAACAGCTGTTGGAGTTAAGTTCGCACAGCTGCGTTTCTTTCGTCAGCTGAGTGTGCACACACACGCACACACACGCATACAGTCAAAAAAGCTCACTCACAAAGCTGCCAAACAAAGACCGAAAGAAGAGAGAGAGAGGGAGGGAGTGAGCAAGCAAGACGCAGCGCGTTGAAGAGAGACTTTAATGGAGTTTTGTAAATGGCCGCTTGTTGTGTGTTGGGTGGTCAGCGAGTGGGGTGGGGAGAATACGAGACTAGGGGGGTTAGGTTTGTTTAATGATGACTAATAAACGGCAACAAAATAAAACAGTCAAAGCAAACAACAACAGCAACAGCAACAAACAACAACAATACAAAAACCGGCAAAATAGCTAAAAACGGCAACAAGCTGCAGACAAAGAAAAAACCGGCTTAAACTATGCATGTATTGGCACAAACACACATACACATCTCACACACACACACACAGATATGCATATCGTATACATGCAAAAAGATCTCTAGTTAAGCGAGGAGACGTCGAACAAGAGAAAAAAAACAAAAAAACCAATAAGAAAAAGGAGTATCTAGAAATGTGAAGCGCTTAAAATGTGAAAATCTGTATAGAACATTTTCTATTCAATTTGAGACACAATAAGAAATTTCGATTTAAAATAATGCAATAATGAGAGTATTGACAATCATTTCCGTCAACTTTCGGAAGTGTCAAAAAAAAAATATGGTACATTTTTCACTTTTGAAAATTGTTTTTTTTTCTTTTTTTTTTGGAATAGCCGAGAAATTCTTAGGAATTTCCAGTCAGTCACAGTGGCATCTGATCGTTTCTGTCTAGGGGATGACAATGTGGGCGTAGAATCAAATCACGAGCTTTTTTTTAATGTTGTTTACCTAATTAAATGTTGTTTCCCGAAAATTTCTACAATGTATTATTGTATTTATTTTCATAAGATTTCTTCCTCATATTTGTTAATTGGATCAAATTGAGATTGGCATAAAAACCTGAATCTCAAATGTTTGGCTTAATTTCTTATAGAAATAATTAATTAATGTCCAAAGGGTCGCAGTGCAGGTTTCCCCATTACAATAATTAATTAATGAAGCGTCAATAAAAAAATTATCAATTCTATATGCTCAGTATTTAAAGACTTTTTAATTATTTATCGTAGACAAGTTGAAAATAAGTAGGGAAACAAAAGAAAGAAACAGAGTCCATAAATGGGATAGATATTGACATAATTTACTCTATATAATATGATCATAAATCGGTCGAAAATTATAATTTAATCTTTCCAGAGTCGTCAACTTTATATCTACCACAACCTCCACCACGAGGCGGGAGTTACTGCTACTGTGACTGTGGCACAGGTGGTTGTTGCTGGTTCCGGACAGACGGTTGTCGTTGTTGCCGTGCAGGGCGGTGTTGTCGGTGACGGGCAGGTGGTTGTTGTCGACGGTCCAGCAGGTGTAGTGGTGCACGTGGTTGTAGTTGATTTCTGAGCAGGAGTTGTTGTACACGTGGTTGTTGTTGTTGATTTCTCAGCAGGAGTAGAAGTGGTTGTTGTACACGTAGTGGTTGTTGTTGATTTCGCAACAGGAGTGGTGCATGTGGTTGTTGTACACGTGGTTGTTGTTGTTGATTTCTCAGCAGGAGTGGTGCATGTGGTTGTTGTACACGTGGTTGTTGTTGTTGATTTCTCAGCAGGAGTAGAAGTGGTTGTTGTACACGTAGTGGTTGTTGTTGATTTCGCAACAGGAGTGGTGCATGTGGTTGTTGTACACGTAGTGGTTGTTGTTGATTTCTCAGCAGGAGTAGAAGTGGTTGTTGTACACGTAGTGGTTGTTGTTGATTTCGCAACAGGAGTGGTGCATGTGGTTGTTGTACACGTAGTGGTTGTTGTTGATTTCGCAACAGGAGTGGTGCATGTGGTTGTTGTACACGTGGTTGTTGTTGTTGATTTCTCAGCAGGAGTAGAAGTGGTTGTTGTACACGTAGTGGTTGTTGTTGATTTCGCAACAGGAGTGGTGCATGTGGTTGTTGTACACGTAGTGGTTGTTGTTGATTTCTCAGCAGGAGTAGAAGTGGTTGTTGTACACGTAGTGGTTGTTGTTGATTTCGCAACAGGAGTGGTGCATGTGGTTGTTGTACACGTAGTGGTTGTTGTTGATTTCTCAGCAGGAGTAGAAGTGGTTGTTGTACACGTAGTGGTTGTTGTTGATTTCGCAACAGGAGTGGTGCATGTGGTTGTTGTACACGTGGTTGTTGTTGTTGATTTCTCAGCAGGAGTAGAAGTGGTTGTTGTACACGTAGTGGTTGTTGTTGATTTCGCAACAGGAGTGGTGCATGTGGTTGTTGTACACGTAGTGGTTGTTGTTGATTTCTCAGCAGGAGTAGAAGTGGTTGTTGTACACGTAGTGGTTGTTGTTGATTTCGCAACAGGAGTGGTGCATGTGGTTGTTGTACACGTAGTGGTTGTTGTTGATTTCGCAACAGGAGTGGTGCATGTGGTTGTTGTACACGTGGTTGTTGTTGTTGATTTCTCAGCAGGAGTAGAAGTGGTTGTTGTACACGTAGTGGTTGTTGTTGATTTCGCAACAGGAGTGGTGCATGTGGTTGTTGTACACGTGGTTGTTGTTGTTGATTTCTCAGCAGGAGTGGTGCATGTGGTTGTTGTTGTTGATTTCTCAACAGGAGTGGTGCATGTGGTTGTTGTACACGTGGTTGTTGTTGTTGATTTCTCAACAGGAGTGGTGCATGTGGTTGTTGTTGTTGACTTCTCAACAGGAGTGGTGCATGTGGTTGTTGTACACGTGGTTGTTGTTGTTGATTTCTCTGCAGGAGTAGAAGTGGTTGTTGTACAGGTAGTGGTTGTTGTTGATTTCTCAGCAGGAGTGGTGCATGTGGTTGTTGTACACGTGGTTGTTGTTGTTGATTTCTCAACAGGAGTGGTGCATGTGGTTGTTGTTGTTGATTTCTCCACAGGAGTGTTGCACGTGGTTGTCAATGGTGTCGAACATGTTGTGGTTGTTTCCTCACAGGGTGGCGTGGTTGTCTCGCATGGTGGAGTTGCCAATGCAATAACTTTCTTATTCGTTGTCTGTTTCACCTCAACACAGCCAACGCTGTAGTTAACACACTTCTGGGCCTTCGAATCAAAGAAATGGAGGCAAGTTTTCGGTATGGCAGCACCGCTCTGACACTCGAAGAACTGCGAACAACTGCCAGGCTTCAGAGTTCGGAATCCATCAGGTTTATTGGCACAGACATAACGACGATAAAGGCCATTATTAACGGCCTTTACCGAGGATCTAATGTTGGCCGCTCCGGTGTTGGCCACAAAAAGAGCCACAAATGGCAACAGGACTGCAAGTTTGTAAAACAAGTTAAGGACAATATTTCCTGCTGGTCTTATTTCTAATTTTTACCATAATGTATTTTCATCTTGAATGAACAGTCGTTGTTGAAGCCTTCGAAATAATTCACTGACTTTTAAACAATTGAAACTGACACTTGCTTTTATATGAATAGATCCATCCTGTTCTGTGTGTTTGCTTATCAAAAATGTCGGTTAGATAGCAAGTCTGGTATGTTATCGGAATATATGATGATGGTCCTTTTAATGTATGAGATTTTTATCGTTTTCCTGCATCTTGTCCAATTAATTTAATGGTTTGCAAAATTATACAATACGCTGACTTCAGAAAACTATTAATATTAATTAAAACCAATATGAGATATTATGTCATCGCTGCGGTGAAACTCGCGAGTTCATTGCCCATTAACCACATGGTACAATCTCAGTATTTTCATCTCAGAAAGATAAAAATTTAAAATTGGTACAAGAGCTAAACATAGAGTGAAGTTAAGAATATCAATAGTTTTAAATAGAAGTTTGTAATTGTGTTGAAATAACTGAAAAAAATCTTATTTTTATAGAACAATGGACAACGAAATTAACTGAATATATGCTGAGACAAGTCAAAAATCAGACTTACTTTCATAGCTATTCCGAAACTGAACCGTTTTCTAAGCGAAATGCCATTATGATCATGTTTTGGCCTCTAATCTCGTTTTGTATTTATTTAATTTATTTTATTGTATTTCATCTTATTAGTAATATACTTTTTTAAACGTCTGATAAACGGAAATGCCTGCATTTTTAATAAGGCAAACAAATGTGCGTCAGTTGAAAGAAGAAAGCACTAAATTGTTTTTTTAGGTTTGAGACAATCAATATCCAAAACTAACCATAAACGTTCCCTTATCTGATGACACACAGAACCTACTACATCTCCACCCTCAACACTTTTTTTACCTCCTTCTACTTGGGCAAACAAATATGCTTAATGAATTAACAAACAATAAAACTGTCCCCATTTTTATTCTCTCTCTAGTTGTGGACGTAATTAGGTGCGAAAATACAATGGAAAATGGCAACGACCTGACGACTTAGAATTCTTATTCCCTGCCACATTCCTTCCATACTCTGGCTGCTCAAACCAAATTAGGCTACGCAAAGCAAAGCGCCGTGATAAGAAGTGCATTTTGTCACGCATATTATGCCTATGTCAGCACCACATCTGATACCACAGAGACATACATATATACTAATGCGTACACTCAGAAAAATGTCATCCTTAAATTAAGTACTTGAATTTATACTTTTTTGTTATACAAATTTTTAAGATTGTTGTTTATTTTACTTGAATTAATTATAAAACGATTCGTCTAAGTATTATTTTTCATTTGGCGTCTTACAATTCTCAACTGATTCTAGCCGAAAAAATTACATCAAGCTAGCATCTTTTAAAATATCAAAAGTTCAAGATTTTTGTGTACTTATCGCAAAAATATCACTTTAAATAAGATTTCTGTTCTCAGTTTTGGAAATTTCGAAAATGCTCTGTTTAAATACGGAAATTTTGTTTTTTTTTTCTTAGTGTACATGTGCCTACAAATATAGCAACCACCTGAATACGTCACAGGTGGCAGTCTTATTGTCGCCGACACGCTTATTAACTTTTCGCACACTTGTGGATTCGACGCCCCCACAATAAAAAAGCGACTTCATTCCAGATTAGTGTGGTTCAAAGTGACGCTAATGAGGAAAAAGTCGTAAATGCGACGTGCTTCTAAATAAAGCTAGTGCTGACAGCCCAATATCTGTACAAACTGATTTCAAACTGATGACCAATATTCAAGATTCCACTGAACCAGTTTCAATCGTTTCTCCGAGAAGATTTTGTTATTCGATACGAATTTCACTGAAGAATTTTATTTGAGTCATCGGAATCTCATATTTCCTTTGTTTACTTTGATAAATGAGAATTAACAAGAATTATTTTAAATGGAACTATATCTAAAATCCGAAATATTATTATAGGAAGAAACTAAGGACATTTGTATTTACATATAATGAATTTGACTCTAAGGATTTATAATTTTTTAAAGTAAATAATTTTTAAGACTAAACTTCTTCTTAAATAGGTAAAGAAAAACCATCTTAAGCACAATTGCTACTCAATTTGTTAAGAATTGGAAAAGTTCAATTGTAATTTCATTAGTAGCAGCTGCAAAACAAAAAAAAAAACTTAATCTCAGCTCATTGCGAGCCTTTTGTTTATGTGAAAAATGAAAAGTGACAACATTTGCTTTAGACGCCCCCGCCGTCAGTCTTAATTCACCAGTTGGCTCAAAGGCAAAGGCAAAACTGACTGACGCTAATGAAAGAGAAGGCGGTTCCCGTTCGTAACATGGCCAAGACGGTGTAAAATTTTGAGCTGTTTGTACAACAACTTTCTCGTTCGGTTTTCAGTTTGTATTGCTTTTCACTCAACTCAACTTAACGTTGCTGTGCTTGTAGCGCCATTTGACATTTTCCCCCCGATTTTCCATTTCCATTTCCATTCCCATTTCTCTGTCTGTTTTAATTTTATTGATTTTCATTTACTTGTAACTTTCCTAGCGATGCGACGACGAGTTAAAAATATACTACATAAATTTGCTGTTATGTGTGTTGTGCTTCCCAAAAATGCAAATCCATAATCAACTTTCTGTGATTGTTTGTTTGTTTACCCGATAATAAGTTTTTTGTTTTTCGCTGTCAAGGCCGTTTCCACCGGCTAAATGTAAACAGAACCCAACCCCCAAAAGTCACCTGCCCCTCGGGCAAAGCCGGCTACTCTCATTCGCTTCAAACTGACACTTGACATTTCAAATTTTAAATAAAAAAATTTACAACTCGAAAAACAATCACAATTAAAGGGACAAATTTATTAAATTATAAAGCAAATAAAGTAAGAGCAATAAAATATAATATTGAATATTAGCCAAATACATTTTAATATGTGCAAGAAAAATGTTAAAAAATTTAAACTGTAGCAGAAAAGGAGAACTAGAAAGTTTACGAAGTGCAATGAAATATAATTTTGAAAATTTTCCAAAAATATTTTAATATGCGCATTAAAAATTTAAAAAAATACCAGTAAAATTTGTTCTCAACTACAACTCAATAAATAGATACATTCAAGAATAAAACATTAGTTTTGTGCCAGAAAAATTAAGTTTAATTCCACAAAGGATTTTATTTTGAAGTAAACTTATTTAGCAATATAAAAATACTCTTATACAAAGTAATATTCCCCTTATAAGTAGGAAAGTATCAATCCCAAGGACAGTTTTGTCACTCTCTAAACTGAACTCTCTCCTTCCGTTTCTCCGACCATTCCACAAGTTGCCTCGTTTGTTGGTTCGATTTCTTTGGTTTGTTTACCAACCGACTGACTAACAAACTGTTTCGTCGGGGATTTTGTTTTATTGTCTAAATAAATAACAAATTGAGGAAAAGTTGTTGGCAAATAATTGCATTGCCACGTGCCAACATGATTTAATTAAATGGAACACAGTTTAATGACATAAACATATCAAATCCATTCTTGGTAAAAATCAAAATTAATCGCTAAATTAAGATAATCTACTTTTAATAGTAGTTTATATGGTTTCTAGGCCGACGGGTTAATGATTGCAATAAAGTTGTTGGCAAGAAAATGAAATGCCATTTTTGCCGCATTCAATTTCCATATATAATATCAAGGTTGTGGTCAATGGAGACAACAAAAACACAAGTATAAAAGCCAATTTATCCGTCTTTCCACTGCCCCCATCCCCATCTTCTTCCGGCCAAGAACCTGGTAACGTTCAAGTGCCATGTGCTAAAAGCCAGACCCCAGGAAATGACTAAACCACCGACAACTCGACTAACGGAAATACCACCCAACAATGGGGCAAAGTTCCTCCAAGAATATCGAGTGAGGGATTGAAAAAGGATAAAAGTATGAGAATGTCACGGAAAAGGAAACTCAACAATAAAGGTGTTTGAGCAATAAGGAAGGAAATGGCGCAAGAAACCAATGTTTTTGTTTTTATGAATTGATTTATCAAAATTTTATTTTTTTAATAAATATCTCAGTAAAATTAATATTTATGCAAAATTCATCAACTTAATTTTCTATTAATAAAAATTTAAATATTTCAATAAATATGCACAAATATAAAATTCACTCAGGTATAAAAAAAAAATTAATTTTTTTTTAAATCGCTATTATCTTACACATTTTTTTATTATAAATGTATTGTACTATGTATACCAAATAAATAAACTAAAAAAAAGTGCACATAATCAATCAATATTTTTAAGCAAATATCTAATCGAAATCGAAAGTTACACTTGTCGAAAGTTACAATTTCCCGTTGATAATATTGATCATTGAGACACTGTAGTGACATTAGATATAATCGAGAGAGTAAGACGGGAAGATAATGAGAAAGAGTGAGGGGTTCATTTTTCGTTCATCTTCTTTCTCTCGTCTTGGTTTAAAATTTATGAGTATATATCGTATAGCATATAAAAATGAACAAATAAATATGCATGTATTCCTGTGTATTTGTTTTGATTTAATTTTCCTTTTTGTGTTGGGATTCTTTTGTTATACGTTTTTATTTAAATCATGTGCTCTCGGGGGTTCCGTTCAACTGTCCTCGGTTCGTGCGCCACATCCCCAAATATCATCAAATATCTATCGTCTCCTCTTCCTCTTCGTCACCTTCTCCTTCTTCCTCTTGGCGCTGAGCTGCCCAAATTGTTCAGTTAGAGTGTGTGCTCTATATAGAAACGCCAGCCAACTGACGTCTATCAATAATTTCTTTTCTTTCCTTTTGATTTTTCCCTCGTTTAGTTTGTCTTTTTGTTTTTTTTTTTGCATTGTTCTCTATTCGCTGTCTGTCGCCGTGGGTTTATATGTGTTTGTGTGTGTGTGTGTTTGTGTGGGAGAGAGCGAGTGCTCTCTTTCTTAGCTTTACTCTCTTTTTGTGTTTTCGGTTGAATTTGACTTGCAAATATCAAAGAGCCGAAAGTCAAAGCCAATCATCAATCAATCATTTCATTCGTCTGTCCATTTGCTCATAAATCAATACAAACACCGTTTGGCGCCTGTCACAATTTTACAACAACAGCAAGGTGAGCAAAGGTGTCAAATTTGAAGGCAACAACAAATGAAAGCTATTGAAAGACCGCATCGACGTAATCTGAGGTATTCCCTTTTTTTGCACATGGAAACACCTGTTCAACATTTTTGTGTGTATTGCTGTTTCTTTTTTTTTCTTATTTATACATATTTTTGCAGTTCAGTTCAGTTGAGTTTGCTTCACAGTGGGGCAGGTTGTGTGCTTGAAAATAGCGATAAAGATTAGAATCGTCTGCCTGGCAACAAACGAAATTCCTTCATATGAATCAGTCTTAAATTGAAGCATAATAACAATCAATTAAATGAGTAAAAAAAGAAACAGAAAAATGAAAACGAAGAAATGGAATTTTTGTATTATGTGTATAGTATAAAAAAAGATTTGATTAGATTGGAAAATTTTTTGAATATGTTGTTTATATGTACAATGGATTGTGATAAGCTTAGTAGCTAGACAGTGTTGTCAACTATTAAAAGAAAAATATTTACATTTAAAAATAAGTTTGTAATATTCGAAAGTATAATTTTTTTTTGACAGAGAAAAAAATGCAGAGTTTCCATTAACACCTTTTTAGATTTTTCCTGCCAATTGACTCCAAAAAAACCAGTTCTATCGGGAATAAAGCTGTGCGAGCAACACTGAAACTTGATAACTATTAAATATTTATACAAAACTCTCAAACTTTTGCCCATAAAACAGTTTTAAAGTTATTTTAGCAGCTCAAACTAACTTCCCTGTTATTCTGCAAAAACTTGTTAAGCTTTTTCAGTGTTCTTTTTAAAGCTTTTCACATCACGTTTTAATGTATTCATTTCTTTTTTGCCCCCTTTTCTTCGGTTCTTCTATTACATTCACAATTTGTGCAAGTGAAGAGACAGACAGACAGAAACTAACATAGTGCAGACATGCGACGCCCCCTCAGCTCGGAGCAGCAGTCCGTTAAATGGAAAAAAAAACAAAACAAAACAAAAGCAACAAAAAAATTGCTCAAAGATGCTAAAAATGTGCGCGTGTGAAATATAACAAAAAAATTTGCCATTAACAAAAACAAAAAATTATCCATTTATTTTTTAAAGCAGAGAAATTTGCAAATTTTTTTGAAAATGCTGCAAAGTGAAAAGTTAACAAGAGAAGAGAGTGAGTGCGAGAAGCGAAAGCATGAATTAAAATTGACTACTATTTTTTCATTGATTTTTAATAAGCAAAAAGTGTGAGAGAGAGAGAGAGCGAGAGAGTCAAGAGTGCGGCGCTTCGACAACAAAAAAAAAATGACACGCGCAGCAGAGTTGAGTTTATTTTTAAGCAACAACAATAAGCATAAACACTGTGCGCATTATAATAAAAACAACAAATAGTCGCACATTGATAGGCGATGGTTGATAGCAACGGCACCAACAACAACAACAATAACAACAATAATAGCAACAAGCAAGCAACGTCGACGTCCGTATAAAAATCTACATCATTATTTGTGTCTATTTTTAGACACACAAAACGAATGAACGGCAAACGCATGACCGCGTGTATGTGAATGTGTTAGTGTGTGTGTGTGTTCGTGTCTGCGAGAGAGAGAGAACGCCGCAAAGAGAGTGCTTGGTTAACTGAGCGCGCAAGCATTTGTTGTAATGCGCCGGCTCAACGATCGCTGCAGCAGCAGCTCCAACAACAAACCACAAATGCAAAACGCTCTCACACGAACATATGTATGTACATTAAACGTGTTCGTATTTGTGCTTGGTGACGAGACGCCTGACAGACGCCGCGACGTCAAAGGCGTGTGCTGTAATCATCGTCGTCGCGCTGCCTTAAGCATTGCTGCTGCTGCTGCTGTTGTTGTTATTGTTTGTCTGCGCGGTGCAGAAGCAAGTTTTGTATATGTATGTGAGACAACATCAAAAGAGAATTCATGTAAAGTTTTCTATTCAATACTCTTTTAATCTTGGAGGAACTAAGAAGAGTTGACCAGGTGTTCGAAAAACTTCATTTAAATGATTTATATTTATATTTCAAAATCATTATTTAAAATAAAATAAAATATCTCTTTCGACAAAAAAAATTAAAAAGATCTAGCACATTTAAAGTTTTGTAAACGCTTTATCTTTTACTATTCTGCTCTCTTGCTGTCTCACTTGCTCTGTGACTGTTTTTCTAGGATGACACATTACATTTTATTCAAAAAATACAATAGAAATTTCTGATTCATTCATTATTCACAAGCTGTAATAGAACAAGTAATCAATACCATCAATAGCATTTAAATTACATATTGTAAATGCAATCGATTTTTAGTTTTTGTACTAATAAGTTAATTTTAGCGTCGTATTTGCTTTTTATTATTGTAAAATATATTACATGGCCAGTGAATAACTGTATAACATACGTCATCCGATAGAAAGTTGTTTGTTTTCTGTTTATCGTTTGTGGCGCCTAACCAACTACCCCCCGCCCCCTCCTCATCCTCCCTTCTACAGGTAATCTGAACCGTGTTTATGGTTTAAGTCGAGCATCAAATTTCATTGAAGGTCAAACTGCGCTTTACATTTTAGTTTCTGTGTAAGGCAAAACTACGTTTTTCTATAGTTTTCGCATTGAATTTCTCAACAAAACTTGGTACGTAAATACAGTAATGGAAAAAAAAATAGAAACCAGTGATTAAGACTTTGACCAGTAACCGAAACAAAACATTTTTATTATACCTAGACAAAAAAAAGCGAAATAACCGTTCAGTAACAGATTCATGCATAACGGTTAATTTCGATTAGGTCAAGCTTTGAATTGAATTATTTTGTTAAGTTATAATCATTAAATTTATATATTTATCATTAAATTTATATATGCATTTTGTACTTTATACAATTTTGGAATATTCCTATTAAATTTTGCGGACTTTAATATTTTCTTATGAACTGAAACCATACTGGTATTTTGAAACCGAAACATTCAAAAAACCGGTAACCATTACGTAACTGAACTGATATATACAAAAATGTTACACAACTGATAACCGAAAACCTAAATGCGAGCATAACCGAAACCGTTACTGATACCGATACTCGTTTCGGTTTGATAGAAAATATAATTTAATTTTATAATTTATAATTTTAAAAATGATTCGGAAAAATATTTTAATTAGTTGCATCATTTTTACTATTTAGCAATGTTTCAAAATTGATCAAAACTACATGATTCATACGCAGCTTTTTTCATATTATTTAAAAGTGTTTTGAAATGTCAAAATTACTGTCGTCTCTATATTTTTGGCATCACTGTAAGTACGTCTGTGCAAATACATTTGCAATGCGTCGTATGCAAGTGCGCATAAGGCGCAGCTCATTTAACGGAAAGCGTGGCTATTACACACCTGTACTATATGGGGTGAACGGGTGGGGTAGACTCTCTCTATCTCTATCTCCCTCTCCTCTCTCTTTCTCACTCTCACTAGGCTATGAGTATTGTAAAGGTGTAAAGGAGACAGCATGTGTCATCTAGAAATGCATACAACGTATAAGGAAATAAGCAACTATACTGGAAATTACTTCTGGTTTGAAAAACACATGCTAAACTGTAGTTCAATATTTTAAAAAATCAACAAGTATTTTTAAAGCTTAAATTTAAAAAGTTATTTGCACTTCAATCTCAGATCGAATTTTTTACTCATATATTTCTTTACCATTTTCATCGCATTCTTACCACGGTGCAAACACTTTCACACGCATCATTTAATCTTGGTTAAATAATAAAATGCTGATGTAACTGTTCGTGACGTTTTTCGACTTGCTCGGATAACGTGATAATAATTCTTCATTATTTTATTATATATACATATTATTTTAATAATAATACATATACATATTATTTTAATATTTAATTTATATCTCTGAAATTTTTAAATTTACCAAAATATGGTTAAGTGTATAACAATTTCTTTTCATACTAAAGTTAGTTGAGATCTTACGAAACGAATTTACGTTATCTACACTGCATAAACGGTTGTATTTGAAATTCAAATTGCCACATGTTTTTGGTGGCTTCCTCTATGAGATCTGATGACGTTAATTTGATAAAATTTTGCTATTGTCACAGCTGGTTTTTAAAAAAAAAACTATTCAATTTTTTTTAGATTTCCTTTTTGTGTTCTTTAGGGTTTCATATTCAATTTGGTTCAAGCAAATAGATACACAGTAAGCTAGATAATTTAGATAAACAAGTGGTTTTGGGCTCTAGATAAGAAACGTATAGAAAAAAAGCCAAAACGGAAGTGAATATAGTACAAGTTCATTCCATTTCTTTCATTTGTCTTTGGCGAACTAATGGATTTTCGGGAATAATCTACATTATTAATTACCACATACAGTTCTTAGTAGGTCAAAACCATGCAAAGAACCATCAACAGAGCACAAATAAAAATAAAAACTTAAGTCAGTGGCGTCATTGACAGCACTGCGAAACCCAGAAGGAAGTCAAGGCATATTTTGATTTTGGCACATGAAATGTTTACGACCTTGCCACAAAAACAAAAAGAAAATATGTAGTATTCAAAATATTTTCTGTGGAACTTTAATAATTATCACAACAGATTTTGGAATATTTATGAAATCTATCTTTAAGATTTATTGTACATCTGTCAGGTTGCGCCAATAATTTCAAAATCTCTTTTAATATGCAATGATTCAGAATCTGAGAATTTTCTATTATGAATTCTAGCTCTGTATAAAATATTTATATTATTAAGACGAGTATAATTGTTTTTTGATAATATTTAGAATCTGAGCAATTTTCTAATAATGATTGTACATATTTCTTATACTACGAGTATTCAAAAAGAAAGTGTCATTAAAGATCTCTGACTTTCAGAATCTAAGAAACTACTAATTGGACATCTTTCTTGTTAAGATTCGAAAATTGTTTTTTTATTGAGAATCTGAGAAATATCTTGAAAGAATTCTATTAAAAATCTCTCACTTGCTAACATTCTTAAACTTTTATTATCTTATGGAAACTTTCGCAGTCCGTGAAATTTTAAATGCAAACTCTATCTCTATTTGAGATCTCTTTTATCTTTATAAATTCTTATTATTTTCCCTAGGTTTGATTTTACTTATAAATTTTTAATGAAAACAATATTCTATGACTATTAAATTAGATTTCTTAAGAAACTCGATGCGATCACATCGTGTGTTGCCATTGGAAAGTTGAGCAGACTGGACAGGTGTCAAGAATTTTCGTAGGTAGCTATTTAAGAGAGGGGAAAGGTGTCTCTACTTAAGGTAACCTGCTGCCTGTCAAGTTGACAGCCATATGACTTTGACATAGATATCAACAAAGTTGCGAATTTCAGTTCAGATTTTAACTTGATGATTGTTTTTCTCTCTCTCTGATTCTCTTGTTCCCATTTCTCCGTCTCTGTTTTGGTTTGTTTTGGGCTTTTATGACTATTTTTTCGGTGACAGCGCGTGCTGTTTATGCATAGTAATGGCGCCTAAATGAATTGATGATGATGAAGAGACAGGGTGTGTGTCTGTCATCATCAAATGGGTGGAGATTCCATTTTCTTTCCATTCCGGATAAAGTTCAAATATATTACGTTAAATAAAGTTGGTCAATGCCACGCGCCTAGAACTCAAAATTGTAACACTTGACATATGACTACTAGTTTATTCTTTTTTTTTTTTTTTTTTGGCGCCTCGCCTTGAACACGAGTTGAATTTAGTTAAGGTAATCAATTTTCCATGCCAAAGGGATTTGCAAAATGCTTCGCAATCGTTGCCTTATCAACGAAACATATGACGCATATCTCTCTCTCTCTCTCTGTCTTTGTCTTGCCTCTCTGTTTCTTGGGGTTCGTTGACTTGGAGATCGTTGCGTTCCATTGCAGTAAATCTGTCGATAGTCCTCATACTTATATATAAAATGCATATATCACTCATTCAAACGCACGCTCAATATAGTTACTTATGTGTGTGTGCTTGTTTCATTTTCTTCTTCGTTTTTTGTAAAATAAATTAAAAATGCGGAAAAGGTCGCAGCAAACTCATAAATGAAATGAAAAAAAAGAGGAGGACTGTTAAATACACAACTGAGTGAGAGCTGACCGTTTAAAGACTCGTGTTAGACATTCAAAAAAAATAATAATGTTGATTACGTATACGACGCGTCTGCCCAGAGACAACGACAAACAAACTACGACAATTCCACAAAAATGTTTCTTTTTTTTTGCTATATAACTTTGCCTATGTATTTAATACCCTATACACACTAATTTTGTATATAAAAGAGTGTCAAAGCATCAGCAAATTTGCACACCAAGCTAAGAAAGTTTTGTAAAGCATTAAATTAATTTCGAAAAATTAAAAAATAAATATAAAATTAATGAATCGAGTCGATGGATTCTTTATTATTATAAGCCTATTTTTGGATTTTTTGGCAAATTATTGGTAATTCATTAATTTAAATTTAATAATTTGTTTTTATTGCTTAAACTTATAAATGAATAATGTAATATCAAATTAAGTTTCTAATTTTTAATTTAAATTTAAATATTAATCATCCAATGCACTTAGTCTTAATTTAATAATTAATAAATTTAAAAAAAATGAAATATTAAAGTTGCAGAGTATCTGAAAGTCAATCATTGCTTACAGAATTTGTTCTGCAAATGATGGGTAATTCTTTTATATTTATACTTTGTTGTTGCCCCGTTAATTTGCCTTGCTTAATTTAAACGACAGCTCAATGAGCTCAGTCAGCAACAGGGCGATGACAGACAAACGAGACAGACAGACAAGCTCGAATCATTGACCATTCCAAATAGATGATAAAATGTGCTTTGTCATATCATTGTAATAGGGAAGGGATTTAATTAGATTCAGCAAAGACATGGATTTTATATTAAACTCAGACTAAAGTTTGGCTTCATCAGAGAAGTAACTGAAAGTTCTCATTTGCACATAATCATCGTCTTTTCGCGCCCGCAATTAATTAAGCTTAATCAAGAAAATCAGCCAGACATTTAACAATTTTAGCCTATTAATTTATGCATTCATTTTGCTGACCATTCGTTATCCAATTGTCCGCTTGAATAATCCAACTCAATCTGGACTCTTCTTCTCCTCTTATATAAAGAGTAAATGCTTCACAATGCAACTTGTTCAAGTGCCATTGAGAAAGACTTTCGTTTTCATTAGAGTAACGAGTGGGAGGAGGAGAAGAAGCAGACAATCCAGCAAACCAGTCATTGAAGTGCCCCCTTCCCTATTCCCTTACCTAACTCCTGCCTCAAGTTCGTGACGCAAGTCCACTTGCAACAGTGCCCTTGCCACATTGCATCAATCAGGCGGCAGTGCTTCAATAAAAAAATAAAAAAAAAATGGACAAATTATCTATCCGTTTGCTTTGGCAGCAACTTTTCCGCCAGTGCAGACGCTAAGAAAATATCTAAATACATAACAGCAAAGTTGTCAAGTGCAGGCCCAATTCATTTGCATACCCTACATGTATAGCAGGGCACAAGGGGGTATTATAAACTAGAGAGTCAGTAGAGAAAATGTAGAAAAAACATCAACTAAAAGCAGTGGGTAAAAAAGTTATTTAGCATTTAAAATAAAATTAAAGAAAAATAGATTTTAGATTAACTATAGTTTTCAAATTTTCATGATATGAAATTTAAAATTATAGTTGGCATACAAAAAGTGAAGATAATCAGTCAACACAAAAGTATAAATTTATATTGAATTCATTTTTCAACTACAAACGAATCACCAGTATCCAAAGAAAAGGTTCGAGTTATGGGAGTATTCGACTCTTAGAGTTATTTTTCTTAAGCTTTTTAATTTTACTGTCACTGATTTAGCTCGAGTTACAACTGAATTAAGATTTAAATTTCAGTTTAATTTAAATATTTAAAATTAAAATATTAATTAATATAAATGAATCTCTTTCAAAATTTATTGTTTATTTATTTAAATATAGTAGTATTAAACATATAATGAATCGTGTTTCACTCCTCAGATCTCACAAGAATTGTTTTTCCTGGGCATCTGTAAGTCGTTCAGTCATGACTTGAAGACAATGTTGCTGCTGTAGTTTTACATGCATGGCATTACACAGCAAGCTGTTGCTAAGTCGACAAGCCGGACAGACAGACAGGCGGACACGCATACAGTCAGACGGACGGACATTTGCCGCATTACTCATACGAAGTGTTGTCAGAGGCAGAGAGTCGGCTTCTGCTACGTCTGCTGTTGACTTTGACTGCTGCTGACTTTGACTGTGGTTATTTTTAATACCAAGGCACATAATTCATTGTAATTTGCCTGCCGCCGCTTTACATTTTCCAGTTGCATTTGTCTTTATGGCTTTGACGTGCCACATTTGCAGGAAGGAGAAGATGGAGAAGGAGAAGACGTTGTCGGTTGTGGCACGACTCACAGTTCTCCTCTGTGACTCCTCTTCAATTCTTCACTTGCCGCAGTCTCTGTCTTCTACTTTAAGTTCTTATGTAAGCCTTGACTTTGCCTTGTCTTTCGAATAATCTGTGGCCTCTTTGCCACATTTGTAGTTTTTCATCAATCAATTTATCGCACACTACTCAAATGAGTCATTCACACTGCCTACTAAACACACTCTCTGCAAAACAACAAACCAACCCACAAAGAGACACAAACAACAAATTAGTCATCGCATCGATTTATGGCACAAAACAAGAAAATAAAAAAATAGAAACTGTCGCCAACCAACTTAAAAACCATGACAAGAAATTTTAAATTACTTGAATAATACCCTAAATGTCCAATTACTCTGAATATCAACATAAAGTTCTAAGCACAAAAGACAAGTGAAAAGAAATCTTATCATCTCCGAGTTTTGACTTGATCAAACAGAACTTAGATTCTTTTGTCCATCATTTGTCAACTTTTTGCATGATATTTTAAACTGGGAATGCAAATATTGATTATTTGTTTTTTTTTTTAAATAAAAAGTATATGATTTTTTATTTATGGTAACTTTGAGACAACGAGAAATATAACAATATTCGAATATTCAAAATAAATATTTACAATCCCTGATTAAAAACTCTCCTTGTGTTTTTATTTAATTTTATTTATTCAGTTTTATTTTTAATACTATATTTTCTAACTACATAAATCATCTTTTGCATATAATTTTATTCGCATCCTTCCCTATGCCTCGGGAATCCGTAGGGAATTTGCATGCCAATCCTTAAGGAATTCAACATTGTGAGTTCCTACAGTCAAGAAAAAAGGAATTGTCCTTAGGTATTCCGTAGGGATTCCCTAACGTTCGTTTAGCCATTTTCGTTGATGATTTCTCTATCTTTTGTCATTTAACATAAAAAGTTTATCCTCAATTGTAGTAACAGTTGTAAGATTGTATCAACACTCTACATTTTAAAGTATTTTAATCTAATCAAGCTTACTAATTTGTGTATATATGATTCACACATATACTAAATCCCTCTATCGGTACAAAGGCCATAACGTACGGAATGAACTTGAACTTTCTAGTGTAAAAATCAAATAATTGAGGCAACATTTTTGAATGGCTTAAAGTGCGCTTAATTAAAGCGACCTTTTGTGTCACAAGCCCGTGTTTTGAATTGAATTTTCCCTTCTGTACACCGCACCCCCTTCCTATATCTAGTATTCCACCTACACAACAATTTCAATTCATTTCTCAGCTAATTTTCATTGATAAATTTTTATTAAATAAATTATTATAATGAGGCATTCGCTGTCGCTGTTGTTGATGATGACGATTATGTTGATGATTGTGGCCCGTTGCAAGTCAACGAACGAACTGACAAAAAGAAGCAAAGTACAAAAGAAAAAAAAAACAAGAAAATAAATTTGGCACAACATTTTTTGAGTGGAAGAAATTGGCGATAATGGAAACGTGGCGCGTGTTTGCACTTTAGCAAAACTCAAAGCGAGCCTCACAATTCCGGATGAGATCCGTTTAAAAGAAATGGGAAAAATTATTTGTTATTTATTCTCTATTAATAGACAACTTAGAAATGTGCATAAGCCGAGTCTTAAGGGGTTTCGACTTCTATAAATAGTTTTGGGTCTAACCTAATTGATTAAGAACAAAAGTTGACAGACAAACAGGCAGCGATTGCCGAAGTAAATGTTTGGTCAGCTCAAATAAACAATCCAGCGATAAGGCAGGGAAACGGAGAACGGAGAAGACGCAAAGAGAAGAAGGGGAAATGGGAAAGCGAGGAGAGCAGGCAAAGTTCAAAGTCAGTCGTCGAATGAATGAAATGAGTTTTGTGAATGAAAGTGGAAGAAATAGTTGAGAGATGTTTATCAATAAACGAAACGAAATGAAACAAAAATATGAATGTGAAAAAATCAAGACTTTGATTAAAAATTAAATAATTGAAGTGAAATTTGCATGATTATGTAATTTTCTATTTTATTCAATATAAATGCTTATAAGTTAGTTGCGAAAAACGCCCGAGCTATTTTCGAGTTTTATAGGCTCTATTTTTGGGTCCTTAATTTTGATACAATCGATAACAAATTTAGTCGATATTTGTCAGTCTTCACAAATTCATATTATTTTGCATATTATGAATCTTTGAGTTAGTCATAAAAACAAAAAATATATTGTCAAATATCGATCTATCATTTAGTTTATTTAAAGATTGTGATTTCACTTTTGGGAAGCTACAGCTAAATGCATATTTTAATTCATTTCGTCAGCGAATTTGTGATAAAGAGAGCAACCAAATAAAGCATATAATTGAACATGAAAATGTACTCAAAGAAAAAATATATCGCGAAATTACTTTCACTAACAACAAAATATTGAGAGAAATGTATAATTTTCTACTCAAAGAACGTTCAACTAAAATATTTATTAATTTCTATATAAAAGGAAATCCCATTTACATTGATAAAGGAAAGTTTTCCACTTCATAAAGATATTTTAAAAAGTAATTAAAAAGTTTAGTTATCATTCATATAATTTTCTAGAAAATTATCCCTTTACAGATGGCAAGTTCAGAATTAAAAATTTATATAAACTAAGTTAATTAATTTGTCACCTACCTTTCAGTCTCGGATTCTGCATTTGGTTGTTGCTGTAGCTGTTGTATCTGTGTCGCTGTCGATGCTGCTGTTGCTGTGCCAGCAGCAGTTGTTGCTGCTGCTGCTCCTCCTGCAGCTGCTGCTGCTATTGTTGTTGCTGTTGCCGATGTTGTCGATTGCTGTTCATCGCTTAAAGCGAGCGATGTTGTCGATGTTGCGTCTGCTGCTGCTGTTGTTGTTGTTGCTGCTGTGTTTGAATTTGTTAAATTAACATTGTTATTGGCACTAACACTCGCGATATTTGTTGGCGGAATCTGTTGTTGTTGTTGTTGGGGTTGTGTTGCTGCTGCTGCTGTTTGCTGTTGTGATTGTTGCTCATCCAAAACACCAGCGACAACCATTTGCTGCACATCAGCAATTGTTGCCGGTGCACTTTGCAGCTGTAACGTTGGTATCCCAGCAGCAGCTGCAACTGTTGTTGCTGCCATGACGCCAGCTGAAGACTCATAGTTGCTCATGTGCGACAACAATGGCAATGTTTGTCCCTGAGTCTGTACAGTTGCTGCTGCTGTTGCCGAGGGTGTTGCAGTTGCTACTGTTGCTGCTGCTATGCTTGTGGAAGTGTTTGAAGTCTGTGGTGTTGGTGTTGCTGCTGCTGCTGCTGCAACTGTTGCTGCTGGAAACACTGGTGCAACACCATCAATTTGTGATGTTGGCTGTTGCTGCTGCTGTTGTTGCTCCAGCTGGAAGTTGGCCGTTGGCGGCGGCTGTTGTTGCCCGGCAGCAACAGCTGCAAACGTGGGCGGTGCCTGTGGCGTCTGCGAGCCCGGCGACAATGGTTGCTGCTGTTCCACATAACTGCTGCTCATTGCTGCCAGCTGAGGATCACTCACAGCAACAGTTGTTGCTGCTGCTGTCGTATTGTTGTTGTTGTTGCTGCTGCTGTTGTTGTTGGTGGTGGTGGGCGGCAAATAAGCAACTGCTGCAGCTGCTGCCTGTTGCTCCTGTTGCTTCAACTGCTGCAGCGACTGTTGCAGCTGTTGTGCTGCTGCTGTCGCATAATCCATCGGCACTGTTTGTCCATGGGGCGTGCCTTCGGATGTTGTTGCATTATTGGGCGTGACAGCAGCATTGGCATTAACACTATCATAGAGTTGTTGTTGTTGTTGCTGCTGCTGTTGTTGTTGTGCATCGGCAACAAACTGTTGCATGCCATGAACCACTGTGGCAGGGGCAGTCATAACACCACTGGGCGTGCCAACAACTGTTGCTGTCGCCTGCAATTGTTGATGTTGCTGCTGCTGTTGTTGCGATTGCTGTTGCTGCTGCTGCTGTGACTGTTGCTGCTGATGCTCGGCAAAATTCCAATTGGCATCGGCTGAGGCAGCCTCCATATGATTCTCATGCAACATTGTTGGCGGCAGTATCATGCTCTGTGTTGTCTTTGGCGGCGCTGTTGTTGCTGTTGCATCATCTGCAGCAGCAATACCACCAGCTGTTGCCTCCGTGTTAGCAGTCTTTTCATTATTATTGGCAGCACCCACACTCGAGTGATCCAAATAGTCCATGCACATCCAACGACCACGTTTAAACGGTTCCGTCGACTCGATTTTGACCACCTTGAAACGTTCACTGCGATGTTGTGTCTCCTTCAAATCGGTGTCCTTTTTCTTGGTGCCACCGGGTGTCACTGCCGCACTCACAACATTGATAATATTATCAGCTGAAACGTTAACCTGAACATTCTGCAGGGTAGTCTGATGATGATGATGACCATGACCAGCTAGAGGATCCACCACAACGAGGCCATACTGTGAACTGGTGGGTATTACAGGTGCTGTGGTGCTCAATGCATTGTTCGCAAAAAATACCTCCTCCTTGGAAAACGTATCCTCCGACATTGATGGCGTCTCATTTTCTAAATCTGTGATGCGACTATTATCATCAGTGTGAGATTCATCCAAATCATCGGCGGATTCATCGCCCGTATCGCCGGCAGCATTCAATTTGCTGGCATGTCCCACTGTCACCGAGGTGATTTGAAATGAGGAAGTCGTCTTTGGTTTGCGATTGTTGCCAGTCGAGACACTGGAAGCACCAGCAATTGTTGCTGCTGCTGTTGCATTGCTTGCCTGATGTCCTTGACTGTGACTTGTCTGCTGCTGGTGATGATGGTGATGATGATGATGATGTTGGTGATGCGCATGATGATGATGTTGCTGTTGCTGTGGTGGTGCTTGCTGTTGCTGCAACGACTGATTGTTGCCGCGTGTTGCAGTTGCAGTTGCTGTTGCACCATTATTATTTGGCGAGCTGGCCTTGCTGCCACCACTGTTGCTGTTGTTGCTACTATTGCTGGCACTGCTGCTGCTGCTGTTGTTGCTGGTTATTGTTGTTGCCGCCGTGTTGTTGCTGCTGCTCGATTTGGGCGCCAAAGAAACACTTGAGGCGCTGCTGTTCAAAGTTAAATTGCTTGCCGCACGCGATACAGCAGCACTTGTTGCTGCTGTTGCTGTTGTGCCTGTTGCTGCTGCCGCTGCCTCAACAGCAGCAGCAGCTGCAGCGCCGCGACTCAACGCATTTAAACGCAAACTTTCGCTGGTGGTGCGCTGTATGTTGCTGCTGTTACTGTTGCTGTTGTTGCTGTTACTGTTGTTGCTATTCTGATGATGATGATGATGCAAATGCGACACATTATGATGATGATGATGTTGCCCGCTGCCGCTCAATGAATTCACCTTGGTCAACGGTGGTTTCTTAATGTTGGTGGTGCTCACCATGCTAACACCCCGTGTTGCTGTCTGTATTGAATTGCGACGAGCTGGCGCGGAGTTGCCACCACCGCCAGTGTTGCCACCTGTTGGCTTTAGCTTGGCATTAACGTGACGATCAAACATGTTGTTGCTGCTGGCGCGTTGCTGTTGCTGTTGTTGCTGTTGAGAGGACTGTTGCCGGCGTGTTGTGGTTGTGGTTGCTGCTGTTGCTGCTATGTTTGCTACAATGCTGTGCGATTCTTGCGAGTTTTCTGGCGATGAGGCGGCCGAGTTGCTGCCGCTTGCTTGGCCGCTATTAGCAATTGTTGTTGCTGCTGCTGTTGCTACTGCTACTTGTTGTTGTTGTTGCTGCTGTTGTGTATGTTGTTGTTGCTGTTGCTGACCGGAATCTTCGTTAGCAGCGCTTTGATTCTCGGCCATAATCGAATTGGATTTCAGCGTGCGCAAAGTTTTCAGCAAATAATCCAGATTGCCGACAATACTTGGATTATTTGTACGAAATATAATTATTAAAAGTTATTTGATTATTATTTTGGATAAATGTTTTAATATATATGGTCAAATTGTTTTTTTGTTTATTGTATTTTATTTATTATTATTTTGTGTGTTGTTTAATGTCTGTACAACTAGTTGCTGCTGTTGTCGCTGAACAGTGTATGTTGCTGTTGCTGTTTGGCGGCAATTGTTGCTGTTGCCCGGTTGGCAAACGATTTGCCCACTTCAAAGATGAAACTAGCGGCAACCAGGCGACGACGACGATACATAGCGACCGTTGCGTACCAGGTGCAACCAACTGATGACTGACGAATTACGGACGACAACGACAACGGCGACGACGACAATCGCGACCGCAACGACGACGACAACCGAAAAACGAGAGACGCGAAAATTCAGTTGTTGGTGTTGCTGTTGCCTTTGCTATTATTATTGTGTTGATTTTGTTATGCTAAGTAATAAATTTAAATTTATTTGTTGCTGCTGTTGGTTTTTCTCTCTCTTTCCTTTTTTTTTGCAAAACTATAATTTGCCTTTCCGCGTTGTTTTATTAGCAACAACAACAACACAAACAATAACTACATAAGCCGCCAGTGTTGCCAGCACAGCGCCATCTAGCGCTTGACTTTGGTTAGCGGGCGTTTCAATTTTCACACACATTCACCTACACATACACACAGCACAGCTGTTGTTGTTATCATTAAATATTATTATTCACTTTAAATGGAACACAAATATTTCATTTAATTTGTATTATACGTTATTTATAATAATAAAAATAATAATATTTTTATGTGTTTACACTATTTAACTAAGAATTTTAATTTAATTTTAATTGAAATCAAAAACTTTGTTGCACTTTTCTTTTTACACTCTAAATATTTCCATTTATTTATTTTTTTTTTGTTTATATTACTTTGTTTTGTTTTTGTCTCGCGGAATTATTACTCAATTTCTTTGTGCCCGGTTTACTAGCAATGCAGTAAGCTGTAGAAATTGAATTCCTGCAAATAAAGAAAATAAGCAATATTAGTATTCGCATATTAAATTTACTTTGCTAATTCAATTAAATGCGTGTTCAATTTCTGCTTATAATTAATTGCACTGCACAACGCGATACGCGGCCCCAAATTTTGTTGTAGCCAAAAAAAAAAACATTTATTAATTAAATCGAAACCTTTTGGGAATTGTTTGTTTTTTCATTGCGATAAATGTGCTCTTATTGTAAAAATACACTCATGGACAAAATAATAGGTGCACTCTTTCTTTTACTATAACAGCTTTTGTAAGTCAAGCTTCAAAATTAAAAAATTATATTTGGAGAGGTCATCTAAATTCCGTTTGAATGATGCATAATTTTCCTTAACCCATTTAGTAGACATTAAAATATTCCAATTTTAAAAACTTAAATTTCAAAACTTTTTTCCTTGTGACTTTTAAAATAAAAGTTGACATTTTTTAAAATTCTAATATTTCAATGGTTACTTAATGGGTTAAGGAAAGTTATGCATCATTCAAAAGAAATTTAGATGACCTTTCCAAATATATTCTTTCAATTTGAAGACTTGACTTACAATAGCTGCTATAGTAAAAGATAGAGTGCACCCATTATTTTGTACATAAGTGTATTACTTCAACTAAACTAATGTCAATTAACTGTTCAAGCTAATTATGCATGATTGCATTCATTATGTATTTACGGCAATAATCATGCAACTTTTATTATTTCACATATACAGATTGGAACATGTCTCAAATATAAAATTGGAAAAACTCTCGTAAAAAAAAATTAAACTAGTAGACATCAATTTCCATTTAGTGATTGAATCTTTACTTCGATCTATTAAAAACCCCATGAATTAGTGAAATAAAGTCTTTCAGTTTAATGCATTTATTTCACTTAAATACATAAAAATCAAATAAAATACTTATACAGTTAAAAAGTATAAACATTATATCAAAGCTATTTCTGCTGCTGATCATCCAAAGTGCTAATAACTAAATATGACTGCAAATATTCTAAGCGAATGCATTAATGGATTTCGACTTGAAATATATGCAAACAACAAAAAGATACTAACTAAAGGAAAATTGAATAATACAAAGAGATACAAAATTTTAGTGGATAATACGCTTATTTTTCTTCTATTTCTAACTCTCAGCTTCATTTGCATCTGTATCTTTGCCTGCAAAGACCAATCCGTCTATAGCATATTTGCTTAAGCTCGAGGTCTAGTATCTATTTTTTATTGTATCTGTATCTGTATCTGCTTGTTGTAGTACGAGTAGATTTCATAACTGCGTAGTTCACTGTTGCCTCGTTATTAAACATTTTAACGATCATCATCAGCATGATGATAATCATGTTGATGATTTTGAGTTTTCTTCTTCGTTTCTATTTTTTTTTTATTATTTATTATTGATTTCATTATTTCCGTCGTGCGTCGTAGTTTGTTGAATTAGTTAAGTGCCACATTAGACGGGCTTCCTTTTTTCTATTGTTTTGTTTAGACTTTTATTTTATTTTTTGTATTTTTACATTGTCGTTTGCCAAATTGTTTGATTTTCGTTGCGCTTTTTTCTTTTGAAACTGTTTTAATATTTTAAATATTTGCTTGTTTCGAAATTTTTTTTTTTTTTTTTCTTTCATTTGTTTGGCATGTATGATTTAATTGAATTCGTTTACGGAAATAAACGCGCAATTGACGACTGCCAAAACAAACAACAAAAAAAGCCAGAAATACACATTGGCAATCAAGAAGCCCGTTGCGTTAATACTCTTAAGGATTCAGAATTATAGTAGAAATAATGTAGTCAACAAATAAATGTCTTTATTAAGTTCACTTCTATTAAATCTAATTCTACCTAAAGATTCTTCCCTCATGTGAATTAAAATGTAAAATTTATAAATGATCAACAAAATGTATTATTTTATAAATGTAATTTATAATGCATTTAACAACGCAGAAAAATAGTTGCCAGTTCTTTTAGTAAACAAATATTAAGTTCACTTCTATTAAATCTAATTCTACCTAAAGATTCTCCCCTCATATTAATTATAATTAAAATGAAAAGTCTATAAATGATCATCAAAATTTAATATTTAAGAAATGTCATTTAAAATGCATTTAACAACCCAGCAAAATAGTTGCCAGTTCTTTTAGTAAACAAATATACCCAATGGCAGAAAAAGCCACCTAAAAAAGTTTGCAAAAAAAAAAAAATAAAAGAGCGTTAAATGAAAAGTATGTTTGTATTTGTTAATAGCCGTAAGCTTTGACGATCATTCATAAATTGCGTGAACTGTTTAACTATTGTAGGTGTATGTGTGCGCGTGTGTGTAAACCGGCGCGTATATTTGACGCTTTGAACTCTTGCGTGTGCCCCAGCCCGAAGGCAACATCAAGACCTTGGAGCAACTCTTTGATCCAAAAAAAAAAAAAAACAACGACAACAACATTTTGCAAATGACAAAACAAAAACAATAAAAATAAAGATAAAAAAACATAACAACAAATCAGTTATAGGTCAACACTGGTCAGAGCACTCGGCAGGTGCTGTCGAGAGTCTATTGGCCTTGTTCTTGCACAGGTAACACATTTATTTTGTTGTTGCTGGAGAATGGAGAATGGAGGTAAAGATCAGAGAATTCATCAGCGATTATTTCGCAAATGGCAAATTTTCTTGTCTTGAGAAACAAAAAAAAACTAGAATGTGGATTTAAGCTGACTGAATTTAATAAATGAAGATTTTTTAGCTCTATAATTTTTAAGAGAAAAACCATTAAGAGGAGATTAACAAATCTAGAATGATTTTATATCTTATCCATACTCAACATTAATAAATAATCAATAATATCGTTGATCGATATCATATATAATGCAAGACTATTTTACGATTTAAGTGCAGGTAATCAAAGTCTGAAACACTTTAGATTTATATTGGCTCATTACCTCGGATAACTAATATTTATGTCTTTGCCACAAAGACATGCCCCATGCCCCATGTCACATGCAACATCAAGTGGGTTATAGGAGCAGTAGCCCATAATCAAGGCATCTGATATAGGTGCCACAAATGCACTTTCATATGCGTACCTATCTATGTATCCAACAGATACAATTTGCCATGGAAGGTGACGCCTGCCTCAACAGAGAGACAATAATAATAACAACAACAACAACAACAATTGCAACTGCAAGAACAGAACAAAGCGCAGTGAAGAGAAATGGCAACAGCAGAAGAACTAATTGCAACGACCAAGTATAAAATCGATGAAGCAAAAAATATAATGAAGAACAACTACAACTACAACAACAACAGATAGCCCAGCAGCAGAAGAGCGAGAGAAAGAGAGAGAGGAAAAATTACAAATGGAGAGCGAATGCGCGTTAAACAAATTGCAACAATTTTCCCCATAGAGCAGAGGAGAAAAAAAAAACTGAAAGAGAAAGAGCCGAAGCAGAGGGAGCGGGTGAGAGAGTGAGGCAGCCTGTTGGCCTCCTGCCTACACACACACGCACACACACTCACATACGTATAGAGGCTGAAGAGACACGCGTAACGCAGTCAGCAATGCACAGTGGGAAATTCCCATAGATTAGCTTATGTTCATTAACAGTTTTTGTAGCTCAAATTGGGTTTATTTTCCAATCTATATCAGTAACAATAATTTCAATATTTTATCGATAATTTGTTTAACTATAATATCCATACTTTAACAGCTGTTAAAGTTTAATAAAAGTTTTCTGCATGTTTATTTTGTTATAATAAAAAGTGCCCAGTCTAAATCTTCATTCTGTAGGTAATTGTATCACATTGTTATTTATTCTTAAATTTATACTTTTTTTTTTTTAAATAAATATTCTATATTTATTTATTTTTTCATAGAACGGAAGAAGGACGATCTGCATTTAAGCAACTGCTTCTTATTTTTGAATCAAGAATTCAAGTATTGTTTTTATCGCTAAAAGTATAAAAATAAAGCCTAAAAATTTTCCATTAAAAGGGACACACGATAACTTTGATACTCTTACAGTTATACAATAACATAAACAAATCCAGCGCTTTTTTCCACTGTGCAACGTGGGCGCCTACAAGTGGGCGGGAAAGGGCTACAGTGGGGCCAACATAGCAAGCAAACAGTGCAAATTGGCAAAACGAGCGAGAGCGACAGAAAGAGCGCATAAAGCAGAGCACAAAGTGCAAAATGTGGAGAGCATAGTCGTTTGTCGGCACTCGTTGAACTCTCTCTTTGGCTCTCTCAATTTGTGTGGCTCTCTTTGGCACTGGCACTGAGGAAGACGAAGAAGACAGCTGCCGGTAATCAATATTGATGATAGCGCAGCAGCGACAACGGCAACGACAACGCAACAACGAAGATAAAGAGCAAAAGGGAAAAGGTCGAAGTGAAATGCAAAATCAAAACTTGAAAAAAGGCATTTAATGCAATTTAATTAAACGAAACGAAAAACACTCGAAAAACGCAGACTCAAGAGAAATGACTCACAAAGCGCGTAGGAGGAGGAGGACGAGGACGAAAGTGAAGGAAACGAAAGAAAGTAGTAAGAAAGCAAAGCACACTAAGCAATAAGATACTGCATATCCAAAAGATACAAATGGAAGTGTTCAATTATAAAACCAAATAAAAATAAACTGAAGGAATCAAATAAATAACGAAAATATTGACAATACATTTTTATTTGTCAACAATTTTCGACATCCATCCAAGAACAACAATGGCTGTTAGTTGCATAGAGTTGCCGCCTTGCAAGATAATAATTAAACAGTTATCGATACATATCAAATTTCTAAACAGAAATCTTGAAACAAGTTGAGACAGCATTTAAAAAGTTACCCCCGATCAGAAGGATAAAATTGAAATATGAGATGCAACAAGACAACTTTGTGACTAAGAGAATCTGCTCTTGTCTGTGCTGTATCAGCAACAATTCAAGGTTAATCATAGACGGACGAACTCCAATAAGACAACGAACGACATTGAAATGGACAGAGTATTCCAATTAGCAAGTTCTTTGTCCAGAAGAGAACTGAAGAATAGTAAAGTTAAATTAAGGAAATCTAATTCAGAAAAGTGTAATATTAATTAATTAATCGATTATAATAACAAAGATAAAAAGTAATAACAAAGATAAAGTAGAGAAAAGATATGAAGAATTGTAAAATAGTTATATAAATATGCATAGTTATCGAGCATATCATACTTATCGCAACGATTAGTCGATCAATTCAAACAAATTTATCGATATCATATGAATTATTCTAATTCAGCAAAGCTTTCAGTATAATAACTAACAATAGTAATCGAGTTGAATTCAGACAAAAGTAATTTCATCCTCTTTTAAATTTAGTTAAAAATTCAGTTAAATTGTTACTGGAAACTAATCGATTCTATAGCAATTCTCTTGATGTGTACTCCATATAAATATCATCGATTTCCGCGTTATTGTATTCATAATGCACTCACTGCTTTAGGAGGTATTATTCCGTAATAGACTTATTCAAGTTGACAACATTTAGGCCAAGTCTCGTATTACCTTAATAGGAATTAGACTTGTGTGTTTATTGCATTGGAAATTCCTGTATAGCGTTTGCAACAATTTAATGGAGTCATCATATAGTGACTGTTTGAGTGTAAACAATGTGGAAACAGCTGATTTAGTTATAAACAAAATGACTAAATTGCTTTGACAGCTGTTTCTGCGTATTTAACAACAACAACGACAACAACAAGAACAATACCAAATCCAATCAGAATGGAAAAAAATCTATACACACATGTGTAAGAAAGAAACAACAAGTAAAAAGGTACAAAGTGCAAACAGCAGCAACAACAACAATACAAAACGCGACGAAAATGAAGCGAAAGTGAACGAAAATTGTAACACCAACAACAACAACAACGCATTTAATTCTGTTGCGGCTGCAATGACAACAACAACAACAGCTGCAAGGATGGGCGGATATCGACGTCAACGTCGACGCAGGGCTGCTACAAACACACACACTCGTTCACTTTCAATACTTCAAATGAATTTTGATTTTTGTTTACCATATTTACAACACATGATAAATTTGTTAATACTATTTTGATTAAACTTTACACACACACAATATTTTTTGTTTGTGGTTTTTTTCTTTGCTTCGACGTTCACATCGATTTGTTGCACTGTGCAGCTGACGGCAACGACGATTTAATTTAATGTTTTTTGAACATTTTTTATATGCAACCAACTTACACTTTGCAGTTTCCAGTTTTTATGCATTTAAATTCAATGAAATTATAACGAAAACTGAACGCCACAAAAGAAATATGTTGAATTTTCGTTTTGCAACTAAAAAAAAAATCGGACAAAAGGAACAAAAATTTGACGTGAGCGAGAGAGCGAAACGAGTGCGAGAGCACACACACACACACACAACGAGAGCGTGAGAGCGCGCCACACAGCAGCGCGTGTGAGAGAGGGAGAGCATTAAGTAAACGAAGCTCGTGCAAGGCAGATTTGCAAAAAAAATTTTGCAAAAAAAAAAGAAGAGAAGAAAAGGCCAAGCCACTTTAAACATGGGCAAGCCAGCAGTAACAACAACAATAAAGGGTATTAAACAATTTGCGGCAACGTCAACGACGACGTCGCCAAATGGCTTCCAAAAAATTTTTTAGGTTTTTTTCACTACACACTTGCACACACACACACACATATACGTATATGTATATGTACATGGATATACACGCACACTGTCGTCGGCGTCCAGCAACGCGCACACAATTGTGCTTAATAAAAAACATTTGTTAACAGTTCTACACACTATCATGTAGTAAATTATTCACATTTTCAGCATAAATGCACCATGCATTGGTGCTTTTTTTTTGTGCCCGTTTCTTATTCAATTTGCACGCACACACACAGTCACAAATGTAGAGAGACACGCACACACACACATGCACTCACTTTACACATTTTTCTATGCGAATTGTATATCGGGTGCTCACGGGTCTGCTGTTTTGTGTGCAAATTCGTTTTATATATTTGCGCTTAACACTTTGCTTGCGATTTACTTATTATGCTTGTGCTTGCGGTATTTGTTGCTATTTTCAATTACAAATCTTTTCACCTTGAAATTTTTACGGCAGGCTCCGAACGGTCGACAGATTGTGGCGGTCGGTCGATAGACACTAGAGCTGTGTCGTTTCATTCTGAAAAAGTTCAAATGAACGGGTCATTAAGATGAACGAATAGACTTATTCAGTGAATCGTGAACTAAATCGTTCATTTCCCAGTAATCTCTTCAAACATATTTTAAATTTTTTAATTTTTCAACTTCATATATTTTTAAGTTTTTAACTATGGGAAATAATAAAAGTAGGGCCGCTCTATTCATTGCCCAGCATGTAACGAGAATGGTACTCTAACGAACTACTGACCTATGATAGGACTCGAACGAACTATTGAACGAACGAACTAAGCAACTGAACTACTGAACTATATGACCGATTAGTTCGTTCACCAAGAATTCATCTTCTGAACGAAATCTTTCAACTGAACTACGATGAACAACTCTAATAGACACTAGAGTAGGGCTGGAAAACTATCGGCAATACTATCGATAGCCGGACCTGTTTTTCACTATCGACATAACGTCGGAAAAACTTCCACTATCGATAGTAATTAAGAAGAATTTTCTTTACTTGCACTTGTAAAATTCATTCATAAATTTATAAATTTGTAGGTTATTGTTTAAATAATATAATTTAAAAACAACAAATATTTACTTTGTCTAAAAGATATCTTTTAATATGAATTTGGTCTTTTGGTAGAAAAAATATTAAAACGATACTATCGATTGTATAGATGTTAACCTCTCAAAATATCGAAAATATCGAATGGTGCCAAAATCGTTAGTTTCCCAGCTCTCCACTTGCTGTAGTATCGATATATCGAAGTTTTATATCAACTCTATATTGTTAATGATTCGATTCGATAGTTACCGATAGTGATCCACGTTTTGAATCATAATTTGGCGGCAGGCAATTTAATTAAATTTGACAATATAAATTATGGAGAAGGCGTTAAGGGTAACTACTATCGATACTATCGCCAATTCTATTAGAGTTGTATCTGGCTGTTTAGTTCGGGTTCGATCGAACTACTCACCAAAGTGAGCGAGCGAGCTACATCCCTGATTTTAGTTCATATTGTTCACTTGCTTTGTTCGTTCATTTCGCTGAATTACGTCGCTTGTGACGTCACAACCTAGTTTAAGAACAAAACCATAGGTGGCGTCGTTATGTTTCTCAAAACAAGCAAAAGGTGGTGCTACAATTTTACAGTAAGTGGCAACATTGGCTTCGAGAAAATGCAGTCTATTTTAAAATTTAATTTTGTATAAATTTTGCATAGATTATTGACAAATTTATAAATTTACTCACAAATCTTCGATAAATCTAATTTATTATGGCAACTGAAAATACATACAGTTTATTTTAAATACGCGCAAGATTTATTATTGACTAATCGCTACTGAGCGATAGTTGCAGCCCGCTGCGTTCTCTCCGATCAACTGTTGAGCAACTGCTCAATAGCTTTTAGCTTTCTCAACAGTTATGCAACTAGCGTTCAATGTTCTCAACGGTTGCGAAACCGATATAGATATGAGCGGTTTATTTGAAATTTGAAAAGCTTGAAGCTAATTTAATAATTTGATGGGTATTTTGCATCAAAATAAAATATATTCTTTGCTTTATAAAAGTTCAGTCAAACAGAATAATTAATCAATTAAATTAAATGAAATTAAAATAAATCTGGTTGAATTGAGAAATGCTGCTAATGATCGACAATCCACCCCAGTGACACTAACACACACACACACACACAATGTATAGCTGACCACTCGACTGTGTTGGTCTGCGTTGGAACGTGTTTTGGATTAGAATTAAGCTGATATAATAACAACGAAGTCCGTCAATTCCTTTGAAGACTGCAACACCCCCGCGACAAAAGCATCATTTAAATTGCAACGCCAAAAAAATGTGGAAAAACTCGGCAAAATAAGGATAATGGCAAACAGCAGTCCAAGGACATGTTTTCTGCGTAATTAGTGCAAAGGTCTATGTGTGTGTGTGTGTGTGTGTGTGTGTAGTTAATGCACCCCTCACTCAGAGTTGCCACCCCGACTCAACACTACCTAATAGGGCGAGGGGGATCAGTGGAGCGTATGCCTTGAATTCTGGTTTCGCATTTGTGCCTTCTTTAACAATTTCCATTTGATTGCATTTCGCAGCATTCATTAGGGTGACCAGCGTCCAGTTTTCTGGCCTGTGCTTAACTGTCATTTCCATAAAATCCCAGACTATTTGCACACACACACACATACACACACACAACCAACCAGTAAGACAAACAAACACAGCCGCCCACACACACTCATCGACAGACGTATGCAAAACTTTCGTTCACTTTCGTCTCTCTTTCTCGCTCCCACTCTCCCTTTGCCTATAATTATGAAGATGAATGTCCTTATTGCTTTTATATGCTTAGCTTGCGTGTGTGTGAGTGTGACAGGGAAAGAGAGCGAGAGAGTTTGGGTAAGTGTGTGAGTGCCTGTGTGTGTGTCTCTTGTTGCCGACATTCTCTATTAATAATGCTTTCGGTCACACTCTGCATACATTCGCTAAAATTTGTTGCCATTCCCCCAATTTCGGCCACTAAAGTTTTGCCAGCGGCACACTGGGGCAATACTTATAAAAAATTTGGATTCATTCAGTGTTTACTCAAATTATATAAAATATAAAGCAGTTATAAATAGAAAAAACAAATATGAAAAATTATAAACTAAAAAATTTGTATCTAATTATATACAATTATTGAAACGTTGACTAAAATAGGTAACAAAAATTATAAAAAAAAAATATGTAAACAAATTTAAATACATGTGCAAAGGATTTTTATAAAAATAATTTTTGGAAAAAATCATTTTATTTAAAATTAAATATTAATGCAAGAAAATACATATATAAAATATAAGTGTATTTAACTGAAAAACAAATTTTAATAAATTTAATCAAATACTATGCCCTTAAAATTATTCTTTGCCAAATGACAAAAAAATTTTGAATTTTTGTAAATGTATGAAATTAAAAGCTTATAATTTAAGGCACATTTTGAGAAACTTTAAAATGTATAAAAATTATAAATAAGCAAAAAAATGTTTAACAGGATGCAAATTATTTTTTAAGAAAGTTTTAATTGTGCAAAAAAAAATAAAATAAAATTTATTTATAGCTTTTCCAACATGGTAATCGGAAATTTTTAAAGTCAACTTTTTTACATACGCTTGCTCCACTGTGCAACGGAACGCTTAGATGCGGCAACTTGGTTCTTCTTCTTCTTCCTCGCAGGAGCAGGAGCGGCAATAATAAAGGAAAATCCGACAGGATGCTAATGCGTATTTAGTTATTTAGTTTATGTGTGTGCCAGAGTGTGTGTGTGTGGGTGAGTGGAAGAGGGAGATGGGGCGAAGGACTCCACGCTTTGCTGTTTGTTTTATGCGATGTTTATGTGTGTGTGTGTGAGATAGTGTGGGTGTGTGTGTGTGTGTAAGGATTCTCTAGCTCCCACTCCACAACTTGGCATAAGTATTTGCATATTATCGATTTCTATGGAAACGCATTAGATATGTGAGAATAAAGTAGATAGATGAATATTATCTTTTAAGAAACTTTTGGGCTTTTCTATTTAGTATTTAGAATTTAGTAGTAAGCTGACCCTCTTCTATAATTTTATAGGGATAAAAAGGACCTCAATTTCTGCTGCCATTCTTTAAGTAGCTTTTAAGCTTAAAAAAACAAGAAAAACTAAACAATTCGATTTACGATTCGAACTGTCCGAAATTCGACACTAAACGTGGCCCAAAAGGCCTAAGAGCCAATTTGAGTTCAAGGATAAAGAGGAAGAAAAAATGGCGAAGCGTTGCAAAGGACCTAAGCGGATTTCAACAATTTAAATAGAATTTTATTTCACTTTTTCTTTTTTTTTTTTTTTTGCTTTAGAGGGCAAAATGTCAAACATAAAACGACACGGGCCCAATTAGATTTGGCCAAGATCTCGAACCCCTCGACATGCAGGACATGTGTCAGCCTCCCCTCTCTCCTCTCTCCCATCTCTTCTCCCTCCCCTTCTTTTTCCGCGCGTGGGATTTTTGGGCATTTGGCATTTGAACGGAAAGAAGCCTAAACATTTATTATTTTTTTCTTTTTTACAAGTCACAAAATTATGAAAAGTAATGAACTGTAAATCGAATTTTGTGTGTGGGGAAATTGTAAACTTGACTGCACATTATTACACAATCATTTCCCAACTTGTTAGATAAGCCGAGGTCATTACTAATGGCAACAGGAAGTTCCTCATCACGTATTTACGATATGTGAGTTATATATGTTGTTAAAAAAAAACTAAATCTAACCCAACAATTGCCCAAGTAAACTCATCTCAAATAGTTGGTAATCAGTGGAATCTTAGGTACTTATATTAAGTAATGTAAATGAAAATTATATAGAATCGAAATTTTAAAATAATCAAAATATAATTAAGTTCCGCAAAAATTGACTTGTCGATATATCTTTATCTTTAGCCCTATACGAATATATTCCGGTTCTTTTCTAGAGACTGTCAATAAGATTCACTAAAAAAAAAAAAATATACAAATATATTTTTATATAACATTTACTCTTCCACATATCCAATCTTCAAAAATTTAGAACCTATTTCTGATATTTTTTAAACTATTACTAGACTTTTAATGTATTAAATTTTAATTTATATATATTTAACACAGTAAAAATTATCGAGATAAATTTTTGTTAAATTTTCGAGTTGTCAATTTTTCAATTTATTTTTAAGTCACTAGTTCTATACTAACAAATTTTTCCCATAAAATTTTCGCTTCTTTCATTTTCGTTACTTTTTTAGAGACTGTCAATAAGTTTTCTAAAGATAAAGATTTTAAAAGTAAGTTAACTTTATAAAAACATATATCTACTCATATATTAATTTTTTAAAGATGTATAACTTTCTTTGTTATTATTTAAGATATAAATACATTTTTATTAATGTACTTTCTTTGACTCAGTTAGTACCTTTTATTTATTCTAGCGGATTTAGGTATACTTTTTTTTGTTTTAATTGGTTTCCCTAGATCAATAACAAAAAAAACTCAACTGACACTTTTTAAATTGTTTAACTAACTATAACATATTTTATTCTAATATATTCTTTTACAACCTTTTTCCCTTTCAATTTTCTGTATTTTTTTTTTGAGACTGTCAATAAGATTTTTAAAGAAAGGGATTTTAAAAGATAAGTAACTTTCTTATAAACTATCTTTAAAAATTTTCAAAATATTATTTTTAAAAATATAATCAGATTTTTATTTTTAAAAATACTCTGTACTTTTTTTAACCCAATAAGTTTATTTTTGTTCTTATATCAATTTTTTGAAGATAGAGTATTTTATTGTCAGCTCTTAGATTAATAACAAAGTAATCTCAACTGACACTTTCTAAATTGTTTAACAAATTTTAGTTGTAGTGAACTAATTGGAAAAATAAGAGAGAGATAGAAGCATGCATCGCTGGTTCTTTGCCAATGAGAGAGAGGAATGCGTTCCCAAAGTCGCCTCGGAGGATCCCAATGCAGGACTTGATCTGGAGAATGCAAAGGACGAAACGGAGGTGGAAATAACTTATACGGATTGGCCCTTCTGTGTGATTGTACGAAGACCCTTGGAAGAAAATGAATTTGCGGCAATTAGCGGCAATTGTGATGAGCTGGGAAATTGGGATCCAAAAAATTGCATTATTATGGAAAAATCGCCAACCTATAAAGAGGATAACTATAGGGCATTTCAATTCACGGCAACTGTGCGAATACCACGTAACATTGATATTGAATATCGTTATTGTATCGTTGCCATTGATCCCATGTTGGATGTGAGTATCATACGTTTCTGGGAGGTTCATTCAGTGCCAAGAATAATACGAACTTGTCACAATTTGTTAAAAAACTGCGATTGTTTTGGCGTGCAAAATATGGAGGGAGCCGTTTATAAAGTGGATAGAGGTTGGGCAACCGAAGAGACCATAATACAATTAAGGATATTCAATGCCCCGTTTATATGGCTAAAACAGACGCCACGCCTACTTTATGTACGCCTACAGCCGATGTTTGAAGTGGAACCGGAGCGATGTGCCTTGGGTTCCATGGAGGCCGTGAGATTGACAACAGTTAGTATCTACAATCCGCAAGCAGTCGGGGATAGTGTACAAAATACCCAGTTGGCCTTTACGGAGGTTGTTAACTTAAAGCACGCCGTCAAGTTGCATTTACAGGCACCGAGTGGAGCACGTTGTGGTCTCGAGGATCTGCAATTGTTTCACTTGACCATCTACAGTCCGGAGTGCACAATTTATCGCCTCGATCTGTATACGTTTGCGAATAAGGCAGCTCACGATGAGCCACCTTATCACTATGGCTATGGATTTATTTATCCCAGACAACTCATAAATTCCGAGGGTTCCTTGAGACTCAAGATCACTTGTGCCTCCACACATCGGCCCTTGATCGAAATGAACTTAAAGTATTTGATTATACGACCTTTGCCCACTATCAAATGTGATTTAAAAGTTTCGTATGCTCGCCATTGGCGAACTGGACATTCGGTTATGGAAATTGGACATCGGGGCACGGGTCCGACTTATAAATTAAATGATAATGTTTATAGGGAAAACACTCCTTATGCTTTTCGACGTGCCCAACAGAATAACGCGAATATGATTGAATTCGATGTGATGTTGACCAAGGATGCTCAGGTTGTGGTCTTTCATGACTTTGTGCTGAAATTTGCACAGAATTGCGGTGCCACGCTGCAGAAAATGGCAGATACAAATGATGTGTACGTCTTTCCCTACGAGTCTGTGAGTTCACGCAAATTAATTGCCATGGGTGGCGTGAAACGTGGCGAATACTTGATAATGCCCATACAATCAATGACTTATGATGATCTTAAACTGGGCAGTGCTCTACGTTTTGCCGGCAACGAGGGTTGCAACATCGATTGCGATCAGCTTTTGCAGGATCAACAGCCATTTTCGCTGCTCAGTGATCTGTTTGACATTGAGACATCGGGCTTACCCGAGTCCTTGGGCTTTTTAATTGAGATCAAGTGGCCGCAACAGCTCAGCAATCGACGCTGGGAGCAAAATAGTTTCAAGCCCAGTTTTGATCGCAATTTCTACATAGATACGATACTGGAACTTGTTTTCAAACTGGCGGGCAAACGTCGCATTTTGTTTTCCAGCTTCGATGCGGATATTTGTGCAATGATACGCTATAAACAAAATTATTATCCAGTGCTGTTGCAAATTGTGGAACTGGACAAATCCTTACAGTATTTGGATCAACGTGTCAGTGACTTGGACAATGCCGTTTATTTCTCCCATGGCATGGAATTCTTTGGCTTGAGTGTCTACAGTTGTGTCATTATGAAGAAACCGTTGACTCTCGGCCTGATTCGGGAACTCCATATGCGGGTCGTCATCTGGGGTCCGGCCAATAATCAGGAAAAAGTTCGCGACAAGCTTAAGCGATTCGGTGCCAGTGCCATAATATACGATCGCATGGATCAACCCGATCAGCAGGGCGACGAACTACAGGGTATCATCTGTTGCATCGACTCAACTTCGACGCGAGGCGCCATTGTCACCATGCAGAACATGGAGCGAATCAATAAATGCCGCAGGCGACTTTGAGATGCCCCAAAAAGATACTAAAATTAACATTTTTAAATTAATTTTGAAAGTAAAGTAATTGCATAGACTTTCTATTTGTATTTTGGGAAACGACAGAAGTAAAAATATATATATTTTAATTAAAATAATTATAAATTGTTATTTTCTAAATTATATAAATATATATAAAAACTTTAAACTTTCCTAACTCCAACAAAGCTGAGCAAAATTCGTTTGATCATTGTGGCCTCCTTACGTTGATTTTGTCTTCATTCGGATATTTTTTTTTTCAACTCAGTCCACTTTTCTGTACATACCTCTTGACATTTTTTTTTTTTTAAATTTTTAAATCTTGTACTTTTGTTAAAAATTTACAGATTTCCATAAAAAATACTCTGTTTTCCATTATTTGACGTCGAAATTAATTCTGCATCAAATTTTAAATAATTTTATTTTTTTTATTCTCCACTTTTTTCATAATTACTCCTTTACAATTGTTCAAACACTAAGTTCTCCATTCGAAATATAATTTTTAATTAATTCTGCATCAAAATATTGTTAATTTGGAAAATAAATTTTCGATATTTTTTATTATTACATTATTATACATATTTTATTGAAATAACTTTACAATTTTTGAAAACATTACTTTTATTTTTTCATTATTTGAAGTCACAATTGATTTTGCACCTAACTATTGTTATTTTGTTAAAAATTCTTAATAAATTAAACATGGTAAAATTTGTAAAATTATTGTAAATCCTTTAAAAATGTCAAGTTTAAATAAAAAATGATTTTGTTTAAAAAGGTTCTTTGAAATGTAAAATTTAAATTGTTATTTTTAGAACAACAAAATGTTGTTAAGTTGGAAAATATTGTTAATAAATTTCTGTTACTAACTTATGATACATTTATTAACATTTTATTAAAATATCATCAAATATTTAAATTGTTTCTTAAAATTTAAATTTATTTCTTTCATTTATTTTCATAAGTTCCATTTGATTTTCCAATTCCAATGCAGGACAATTAGGAATCTTTCACAGTCCACGCCCCTTGCATTTATCGGTGTATCAATGCTGATAACTTTTTAGGCCTATTCAACCCCCTGTTGGTTGTAACAGTTGTCATCACTTGCCCAACACACACACATCCACACACACCTACACACACTCACGCACACACACGCAATGTGAAACGTGTAAAACTCATAAAACACATTAAATCCAATCGAATAATCGAAATGTCACATTAGTTTCTAAAATATGGCCAGCGAACACGTAAGAAAGTGTCCTTTCCCCTTATTCCCCCTCTCCCCCCTTCCCCCATGTCCTCCTCCCTCCCCCTGAGGTCACAAATGTGGCCCAAAAAACAAACCGAAAAACTCTTTTTGGTTTTGCTTTCTCTGTTCTCGTTGTTGTTGTTGTTTTTGTCTTGCACTTTCTAATGCCAATTTTTCGTTGGACATTTCCAAGCCATTTCATATTCAAGCAGCAACAGTGTTGTACAGCCCTCCCCCTTCCCACCCCCTCTTCCCACCCTCACTCTACATACTAACGCTTTTTTTATGCGCCTTGTCCTGTGGGTATCATTTTAATGGTCAAATCGCTGTTGGGGATTTGTCTCGAAATGGAAATTGCTTTCTCTTCCTTTCTCCTCTCCCGATATCTTTCCAGAGAGCGCATCTCTGCTCTTCCTCTTCTCATTTCCCTTTCCCTTCCATATTCTCTTTGTTCCTTTGGAACTGGCATTGAGAACGCATAAAAATAAACATTTCGCATTTACAAATTCCTATTAGAGCCCCAAGATTTATGCTTACATTTCCCAGAGAATTGCTTTAGGCCAGGATATTTTTTTGGTTTGTTTGGGCAATAGAAAAATAGTAGCATACAATTGGCATCTTGGGATTTAAATGGTTTCACTTTTTTTTTTGGAAATGTCAACGATTTTGGCCATCATTTTGATATTTTTGCAGATTTTGTGTGTGTTTTTTTTAAATTTATTATAAAAAAAACCTTTTATATTTAAATTTGAATTTCATAAAAAATTGACAACCTTTCAAAAACTTGAAGAGGAAGAAAATCTAATCATCTGTAAATTTTTTGTATTTTATATTAACTAGATGTCTATTTTTATTAAATGTTTCATTTGTGACGTTTTTCTTTATTATTCTAAAGAATTAATCTAATATTAATACTCGTATTTCTTTGTTTTAGATTATAAGATCAAGAATTTTCTGTATTTTGTGTTCTTTTTTCTCTGTATTTTAATTTATCAGTATTTTTTTTTTCAATTAAAAAGAACTTTTCTTATCTTTAGAGGTTTACTTTCTTTTCGAGATCTCTACTAAAATCATGACACTTTAATATTATGCCCTCTTTGCCTGCCATAACTATTCATTTTCACTTCACTACAGTTGGGAAATCCTATATGGGAAAGGGGCCTTAGAATCACATTGTAACTTTAACTCATTTGTATGCCAAACAGCAACAGAACTAAAAGTTTTTTCATGTGCCTTCACCATCCAAGATATTTTTTTTGGTTTTTCTTTGCTCAACTCTGCACTTATTACTTATTACTGGACACACACACACACTCACACTCAGAGAACTACAGTAACAGAAATGATGAGAGAGAAAAGTGGAGAGAGAGGGGGAAAAACTCTAGACATGTGAGACATGGAAATTCATCATCAAAAATGAATAATGTCTACACTTAATGCGGCTACAGAGCGAATAGCCCTTCCAACCCCAGAGCAACATTGGACACTGGCCACAGGATAGAGAAGTGAGGAATAAGGACTCAGGACTCAGGAATAAGGACACTGGACATTGAGGATAAGCAACATCAGCAACAGCATCGCACCCTGAACTCAATTCGCACCCCATCAAATGACGGGCGTGAAGCCAAACACATAGCACAAGTTGAACAACTAAGTGGAAAAGGGGGAAACAGAGGGGAGTAGAGGGAAATAGTGGGGAATAGAGGGGAATAGAGGGGACAACTAGGACTTGGTATCTTCACTTTCGACACTGCGCAGAAAGGTTGCTTGAATATTAATTGTAAATATGTAGAAGAGCTCAGCGCAAAAAAATTGAAGGAAATCAAGAAAAAAGGCAACAAATGTGCAAACTTAGAAATGCAGGGGACGTGCAGAGACAGAGATAGAAATAGGGATAGAGACAGTGAAAGGGACAGAGACAGTGAAAGGAACAGTGAGTTAGACCTGCAGTGTGAGATTATACTTCTCTTAGAGGGGTTCTGTCTGAGTCTAATAGATTTCAGTCTGACGAAAGATAAAAACGATTTTGATCTATAGGCATGAAATGTCAGAGGCAGTGCGAAAAGTTTGACAAACTAAAGTGGAAAATTCAATGCACTATTTAGAGGAAATCAGAGATGGAAAATAGGCAGAGAGAAAAACAGGGAGATCTAGAAAAAATACAGCGTAATACAATTTTTTTTTAATGTTGAAGAAGAAATTTCTATAAAATAATTATTTATTTTGAAATTAAAATTCTAAAAAAAGTTAAGAATTTGTGATCATTAGTTTCCTAAAAATATAATAATAGTAATTAATTAAATATTTTATAATTGTTCTAAAATAATAAAAAGTAATTAACGTTTAATTTATGCCTGAAATTTAAATTTTTCATAAATAGAAATTATGGAATATCAAAAGTTCACAAAAATAATTTTATTTATAAAATATGTTGAAATATACAATTAATATACTAATTTTTGGAATTTTGGAATTTCGAAAAGCTGAAGCTTGAAAATTAATTTTATTATGAATAAATTATGAAATCGCATTTTTTTAAATACAATTTCTAAAAATTGGAAATTAAGGAGACTTTTAGGTTGCTTATAATCAAATATTAAATTTGATTCCTAAAATAAATGTACGATAAAGTGAAGTTTTGGGAATATCTCAGCAGTCTTACTAAATATTTATTCTTCCATTTATTTTCAGTATTCAAGAAACTTAAACCGTCTCTTTAATTTCCCGCTTCTACTGACAAAACGCATATTGCAACCAATATGATTAACTTTTGTAGCGCATGAGCAAAATAAGTTTTGTAAAGGCGGCAACAATTGTGTTACTTATGATTGTTGGCACGACCTTAAACCCCAAACTGAGTGGATATTATACTCATGTATGTACTTAGAAATCTATTTCAATTTGGTTGCAATTGATCTGAAATTTTCCCTGCAGATTTCTACATCTAAAATGAAGACCCCTAAGACTGCTCTTGAGATTTGCTGAGATTGCCAAAGCAGACTTAAGACTTATCTATTTATTTAGTAACTAAGTCGAAGTCTTGATGTCCACAATTTAATGAGCTTTGAAATTGATTCTCGTATTGTGTCTAATTTAGTTTGAACTCGAAAACGAAATCGTATCAATTGCGGCCTACTCGTAATGCCAGCGATAAATAATGTGCAATTAATATGTAACACGTTAGTCGGTTCAACTCTAGCTAATGGCTTCAGTTCCCTCACTCTCACTTTCTGTCTCTGGCCATTTGTCAATTTTGATGGCCGTGTGAGGGCAATAAAAAACGAAAGGACCACCAAAAAACAAAGACACTGAGAAGACAAGAGAGACTGAAAGATGTCCTGTTATTATAAATGAAATAGTTGCTGAAAAAGTTGACAGTGACTCGACGGTTAAAACTCGATTATTTTTGGTATTTATGAAATGAACTCAATGAAATTTTCAGAATATAAAGCCAGAACCTTAAAGTGTTTGTGTGCCAAAAATCAAGACATTATCTTTCAAAATCAGGCTGTTAGGCTGATCTATATGAAACCACATATCATTTCTGCTGCAACTTTCTATTTTTTTCGATCTTCAAAGATACGTTTTTGCGCCACTGTCAATTTCATTATTTCTTTACAGGGTATACAAAATATACTCTATATAAATCACCATTAAAAAAACCGAGCGCGTTTCTCGACAATTCTTTTTTTGGTGGCAAGTCACATAAAATAAAATTAACTTAAAAAGCAAATTCACAAGATATTTTATGTGCAATGTCCAATTCCGGCCTGCTGCTCATAATTCAAAGGCGTTAATCCTTTAAATAGGACATTCATGTTATCCTGCCGCAATGCCAGACCATTAAAATAAAATTTATATCAATAAAATTTAATGCGCTTTCCTTTTGCTCTGTGTTATTTTTTTTTTGGCTGAAATAAAAAACTTGGGAAAACGTCCTCAAATGTCGTTCATATTGATATTTATGATATTTGCAAGGCATTATAACTCTTATTGGATTTATTTATACGTAGAAATGTCACTCTTTTTGCTATTATTGTTATCTATGTATGTAGGCCGCGACGTGTTTTGGTCTGAAGCAATTGAGTTGGGATTAGTTAGGGTTGGCTTTGGAAAATATCCTTAGAAAATAAGGAGTGATTACGTGTTTAACTTTTCTTAAAAAAGAACGAAACTCTTCTCAAATAGTTGTGTAAAATATTAGCAATAAATTTAGTTGAATCTGTAGATTGAATTGATTCAGACTGGAGCATATTTAAATAAATATTATATTTTGTTGGATCCCCAATTAGGGATCAGCAAATATAATCTAAATGTTCACTTTAATTAATAGGTTTATACTTCTAGTGCTGGGTATCTTAATGAAGAAATAATTCCTTTTTGCAATTAATGTAATCAAGAATAATTTCTTTACTTCCCTTGTCTCTCTCTCTCTCTCTGTTAATCCATTAGTTCGTCTCTCATCATCATATAAATGATTCGACATTAGCTATTCGGTAAGAATATGATTGATGAACTCATTTCTGTGTCGCTTAACACTTGTTTAACCCTTTTGTGTAAATTGAAACTACTGAAACTATGGCCTCCAAGTGAGTTCTGAGTTCAGCTTCCAACGCCCCCTTCCGTTATCCCTTTTCAACCCCTTTCGACGACTGCTTAAAGTTCATTAAGAAGTTTTCTACGGCGAAAATCCCAAGAACCAACATGGCGTCCACAACATGACATTGTGGAAACTGTGGAAACTCTGGTTTCATAGGGTTGCAAACTTTGTTTGAAAGCATTTTGCTGTAGTTGAATTAAGATGATAGAGAGAGACGAGAAATAGAAGTTTGCAAAGTGCTCGAGACAGGTTAATGACCAAAAACAGTTTTGCATTCAAACGAGGTGGCTGCAACAACCCTCCAACAACAAGGGTTGTCATGACACAGGAAAATCTAATTTACAACATGCACTTCTTGCCCCGGGGGTTGCTTTGCCACAGGACGAAGATGAGGACGAGAACGAGGACGACGCCTGCCAAGGATTAATTACGCGGTGCGTAGTTAATGAATGCGTCGTGCCTCAAGTTGCCGTGTGTGTGTGTATATATATGTGTGTGGGTGGTGTGTTGGAGGCATCGGCGATAAGGGGTTAATGCGCCATTGTGTGCGCTCAAATTACCCAGGAAAAGTTTCCTTCAGCTGATGAGCATGACAAAAATGCCATACAAATTCATATGCGATTTTCCTTTTGTTCCCAAAATTGCGATCCTTTTAAACTCTTCTTCTTTCTGGCGCAACTTCTTCATTAACATTAACCCATCATCGCCAGTCGAATGTTGAATGTCGCACATGATGCGGCAAAATGAAAATGAGTATAATACTTGATTGATTTCATATTAATTTCTTTGAAATTATGAATGTTTCCAGTTACTGACAGGTCTGAGGCAGTTTGATGTAGGGATGTGATAAATGATATATGGGTTACGAAATGTGGGAGGAAAGTGTTAAATGTTTTACGCCAATGCATTGACTTATCAATTATGAATTTTTCATTCTGTGAATTTTTCGAAATTACACAAATTTCTCTAAAATTTTAAATGTTATGACGTAAACAATAAATTTTCGGAAAAAACATTTATTTTTAATGCAACGAATTTTATTAAAAACTATTTGAAAAAAAGCCCATTTGTAATATGCTGTAAAACCCAAACAGATACATTAGTAATCAGATTGCGTAGTTTGAAAAAAACTTAATTTGAATATTATACTGTGAGCTGTTGTACAGATACGAAATAAATACGGTGCTGACTCTTTAAAAACTTTAGTTCCACTCAAGTCATTGTTGAACAATTAAAAATTATGCAGCTGTTTTTATTTGCACTTAGTTTTATGTTTGGCGTAGTAGTTCTAGCTTGTAGTAAGTATCATAAATATTTCTAGCGTAAAGAATAATAAAATATTTTCCATCTTCAGGTAGGAGACGCTGGGAGAATGGAAGATACAATAACGCGGAATATATATTTGAATGCCGAAATTGCAAAAATATAGTACACTTTGAAGATGAACCAACTCGACCGTACCGAATTAAATCTAATATGTTTAAGCACATTTGAGTTAAACCAAAAATTTACCAATGCAATCTTGCTAATTATTTAACAATTGGCCATAAAAATAAATTTATATTTCTTATGTTAATCTTCGAGTATTAATCTAAAATAATCTACTAATTTAAAAAAAAAATACTTTAATATTCCAAACTCAATTTATTTTTCAATTTATACTAACAATTTAATTTTAATACGCAAGCTTACAGTAAAAAGTTGCTTAAATGGTTTGCATATTTTTCAAACTCATGCTCAATCGTTCAATGTTTTGATCACAACTGTACTTTTGCTTAGCGCTGGCTTTTATTTTGGACCTTGGCTCAGCTCAGGAGATTTTCCAAATATTTATCTAGCCCATTTGGAATTGTATAAATTTTGAACGCTAGATAAACATGAAAAGAAAAATAACAAGTTGCCAAAAAATGTTCATCAGCATTGAAATTGAACTTTTCTTATTTTTTTTTATTTCGGTGCGTTTATTTAGTGTTTTGCTTCTTTATATGCAGGGGGCATATTGACACAAGACAAATAAGAACAAGAAATACCCAGATATATTCGAGTGTGTGTATGTGTGTGTGTGTATTTCAGTGTCCCTCTAGTGTAAATAAAATGTTACAAATTTTGCAAAAATCACCAATGACTTGGATCAGGCAGTGGGTGAACAGGGGGGAGGGGGTTGTAGAGAGGGGGAGGGGTGTGTTGCCACGGTTGGCTGCACGTTGCCACTGATTGGACACATGTCGGCATTGAAATATCTGAAAACAGGTACACAAAATGGTCAAAAATCAAAGAAAAAGAAAAACCAAACTGACACGTGTCTCTGGATGTGTGCAAGCAAAAAGGGAAAGTAAGAGGCGGATGGTGGGCGTGGCACTGACATTTTGCGCTAATAATGAGACGTTTATTTTCAAGAAATTTGAAGACCATTGTCTTGTCAGCGCTAAGGGGGGAAGAAAGTCATCAAAAGCCTTGAGGCCACAGAACTTCCGGGAAATGTTTCACACTGAAAAAGATACAGGTTTATATTATGATAGATTTTTTATATTTTTATAAATAATAGAATAATAATATGAAGACATTATTTCGTATATTAAGAATCTAGGTAACATTTTTTTAATATTATAATTATTAATTTTCACAGAAACTAAAAAAGATGCTTATAAAAATATGAGAAGAAAAGAAAAATGTGTAAGGTTTGAAGTGCGGCCTTAAATTAAGTTAGGTAAACAGTTTAAATACTCTACTAACTTTACAGTTTTCCGAATTTTTAACTTCAATTGAAGAATTAAAAAAAAATAGAAAGAAAAATGCCACGCGCCACTTTTGCGACTAATCAAAATGCCTTTTAAATGCGCCAGAAATCAACTTGGATTTTATTAGTTGACTCCCCTCCTTCTTCTTACCTTACCCCACCATTCCCCTCTCTCGCTGACTGCTTATCACAAAGTCACAAATATGCGGCAAGTTGGGTAAAATGTGTGGGTGGAGTTGGGAAAACTGCTTGTCGAAAGGAAAATGCTTAGAAATTAGCACAGACATGAATACACACACGAGTGCCTGGAACTGAATGTGAATGCGAATGTGAATGGTTTTTTGGCCTGCAGATAAGACAGCTCACACACACACACATATACATATGTATACACACACACACACACACTCACACTAGTCAATTTCATTACATTGTTGCAGGCAGCCCTTAGTTTGGGGCTGTAGATTTTTCTTTTTTTAAAATGAACAAAATGAACAAAAACAACAAGAAAGTAAAGCCGAAGAAAAAAAATATCTAGCTTGAAAATACCCTGTTAAATGCTCTTGATCCTTAATAGATGTCATTAAATTTATAATTCAAATCTGATGAAATTAATATTTAATAATTAAATTCTGAAACTTTTAAGAAGATTTTAAGTGCGTTTAATTTTATTTTAGTAAAGTTAATGAAGAATTTTGCATTATTATTAGGAAAAAACCAAATATTATTTATTTATAATATGGAAGCCCTACTTTTGTCCAACATACCCTGCAATTAACTTTACAGCGTATAAAAAGTAAAAAAGTTGAAACTGAAATGCGCCAACATCAAATATTTGACTTTGTGTTGTGTGTTGGAGCCATGTTTGTGAGTGTGTGTGTGTGTGCGTGCAGGGAGAGGGGGGAGTAGGACTTACAGTGTGTGTGTGTGTGTGTGTGTGTGTGTGTGTGTGTGTGTGTGTGTGTGTGTGTCATGTGCGTGCCAATCAGGCGTGTGTCCTTTTTTTTCTTCGTTTTTCTTTGGATTTACGAGTTTGGCATTTTTGTTCTTTTCTAAATTTTAAATTACGTTTCATTCTCATTTTTGCTTTTCTTTTCTTTTCTATTGACTTTCGTCGTTTTTCGCTTGACTGTTTGACCAGTTGTCTGCCCCTGACACGCCCACAACTCACGCCATCATTTTCACTGAACAACTTTCATTTTCAGCATTTCTGAAAAAATTCTTTTGATTTTCATTGATGGCTGGATGGAGTATTGTCAAGGCGTTTATCAAAAGAAATTCATACACAGAATGATTTTAGAAAAACGCTGCTAAAAAACACATCATAATAATTAAAATAATTAAACAAATAATTATATTTTAAAACCTTTAGAATTTTTTAAGCTCGTTAATAAATTGTTTTTATTAATGTCCTAAGCATGGGTCGTAATTTCAATGATATTAGTTATGTTTATAAATAGGAATATTTCATATAAAAACTAAATTTATATCCAATATTGTAAGACAAGACTGTAGAAGATGGACTTTCAAATACAAATTCAATAATTTCTCATATCAATTTCTTTAAGTCTTGAATGTAATATATTTCTTAGATTTTTTGTAGCATACTTTGAGGCGTAATGCGCACTTGAACTCAATGCTCATCAATCAACATCAAGCTTGAATATGAATATGACATTTTTACGCAAATTACACGACGTTCGACAATTGGCCCAGAGCTACTAAATCCGTGTGGCAAGAGGCAAGTGGCAAGTGGCAAGTGGCAAGCATGTAATCAAGTGAGTAAATCAAATTTGAACAGTTTTGCAGCTGCCAAGGGGCCTTACACTTGACCAGCGGCCACTTTTTAAATGCATGAAAAATGATGCGAAATTTCAGCATTTTTTTCTTTTGGGAGGCAAAACAGAAAAGAATAGAATAAAATGGGAGAAAATAGAGTCAGAACAGAGCAAGCAGAGAGTCGTGGCATCATTCATCATGACACCCTTCGAGTCTTGGCCCCGGACTCGTTTATTATGCAAGCTCATGGATCAGATCCAGAGCCGTAATCAAAGCTAAACACAGAGAGACCACGGTGGGGAAAAGAACCAACATTTTGGCGTAAGCTCTAAATATAAAAGATAGAAACTTGAAGTTTGACTATAATCTTGGTTAGACTCATTTAGAATTTGAAATTTTTTTGATTGGATTTGGACCACGCCTTCGTCAATTTCTCCCAATCCGACTTTGAGAAAAAAGTCTAATATTTTTAATAGAAAATATAAATTTTATATAAAGGTATATAATTAAAATAAAATGTCTATATTGAGTTAGTGACTTAAAATTTGGCATGAACCTTAGTTACACTTATTTACAATTTTGCATTCGCTTTTTTTTGGATTTGGATTACGCTTTCTTATTTTGCTCTTTATCCAACTTTGACAAAAAAGAGTTAAATATATGATAATTAATATAAAATTTAAAAATAAAGCTAGAGATTTAAAGTTTGGAATGAATCTTAGTAAACCTAAAATTTAATTTATATTTTGTTTGTTTTTAAATTGAATCTTATCTTCGCCTTGCCCTTTCTCATCGACTCATTGAAAACGTAAATTATTTACATTTTAAAACAAATTTTAAATGTAAAATTGCTTAAAGTTACCATGTCTTCACCCTGCTCCTCATCTGACTCCAAGATTTCGCCAAGATTTCGGACATTTTTCCCATAGTACAGACGGTGGCAAACGGGGCGTATGAGCGACGAAATGCTAATCTTGGTAGAGAGACAAGCAACCACCAAGTTTTGATATTAATGAAATCTCGACATGAGCTGGCAACATGCAAAATGGCGTTGACGTTGACTGTGGCAAATGCCATGATTGATTGGCTTTATGTTAATTTGTGGCATCCACTTAAAGTTCTACCCCCTCCCTCCCCAACATGTAATCAAAGATATTTCCACTGTCTGTGTATGTGTAATTTCAAGCAAAGTTTTATTGTGCTCCGGGGCACAATACTTGTTCACGTATTTCAATTTGACTCTAACCAATAAACGCAACTTTTTATTGAGGCATATAGAAAAAAAATTGTAAAATCTAATTTGTCGAATTGTGTGTATGAAAGGAAAATGAAAGCACAATTCGATTTTCAATTGCGTAATGTTGCGTATAAATTGTTTTGGCTTTCATTTCGGTTTCGTTCCAGCATTTTCAATGGGAACTGTCTCTAATTTGATTTTGGATGTTATGGTTACTGAAGTGACCATATTTGTAGCTGCGGTCAACTTAGTACAGTTGGTAATATTTTTGGAAACTTTCAAGTCAATAAATTATGTGCACCATAAATAATATTGAATATGAAGTATTGTGGAAATATTATATCATAAAAAAAAAGAGAAAATGATACTAAATTTCCATAAATTATTTTAATTCAACATATTCAGAAACCTCCAACCCAAGTTAAATTTAAGGCTTCAGCGAAATTTATAAAATAAAATGCTTATATTCCCAATTCTTTCCTGAGCCACTAAGAAATGTAATGATATAAAACACACTTGTTAAAAGATTTAAAAGAAGAAATAGAGTAATAAAATAAGAAGAAAATATTTCCATTTTTTTTAACGGCTTTAAAAAGACACTAATATAAATAATAAATAGTTAAATATAAAATATTATGTATTTACCTCATTTTATTAAGCATCTTTGAAATTATATACGTGTTTAAATTGATGTATTTTCACGTGTTCCTTTATATTTTTAGTCTATAAAATACTTTTTTTTACATATGAAACTGAAATATTTAAATTATAGTAAAATAACCAAAAATAAAATCTAGTTTTTGATATATGTATAATAAATTTAACTCATTCATGCAACATTGATATATTATAAAACAATTTATAAAAGAAAATCACGCTATTTAAAAAAATTAACTGAAGATAATAATTTTTTTTCACTGCTTTAAAATCAAACTTAATTAAATAATAGATAGTAAAATAGACAAAATATGAAATTTTATATTATTATTTATTCCGCATCTTCAGGCTCGAGTTGTTGATACAACTATTACTCATTCTCTCATTCTCACCTCTGATATATGGCATTATATAAGAATTCATTTATATTTTGGCTCTCAACAAATAATAGCAACAGGAAATACCAAAAATGTCAGTTGATGTCACCATCAGCATCAGCAACAGTAGTAAATGCCAGAGCTAAAAGGGCTGACCAATGTCCAATTTCTGCTTTTGTAAAGGGGATTCCCCCATACTACATATATGCGAAGTATACAATTTGGCAAAGCTTACGTCTGTCTCATGGACTCTGATGGCAGGCGTATCTAACAAATGCCAAAACGTAGTCGAGAGAAAAATAAATAAATTATAAAATTATTTCAGCATAATAACATGTCAAATTCCGGACACGGGGTCGTCGGATGATGAAAGCACAAAAAAGAAAAACAACAACAACAACAACACTGTGAACAACAATTTCGCCACTGGCCCAGGCATAAAAAATTATACATTTTTTGAGGTTATTTTTTACATTTTATTCATTTTTTTCCCCCCTTATTTTGTTGGGATACATTTGTTGCCCTTGCCTTTTGTCCCTTGTGGTGTGTGCGTCTGGCATCAAGTGGATTGGGTGGGTTTCATTTTTTTTTGGTGCTGTCTCCGGTAATCTTTCAAGCGGGATTTGCAGCCAGACACCCTCTATGCAACATGATGGAAATTTTCCCCCTTTAAACTCCCAGTTGGTCTCTGCATTTTCCTTCCTTGCCTTCTTTAGCTCCGTGCGGAATTTTATTTGTAAATTTATTTTCTTTGTGCCGTTTTTTTTTCTAGAGAAAATAAAGTTTTTGTGGTTTATTTTTTTTTGGGCGAAAAGTATTTTAAACATGTGTGTGAGGTCACATGTTCGCATGTTGTGTTTGTAATTTCCATGCATTTATTAGAGAAACACTTTAAAAGTAAATTTCTCAACGCCCTTGTCGCATATTTTCCTTTTTTCTGTTTTTTTTCCTATTTTTTTTTTGTTAATATCTTACTCTGGGGGATTGTCGAGTCCTGGAACTGTTGTGACCTGAGTGCTAATGCCAGCAAATGGAATTTAAATCTATTTTGTATTAGTTGCATGTGACTAGCATATGTGTGTGTGTGGAGGTGAGTGTGTGTGTTTGTGGGAGGTTTATGTAGCTTGGAAAATGTTTTAGAATGTGCGGAAAATAAACACTTGAAATAACACTTTTATCGTAGTCAAGGAAGCTTGAATCGACCTGAATTATAAGATATTCAGAATTCATTTTAATTTTTTATATTTATTTATTGTAAAATTTGAAAATAAGAGTTATACTATGATTTTAAAACAAAATTTGAGTTTAATAATTATTTTATAATTTTTTGATTTATATCGAAATACAAAATTTTTTTTTATATTTGTTGGTAAAAATCAACATATAACTCTTATTTAGTAATTTTTTTTTATAATTAAATACATATATATTTTATAATTAAATACATTTTAATTGTATTTATATTAAAAAGAATCCAACTGTATTTGAAACTAAAATTATCTGATTTTCTTATTGATTTTTTTTTATTTTGTTTGGCTTAAATTAATTGATTGATTTTCTAAAGGTAGCTTATTTATTCATTAAGCTCAGTCTCAATTTGTAGCCATAAATGATGGCTAAAAATTATTGTAACAACTTTTTTCACTGCCGTTACTCTTACTTTTCTATCTCATCTTCTACTTAGTATTATACTCTCTCAGTTGACTCTACATTGTTATGAATTTCTGCTGATTTCAGCATTTTTATTCATTGCTACTAAAGAATAAGAACAAAACAGAAGTAAATTTATTGCATTGCATGACGCATCAACCGAGTTTCTTTGTTTGTTCTACGACTTTCTGGTTTTCTGATGTCCCATCAGCCATAAATTATTCAAAGCATAGCATTTCCATGCACTTTTCCAAACTATTTCTTATTTATGAACATAAAAAAAATGAAAATGGTGCTGGAAATTGAAGAGCCAAGCGAAAAATCAACATAAGTAATCATCGATGCAATTTCATTGAGCACAATTCAAAAAAATTGCCCCAGACGATGAATGTTGCTGATGATGACAATGGCTGAGGATCTGATGATGCGTTGGTCAGCGCACTCTTAAGCTGAGTTACAGTGGGTCGCAAGCTGTGAATATTCTAAAAATATATCGAGATTTAAGATTCTCTTCTTCTTAAATAATTGAATATCTTGAACCATTCTTTACAGTTTCTCTTAATGAATTAGTCTCGAAAAGTCTTTAAATATGTGGGTCACTTGTAGAGAAACTCATTTTATTATTATAAAGAAATTAATACAAACATAAAATATTTTTTAGTTAAAAACTGTTTATAATTTAGATGAATTTTCCAACAATATGTCGAGATTTAAAATTTAATTCTTGTTTAAGGAAATGTGCATAATTTGATGATTATAGTTATGGCATATAATATTTGTTGAACATGCCCATATATGGCGTGATGCCAAGACACAATAGTTTTGTGTTACTCATGACCATATATGGACATGTGCAAAACTCTCATTGATTCACTAATGAGGAAAAGAGATCACTAATACGTACACATAAATGTAACGGGACAATTCCAGTGATTTTCTGTATTGATGCTCGTTTGCAATCTGACGCGAGTCGATTAAATGTCAGTTGCTTTTAGACGACGAGCGTGTGCGCATTGAAAATATTCAAAGTGAAAAATATAAGTGAAACGAAAATTAAATCCAAAGACTTATTATTTAATGGGCGAACTGGGATTTATTATATTCATTTATAATAAAACTATAGGTTATGGGCCCAGACGCAGTTAAATTAAATAATTCTAGCTTTGGTGAAAAACAATAAGAATACTAAGCAACTGAAATAAAAGTGAATGGTGTTTGTGCAATTCATAAAATGAACATAATTTAAAATAAATTAAACATATTTGAAATAATAAACTAAAAATTACTGAGTAAAAACAGATTAAAAAAAAAAAAAAAAAAAAAATTGATAATTAATTTCACAATAATTGTAAGCTGTGCAAAACGTTTAAAAACGCACACACTCATATATACATATGTATGTGTATATGTATGCATATGTAGACATGTGACCTCGAACACAAAGAACAGTACGAAGCAAAAGGGAAAGAGAAAAGCAAAAATTGAGATTGCCTGGAATTCGGCGAAATAGTGCTTGTGTGTGTGTTTGTTCGTGTGTGTGGCTTGCGAAAATATACTAGCTTTTGAAAGAAGAAAAAGAAATAGGAAAATAGTGACGAAGAGAAATAAAAAGGAAAGAATATTAAATTAAAATGGAACATAAAAAACGGAATATTAAACCTTTCGACGGAGAAAAATATTCGATTGGAAGTTTCGAGTTAGAGCACTTTTGGAAGAAAATGATTTATTATTTGTTATTGACGAATATCCAGAAGAAATAACAGAGGGGTGGAAAAAGGCAGAGAGAAATGCGAAAAGCATTATAATTGAATATTTAGGTGATTCATTTCTGGCTTATGCTAATACTGAAAACAGTGCCAAGGAAATTTTTGAAAATTTAGATGCCATATATGAGCGAAAGAGCTTGGCATCCCAGCTTTCTTTACGAAAGCAGCTACTGGCACTGAAGTTAAAAGGTGACACTCTACTTGTAAATCATTTCATCTTGTTTGATGATTTAATAACAAATTTAAAAGCATCAGGAGCAAATTTAGACGAAATGGACCAGATATCTAACCTTCTTTTGACTCTACCTTCAAGTTTTGACGGAGTTACAACAGCAATCGAAATTTGTCTGAGAGTAATCTAACATTGGCATTTGTGAAAACCCGTCTTCTTGACCATGAAATTAAGTTGAAAAATGTCAATAGGGATACAAGTGCCAAAGTGCTACATGCAGCTCGTTACAAAGAGCAAAAGGATTTAAAAATGAAAATGCATAACAAGAAACCTTTTAAGAATTTTAAGAACAAGTCAAAATCAAAGCCAAAATGTTTTCATTGTGGTAAACCAGGGCATTATAAGAAAGATTGTTTTAGTTTTAAGAAAAGATAGGGAACAAAATCCAAATACCCAAAATACAGAAAAATAAAGGCCCAAATAGCAACAACGAACCTGAACGTGGTTTTTCATTTATGATGAGGAAATGACTGTTCAAGAAAAAGAAATATATTATTTTTTTTTAGATTTGGAGCTTTGATATTATCAAAGATGTCGATTTGTTTGCCGATTATGTCACCTTGGAAACACCTGTGGATTGAATTGGAAATGTGGTGAATTTATCAAGCCACTGCCAAGGGATAGTTCAATGAGCAGCTCTGGAATTTGATTACACTGGAGGATGTATTGTTCAGCAAAGATACTATAATCTATGTCAGTGAGGAAAATGAAGATGCCGGAATGACCATTGAATTTAATTTGGAGGTGTGAAAGTCATAAAAATGGTCAGTTGGTATTTGATGGTGCATGTGAGTATAATGTTCCAATGATTAAATTAAAAAAATCACTGGCATTTATCAAAGATTTTAAAAGAGAAGAGTACCGTTTGTGGCACGAAAGGTTAGGACATATTAGTATTGGCAAATTTGAAGAAATTAAACGCAACCATTTGTTTGATGATATCAGTCTGTTAAATAATTAGAGCTAAATCATAATTGTGTGAAGCTTGTGTAAATGGAAAAAATCAAGACTTAAATTTGAAAAACGCAAAAATAAAGACTATATAAAAAGACCCCTATTTATAGTTCATTCTGATGTTTGTGGTCCGATTACACCCTTACAGTTGACAATAAAAACTATTTGTCGTTTTTATCGATCAGTATACTATTTTGCGTGACTTACTTAATAACTTACAAGTCGGATGTATTTTCAGTATTAAAGATTTTGTTGCAAAAGGAGAAGCTCACTTTAACGTAAAAGTAGTAAATCTTTACATAGACAATGGAAGAGAATATTTATTAATGAGATGCGTGAATTTGCGTAGAAAAAGGCATCAGCTATTTTAACTGTTCCACACACTCCCCAACAAAATGGTGTATTGAACGTATGATAGAACAATAACAGAAAAGGCTGATCAATGATTAGCGGAGCTAAATGAATAAAGTTTTGGGGTGAGGCTGTTTTAACAGCAACCTTTTTATAGGTGTCGAGTAGAGCTTAAAATTAAGAAAACCCCTACGAATGTGGCATAATAAAAAGCCGTTTTGATTTAAAGATATTTGGTTCAAGGTATATCTGATAAAGTACGAAAACGAAAGTTGATGAATCGACAAAATTTTCTCGTTGGATATGAACAATGGTTTATTGTGGAGTGTGGAATCAAGGAAATTTTTGATAGCTAGAGATGTTGTGGTGGATGAAACCAATTTTAAATTCTAGGACTGTGGATGACTGTGAAAAGCAGTGAAGATATGTTTCACTTGTAGTTGAAAGGTTGAAATTCTGTTTGAATTCAAATGAAGAAAGAATATGTGAAGTTAGAAGTGAAGAGTCGGTTTATATGAAGAGTGGAGGATTTGAAATTATAGTTAAAATCAATATACAGTAGTGAAAATCAATCTGAGAATGCTGATCCAGTTTGATGTGGTGTAGAATGGTATTTAGAAGATAATATAGAAAGTAAAGAAATTAGACAAAGTGAAAGTAAAAGTGACCAAAATATTTATAGTTTTAGAAAATGCTGATGAAGTACATGCCTTTAATGATTTCCCAGTATACGAGGAATTAAGATCGAATATAAAGTTTTGGGAGAAAGAATAAGTGATAGATTATCGATAAAATGGTGTAGTAGAGAGGCCAGAAAACAAAATTTGTTGATGGGTGTTACGGTAAAACAGGATGATTTGGTATTTTGAAATAAGAAGATTGGGGTGGTTCACGCAAGATTTACGTAGACGAACATTCACCAGTTGCACAATCTTAGTTTCAGATTTATTTTGGCACTTTCAAACCAATTGGTTTAAAGATCATATGGATGTAAAAACAGCTTTTTTAAATGGAATTTAAAAGAGGATTTATTATGATTCTAAGGATTAATATGAAAATAAAGTTTGCAAATTAACAAGGCTTTTTGGTTAAGCAAGCAGCTAGGTGTGGTTGAAGTTTTGAAGATGTTTAAAAGTATCGGTTTTGTAATTAGGAGTTGATCGTTTATTTATTTATAGTTGAGATATTTAAAATTTTTTTGTTATTGTGGAGATGTAGTGATAGCACAGAATTGTAAATTTAAGTTCAAATCATTTTAATGAACCGATTTAAAATGACCGATTTAATGGATATTAGATATTTTTTGGAATAAAAATAGACAGGAAAGGAGATAATTATTCTTGAGTCAATCTCCTACATTTAAATTTTTAAGAAAATTTATTGGAGGATTGTAAGCCAGTAGTACACTCTCAAAGAAATATTTAAGCTTTAGATAGAGGAGTCTTGATGACTTGTTTATTGGTTGCATTATTATTTATGTACACGACCGGATTTGAGTAATATAAGTTTTAAGTTGGTATCCAATAATAATAATAAAGAATTTGGAATGCTTAAGAGAGTTCTAAGTACCTAAAGGTCGTGATAAAGTTAACCTACAGAAGGTTGACTTAAGAATTTTTTGGTTTGTAGATTCTGATTGGGCAGGAAGTGAGACAGACAGAAGAAGTATCTGGGTTATTTTAAAATGTTTGAGTCATGTTTAATATGTGGAGTACTATGAAACAAAAATCAGTTGTGCTTATCTACCGAAGCAGAGTATATGGCGCTTTTTGAAAGTGTAAGAGAAGCATTTGGTTGAAGTATTAATGAAAGGCATTAAGTGATTATAGATTAACTTTGAAGTAACCAAGGTTGTAAGTATAGCCATATCCTCCGCCACAACGACTAAGATATAGTTCAAGTTCACTTAGAGAGAATTAAAAGAATATTTTTTAAGTCCCACAGATTAGTGGCAGACATCGACAAAACCATACCGGGCCAGATTTTATTGAGGAACTTGGGACTTTTGATTTTTTTTTACTAAGTTGGTGTGATGGAAGTGACAGAAATTACGATTTAAGGAAAAATAAATTTTAATTTCAAATTAAATTTTCTTTTTTTTTTTTTAATTTTAACTTGAAAGTTAAATATTACTTTTTATAATTATTTTATTTGATATTTATATAACAGATTGGTCTGTAGGTTTTTCCTGGTTTTTCCTAATCCTGCGCAGCGAATGTGGAATGAGAATTGTATACTCCAGGATGACAGTCGTTAATAAGTTTTAACTTTTAATTTAACTTTAATTTAATTTTATCAATGATATTTTGAGGAGGTGTGTGAAATGCCCATATATGGCGTGATGCAAGACACAATAGTTTTGTGTTATTGACCATATTGATGTGAAAATTTGATTTAATGAGGAAAGAGAAAACGTAACATAAATTAACGGACAATTCCAGTGATTTTTGTTTGAGTGTTTGAATCGACGGAGTCGATTAAATTCAGTTGCTTAGACGACGAGCGTGTGGTTGAAAATATTCAAAGTGAAAAATATAAGTGAAACGAAAATTAAATCAAAGACTTATATTAATGGGCGAACTGGGATTTATTATATTCATTTATAATAAAACTATAATATTATTATTTTCTTAATATTTAATATTTTCTTAAGTATTTGAATATGTTAAACTATTCTTTACAGTGTCTCTTAATGAATAATTCGGCAACCTATATTAGAGATGCTTATTTTATATACATTCTAAAAAAATGTGTATAATTTTTTTATTATTTTACTAATTTAGTTTAATTTTCATTTGTAAATCTAATTTATTTTTCTTTAAATTTTTCTTAGTTTCAGCTGCACTTGCACCACAGTGCAGTAAACAAATTGAGTTTTGTTGTTGCCATTGCTGTTGCTTTTCACATTTGGCATTTTTATTGATATGCATACAAACACACACACACTCTGACACACACACACACACACACATTTTATTACACTCGACAGCTATTTTCAATATATTACCCAAAGCATAAAAGGAAAACGCGTTTGGCTCGATTTTGCCTTTTTACATGGCACACAAATGTCGATGATGATGGCACTGGACACAGGACTCTTCTGAAAAAGGATATCAGCAACTGTATCTCTGTGTGTGTGGCTGTGTGTGTGTGTGTGTTGAGTATTTGCTTTCCATACTAAAAAACGCATAAATAAGTTGCCGTCGGAGAGCAAAATAACGGTTATGGCTATATGGCCAAGCATCCTGGCTGGATGTCCTGGCTCGGAGCATGTCCTGCGTGGTGGTTTACCCCATCCCCTTGCTCCCTCACATCCTTCCTTCCTCTCATGCTGCGGTGGTTGCTTCTTTCTTTGCTTTCCTCCCGTTTGCGTTTTCTGCTTCTCTCCCTTTTTTTATGCATAAAAAGTGCTTAGCATAAAGTCGTAAAAAACGTATTTGCCGCTACACACACACACACACACACACGCACATACGCACACACAGATACTCATCCAATACCAGGAGAGTTGCGGGTATCGATGTTGTTATTGGCAGCATGCCGATGGCATTTTTTTGTTGTATTTTATGCTGTTTTTTGTTGGACTGTTGCTGGTGACGCGGTACTTTAGCCGATTTAGATGCAATGCCTTTGATAAGTTTTCCCCTTAGTTGTTGTTGTTGTTGTTGTTGTTGTTGTTATAGTTATAGTTGTTGTAGTTGCCCGTTGCCGGTGCTTATTTGCGTTATTATGAATTTATGACACTTGGCCGGGATGTATGAGTGGGTGGATGAACTTAACTCGACTTAGTATCTGACTCGCCTCATACACTGATACTTTTTGGTTTATTTCTATATACTGAATTGAAATGTTCAGTTTTCTATTCCACAACAAAATTGCAAATGTGTAAAATTTGCTGGAAATTATAAAAATGCATTGGTTGTAATGTAAAGTTTTTTAAACGTAAACTAAAGTTTCTGATTGTCAAAATATAAAATATATATATTTATGCCCTGTGCCCATTGAAAATGGTCAAAAAGGGTATATTAGATTTGTGTGATGTATGTAACAGGGAGAAGGAAGCATCTCCGATCTCAAGTCTTAGTTGGAAATACTTTTATTGATGTTTGTTAAAACTAATCTATTTGGTACAAATAAATACAATCCTGAAAATAAATTAAATATTATATAGGCTAAAGGCAATCTAAAAAGGGCTTAAAATATTATATGCAATATTATATTGTTTATCAAGCGATTCCCAAAAAATCTACATAATTAAAAATAAAATAAGTGTTTAATCTGTTTAAAAAAAACATTTTTCTAATGAAAGATTAAAATTGAGAAGAATCCATAAATAGATTCTAAATTATCAAATATATCAAAAAATTTAGCTCAGTGTATTCTACGCTAGTCCTAATTCCCGTGCCAATAATCGCTGCAGCATGAAAAATTCGCTGATTCGCAAGAAAATTCAAGTCGGAATCTTTTCCTGCCTTGTGCCCTGACTTTGTTTGTTTGTTTGTTTGCAACGATTCCTTCTTCGTTTTTTATCTGCACAAGGACTTGGCCATTTTTTACGCAAATCGCCAGCGAAGCTATGGAACTGGAGCCAATAACCAAGATGGGAGGGATGATGAGAGGGGATACTGAGTGCGAGGACTTGAATCAGCTTTATTGCGGGCATCATTATTTTTATTATTATGACCACTTACATTTCCCAGCACCCACAAAAGCACATGAATTTTGGCTCCAAACTTGTCTACCGCCCCTTCCCCAACCCCTGAGCTTCTCCCCTTTGCCTTCCCTTCGTCTTTCCACTTGTTTGTGCGAATTTTTTTGCGCTTCTTTTTTTTAGCGTCGTTCAGGAATGTAAATGTGTTTTGGTTGTGGGTTGTTTTCTTTTGGCCGCGTAAATAAATTCAACCCATTTGTGCAGCCTCCCTCCCCCTTTCCCTCCTTTCGCTACCACCCTTCACTACTCTCTCCCCTTTGTGGCCGGCCATATATAAAAATAAATTGAATTGAAATGCTAATTTTATGTTAATTGAAAGAGGTTTTTATGCATCTGTAGATTTTTATGGCTCGCTTTTTTTTTTCTTGTCTTTTTGTGAATGTTTTTGTTTTTGGCCTGTGGTCAGCACAATTTACCGTTACCGTTGCCGTTGACCAGCTAAAACATTAGCACTAAAAGCTTGTCATCAGTCTGTAATTTTGTGTAATTTTTATGTAACCGACGCGCATAAAATTCAATTGTTGGCCATTTTGTGTGCCTAGTTTTTGGCCTAAAAGCCTGCAACATAAATTATTTTTATTTGCTTCTCTAATGTTTCTGTTTACAAAATCGCGAATTGCCGTTCACTTTTGATATTAATTGTAGTTATTAATGGAAATAGGAGAAAATCATTTGACTTTTATATTTTAATGAAGTCTTGTAATGATTTTTGGGTACATTTTTTATGCAATTAATGTCACTTAATTTATTAAAGCTATTTTAAATCATTTTTTTTAAATAAAATCAAACTCGGGAATGTGCAATAAATTAATCAAATGAACAAATATTTATAATTTTTTTTTTAGTATATTCCATTATAATTGTTAGTAAACGTTTTGAAACCTGAAACCAGAAAGATTTTCAATTACGAGTATATAGCTACGAATAAAGTAGAAATTCTTGTGATATTTATGTTTCCAGGTAACAAATGTTGGATTATTTAATCACTTTTTAAATACCCCATATTTTTTTTTTCATATTTAATTTGTTATTATTTACATTTCAGTTGAAATGTAAATTTGTATATAGTTTCATAATAATTTAATATAATTTAAATTTATTTAAAAATGTTAATCGAACTTTTGGTCAAAGAATAAAAAATTAATTTAATTTACTTAATTAAATTTTTCTTGCACAACTGTTATGCCTGATTCTTAAAAATTAAAATTTTTAAATTAAATTACAATTTTAACGCAATTGGAGCATATATAAAGTGTCAAATAAATCTTGATTATTTAACTTAATTTCTCAGTAAATTGTGTTTCATTTAGATGGCATACAGAGTAGATGACGATAGTTATCCACAATTTTTCTTTAGTCACATTCAGTGACTGCTTTTCTTTCCTTTCCCCTTTTGCCAATTTTGCCCCCCTGTCGATGTCTGTCTACGTTAGAAACCGGATGTCCTGCTGCAACAGCGCAGACATCACACACATACAATCAAACATACACAAACATACACACACACACACACTCTTGTATGTTGTATAAATGCAACATGAGCTGAACTCAACCCCAAGTAAATGGTGAAATTTTACGTATAAAAGTTCTTTGGACTGTCCTTACTTATTTCTTATCGCACACGCACAGTCTGCTGTCCTTCGAAAGGACAACAACTACACAGAACTCACATGCAAAGTTTTCCACAGAAAAGGAAAGAAAGAAAGAGAGACAGAGAGGCAGAGTGTGTGCGAGAGAGAGGGACTTAGCGACGCGCACAAAAGCAGGCAACACATTTTTTGCTTCGTGCTAAACTTTTACCTCATTCAAAGGACGCAGAGAAGCGTAAGCAGCGAAGAATGATGGAGAGGGGGGAGGGGGGAGTGGGGAGGGGGGAGTGGGGAGGGGGAAGGACTTGGGATGGAATTTTGCTTTGTGCTTGTATTGCATATACATAAAACGAAGCAATGGCAGTGACATAAAATCGATTTTCTCTTTGCCTACATCGTGTCTCGATTGCACTCTCTTCTCTATCTACATTGGAGTCCTGTTCACATGCTCTTCCTCTTCTTCTTCTTCTTCTTGCATAGGCCATCACAATTATGAGCCAACACACATACATATATATTGAAAAACCTGTTCGCTGTAAACACGCCTACATTTTAAAAGCAACGACCAATAAAAAATAAAACTCAATATTGCCTTGCCCTCTTTTTTTTAAGATTCTGGCAACTCCTGTTGCTGCCAGAAAGGGACAACAAATTGGCTTCAGTTGTTTAGGCCGCCATTTGAAAGAAAAATGTAAAGTTTTATTTTTATTTCATTTTACTCTTGATTTTTTCAATTTTGGTTGGCTCAACATCAAAATCTGTGCTAAGAATGAACAACCCTAAGGGCGAAAGATTGACTTTGACTTACCCCTTCTCATCAGCTTCATTTGCATTTAAATTAAGGGTGGTAGTCATATTTACATAAGGGAGGCATTCGATATACAATGGTGGAAAAACTAATAGAATCGAGAGCCATTTTTACAAATCAAATACATTTTTAATAAGATGATAAGAAAAAACTTTATAATATAAATAAATAAATTTTTAAGCTATACACAGTACGAAAAAAAAATGTTTCTATTATTTTTCCCATCACCGTATTGTGTGTGAGCAGCAAAACTCGGCAAATCAGTGCACATAAATCTTTGGTTAGCAGTAAAAATTGTATGCATTTGATTAGCCATAAATTCATAAAAGTTTTGCCCGCTCAAAATTCGTTATGTTGATGATTGTATGCATAATTCGTATGGTCTGATTTCACAGATTTCTCATATATATTTTTGGCAATTTTTATGATTGTTATTATTATGCATGCAGCAGCAAATAAAGCTAGTAAATTCAGCAGGACCTGTTTTCTCAACACAATTTCTGCAAAGTTGGCAGTAATAATGTCTAAGCAGGTTGAGCACAGCGGGGTCTAATGTGTGGGGGCGGGGTTGAGGGGAAAGTGGGAGGAAAGTGGGCGTGGAGCTGCTTATGATTCATTGTTGCGGTTGGCAAAAGCTTTAGCCTAGGTAAACCCACCATATACATATATTCTCTATATACTCTGGCCCTCACCCTTGAGCTCATTAGCATGAAACAACCCTTAGACTTTGTTTTACTTTCAGCTCGTTTGGGATTTACGCTTATTGTTAGATTTATGTGCTGCTATTGTTGTTGTTGTTGTCATAAAACCAAATATGCCATCATTTGCATAAGTTCACATGTGCGTGTGAGCGAGTGTGTGTGAGAGTGTGTGTGTGTGATGAGAGGGTGTGCGACTTTTCTGTGTTGGAAACAAGAAAATACGGAGAAAGAAGTCCAAGTGTGACGGTAAGTAAAGATTTTTCAGATGATGGAATATATATAATATCATTATTATATTTTATTATTTATTATTATAATATTATTAACAATTAAATTGTGAAATTGTGACTAGCACATTAAATAACAAGCTTAAACTTGTAGTGCTAGGAATAATAAAAAAAAACAAATAAATAATCATCATTCTATATATTTATATTATTATACTTATTATGTAAGTTTTGCGGTAAATTTGAAATTTTTCATTTATAATATCAAAAAATTTTAAGCTTAATTTCTTTAGCATGAAATAACTAATGAAACCAATTTCAAATCAGCAGTGTTTTTTGCTTCATTTAGTTATAATAATTATTCGATAATAATAATTTCATTTTGAGTATTTGAGCTACTGAAATATGCAATTATATTTGACAGGAGTGTGTTTACTTCTTTCATTATATTTTCTTAGCAATGAACTGAACTTTTTCCAGAATATTTTAGACAATAAAAATAGCAATGAAATGAGCCATGACTTTCAGCCACGATTTTTCAGAAATTATATTATAAGTTACAATCATAGATTCAAGGGGCTGCAGTTGGAAATTTATAATAATTATGATTTCATAATTAATGAAAAATGTATTAAAAACTTTAATGTGCTGACATGTTCAATTGAGTGTGAATTAATTTTAACAACTTGCCTAAAGTTATATTCTTTTATCAAAGTAAAAATTATAGTACACATGATTTATTAATAGTTTAGACTTTTTTTTAACCAAGGCATTTACTTCAAATCTTCATAAAGCACATTAACTTATCAACTATTTCTTAACTATAATCGAATTTCTTAGCAATTTGCTCAACACAATTAATAAGAATTGAATTGAAAACTGAAATGTTACGTTATCTGAGTATAAAAGATCTTCTTTTGATGTATTTTACACACTCTATATAGGTAGTCACAGATTAATTGGTTTTACTCACAGTTTCAATTGAAGTCTAAACTTGAGATCTAATCCAGAGTCAAAAACTAATTTGGCAAATGAAACGCCGCAAAGTATGCAACAAATTGCAAAGAAACTGATTCGAAGAACATCAAAAAGCTACAAATAATAGACTATTCACAGGGCAGGCAAGAAAGAGGAGTTGAATTGCCACGCCCTATTTCCACCGCCTGTCAGTCAAGTGAAAATAGCATTAAGAAGCATTTTTTGTAGCTGCCAATGGAATTTTCACTTTAGAATTTGTGTGGAGAATAAAAATAAAAAGAAAAGCTGAGAAAGAAAGAATGTTTATTTGCGCAGAAATAAAATAAAATGTTCAGAGTGGGGCAAAGCTATGTGTGTATGTGTGTGAGGGGTAGGGGTGGGTGGTAAGAAGAGGGGGAGGGAATGGCAAGTAGACTTTGATTATAATTCCAACACCTACAAAAGTGAACTGAGAACTGAGGACGAAAATTGCGACGACGATTGACAGTTGAAAATATAAAAGCGGATTTGTGTCTTTCTCTCTGACTATCTATCTGTGTGTGCATGTGAATGTGTGTGTGAGTGTGTGTGAGTGTGTGTGGCAATCCACCCGGCAGTCTTGTGTGTGTGTGTGTGAGTGAGAAGTGTGAACGAATGTTTTGCTGCAGATAAGCAAAATAAGTGTAATAAGAAATTCTTTTTTATTTGCCTCTTACTCCAATTCCCTTTCCTCTTTCTCACTCCCTAAAGTGTTTTTTATGCCACACGTTCAAGCATTGATGTTGTCCATGTGCGAGTGTGTGTGTGTGTCTGTGTGTGTGTTTTATTCGCTTGCTTTATATTCAAAGTGATGTCCTGTTGTGTCCTGTGTGTCCATCAGTCTGACTGAAATGCGTGCCTAAGACGATTTCTTTTATTATTTACGATAGTAGACAGTGTGAGTATGACGGGGATTTGGGATTGAAATCGCCTCAAACAGAGATAGAGAGACAGAGAGTGTGTGTGAGAGAGAGAGAGAGACACACAGTTGAAGAGACAGACAGACATATGTCTAATGCTAATGCGCATTGTCTGTCTGCCCATTGTCAACGATATACTTCAATATACTTTTACTTATTGTTGTATCCTTGCACAGCAAAGAAAGCGAAGAGTTGCGGAAGTTTCAGTCAAGTTTCAATCTGTCCAAGTCTATGTTGGCATCCGATAAGCTTCACTAATTTCCCCAACTGCAACTGTGCTATCTTTTTTTCCAGCTTTTGACATTGCTACATATAACAGACAAGTATTCTATTCTTGTCTAAAACTGTTTTTTATTTAATTTGAATTTATAAATTTTTGTAATTTTATTTCATATTAAAGTTTTCTAAGGAAGACTCATAAAATATATTCAAGTCAAGTTTTGTTCAGAATCATTTTATTATTTTATTAAAAACCACAAAATAACAATACAAAATAAAATATTAAATATAACTTTTTTTTTGCTTTGATGAATCATATTAAAATCGTTATGAAAATAATTTTATTATTTGGTTACACTAGCTTACAGCTTTTTTGCCCCAAAGCATGATCAAATTTTGATTTAAATTTTCTAAACAAGTGTTAGTATTTCATTCCATTTTTAAGTTATATTTTTTTTAACTTTTCGTCACATTAAAATATTCAAATTTTATTCTTAAATCTTTTAATTTTTTTTAAATCATGACAGAATTAATAGTAAATTTGACTTGTAAGTCTTAACGTCTTATCAAACTTCAGTCTTTCATAACTTTGTCAAATCTTATTTTACTCTGTATGCAAGCTTATTTAATATTCTAAAAATAAATTTATTTTCATGAAATTTAAACTTTGGGTTATTGCATTTAATCAACACTGGAAAATATCTCCGCAATCAATAATTAGAACAACTCAGATATGTCTTCCTGGTATCTTGCAGTCGAGTATACTCATTCATATCATTCACACTGGTTTAGTTTACATTGTTCAAAATGCAATCTCTTTTAAAATTTCTTTTCTAGCCACAAGTTGTGCCCATGGCCATGGCGTGCCCGATGTTAAAGTGGAAATTGTAACAAATATGAAATATTTATGCATAGCTAATTGTATAAAAGGGGAAAAACAATTGAGAGAAGCGTTTGCATGCGAGGCCACAAGTTGTGTATGAAAATGGAGTGTTAATTTATTGGTCTGGATCGTCGTCGTTCGGGATGCAACAACGGTGGTGGCCACATGCAGTGCAACAACAACAATAACAACAACAACAACAACATCAGTTGCAAATATCTTCAGTCTTTGGTCTGCATGCATTTGCAATATTTCACACTTTAGTAAATTTGCATGATCAGCGCCACACGAATGATTCAGACACTGCAAAGTCTTTCCTCTCCCATATCTTGTCTCTCTGGCTCTGAGTTATCTTTTAATTGCATTCGCTTGCAACATATAAAAATATGGCATATCCGGATTAATTTTACAAATTTATGCAATGAACGCATGTTAATGGCACATTGTCAGACAAGCGATTTACATTGTAGATTTATCGAAATATCGTACCGTATATAGGTATATGTATATATAATAGAATTTTATAAAACTGACTTTTGATATAGTTGGCGAGTACTGTTACTTTCAGAAAATTCTTAATTCTTGAATTTTACCAGAGTATTTAAATATATTTGAAAATAAAATAATACAATTGTCTTAAAAAACACTATACACAGACTTTAAATATAAAAAAAAAAAATCCAGTGTTATCGGTAGTTCAATCAATTTATCAGTTCTGTATATTTTTTAAATTTTATTCTAATACTAAAATATTTTATTTTTAAAAAATAAAATTATTAAATGAGTTTTAAATTTTATAAATGATCTATATTGTAATTAAAAAATGGTAGATTTGTTAATTGAAGTACTTTAAATGGAATTCGAAATCTGAAAAATACTAAAATAAAAAAAAAAAATAAAAATTAAAACAATTAAAAATAATTTAAATAATCAAAAAGGCAATGGTTAAAATACAACATCAAAATAGATTTAATACATAAATTAAAATCATAACTTGATGATTGAACAATAGGTTAATAAATATACTCGAAAGATAATTATAAATTAAATTTAATATTATGCTTCCTTAATTATACCCCGTTATATTATATGCACATCTACAGTTATTTATCTTATATAATCTGCTGATAATCTTATCCACTCCCAACTAATGCAATCTAGCACTATAATAAGTTCCGCCACTATGCAAAATAAATACTACTAAAATAACTGCTACTACTGTTAATACAACTACTAATACTCCTGCTATGTGATTAGCTGAATTTGCCACGCCCAGTCACAACTAAATCTAGATACTAATTATCAAATCCAACAATTGCTAATACGCGTACATATTGCACCTGGTATTAACTTCAACTTCAGCTTTCAATTCACATGAAATGTGATGCCAGGCGAAGCGGAAGTTTCAGTGGGAAAGGGGTAAGGTGGGGCGGGGTAAATAGACAGAGTTGGTAGCCACTTGAAGTGAACTACTCTTAACTAGACTAAAGTCTACTAAAAATTTATATTAAATTATGCCGCCAAGCTGTTATTAAGCCAGCTAATAATATGTTGGCTTTAGTTTAATAGCAAAAATAGCAAATTGCAAAACTTCATGTGCAATTTTTCTATCTTCTACTTCCCCTTCTTCTGTGTACTGCAGTTTCTTCATTTTTTTTTTTTTATGAATTTTGTTAAAAACAAATTGAGTTTTAATGTGTTTATTAGCTGCAATGGCTTAGCAGCTCTTATACTCTTCGTAGTCGTCGGAGATTAACATGCTGAGATTCTGCATGTTGAGGCCTCATAAAGACCAACTCACTAACTCCAAGGTATTCAAATCAAGCTCCAGGTTTAGTCTGTTTTCTGTTTAGAGGCGTGGCCAAGCCTCTCGAGTGTAAATTTGAAACATGTTCAGACTTTGCATATAAATAAACTTGATCTTGAGTCGCGTGTTCAGCGTATGCAAAATTTGCATTAATATAGAATTAAGGCTAATTTTATTTGTGACCTCTTCTCTACAGTGCCTGTCAATTTTGATAGTACTTAGTTTGCATAATTTTAATGTCTTCTTTCATGTCAGCCAATTGGTGCCTCCTATGCCTAGTCTTACCTACTATATAACTAAGTATATATACTTAAATAAGATATGCATCTTGGGCGGTCTAATGGCATGTTGTATGGGCTTCTTTCTCCATTGTCTTGCATTTTCATATTTTTCAGAATATTCAACGGGGTCTGTTGTAACTTGTGCCGCAATTTAGCTATGCATCGAATTGGCTTAAATATGTAACAAGTTGCATAGTTAATTTTTCATGTTCAACACTCGTTTTCCCAGTTCACAATTTGCTTTGGGTTGGCCTATGGGAGTGGTTTCTAGTCCTAGTTACTAACTAATCAAGCACTTTATACTTAAATTAAAAAATCTGAAGTGATTTTTTTGTTCTTATACATTTTTCCATATACTAATGTAACAATAATCCTATATATGTATCCCCTGTGATCAAAGTTTTCTTTTCCCTTAGATGTAAAACTAGATAAGGTAGCAGAAAACTTGTTTAAATATATGTACATAGGAAAAAAATTATATGCTCAATTCTATTCATTTATAGGAGAAAATTTAAAATAACTATAAAACTAAAATTATTAGATTACTATTTATGCATTTATTTATTTAATGTCAACTAAATGCAGTTGACCAAATGAACTTATAAAAATTAAAATTAATTTAAGAAACAAAATACGCTATTAAATTTCGATATTAAATTCTTTACCAAGTGTCATATTATATCTTTATGATAGTTTTGGTGGATTTTTTGAAAAAAAAAATCCTTGATAAGATGAACAATAAAATTGTTTAAACTTTTTCTTCATTTGAAGGTGAAATTTTCCAATATAATTTGCAAATAATTCAATTTTTAAAACTTTAATTTTTTAGTTCGAGTTGAACCTTTTCATACCAAAATTATATACCAAGCAAATAAATAATTTAGTTAGTTGACGTTAAACAACTAAATAAATAATAAACAGTTTAAAAATATTTTAAAATGCAATCCATTGCAATATCTACAAATTTTTTGTTCAAATGAAAACAAAACTACCTTCAAGAAGAACGACTAACGATCTTTCTAAGCACCTCTATATCTCTTGAAGATAAGCTATATCTTAACATCTTAACACACATAACGTAGTCATTGCACTTTCCAAGATGTTTGTTAAATTTTATTTATCTGCCATTTCCTATCATAATTGCAAATTCTTCTTGGAAAATTTTGTGTTGCAGTTGTTGTGCATTTTTAATGAGCTGCAAGCGGATTATGAATGGCAAAATTATATGACTGTTGCAAATAAATCAAATGAAATTTTTCTATGCGCCGCTTGCCTCAAGTGGCACAACAAAAGACTTAAGAAACAAACGGGCCAAAAAAGAAGCACAACTAAAAAAACGCCAAATGAGTTTATGAATGTACTGAAATATGTGTGTATTTATACCCTATAATTGTAAATTGCTTAGGAGGGGGTATAAAATTTATGTTCAAATTCTCAATATTTTTGAGAAATTTAATAATTCACAATTTTATACTTAAGAACTATAATTAACTATTTTTAATATTTATAGGGTATCTGCACTTCAATTATTCTTTCGTATATATTTTTTAGCTGTTTATAATTGTAATTTGAGTTTTTGCAATGCATTTACAGCTGCAAATTTTGAGTTATGTTGAAAAGCAACTAATTGTTTTAAGAAAAGAAAATCAAGAAAAATTAAATTTAACAATAAGAAAAAAAATTAAATTATTATAAGTATTTTAATAACAAATTAGTCGTATAACAGACTCGAGTGCAGTTTGTGTATCATAGTTTTTTTATGTGTTTTTTTTTGAACGACTTCATTTCCTTGTTGCTTAAAGAACTATGTGAATGTGACTTATTGTTGTTTGTGTTGTTAGAGTGTGTGTGTGTGTGTGCCTGGCAAACGACAGTAAGGTAAATTAATGAGCTTAATTAACAACACGCAGGTGAATTGGCCCAAAAGCATCCAGCTAAAATGATATCATTGCATGGGTTGGCTGAACTGCAAACTGCAAACTGCATTTTCGGTGCTGTGCATTTTTTTTATTGCCACTTAGTCTAAATTATTATTATTATTTGTATTTTTTTTTGTAGTATTTTTTACTGCCAATGCATGTCTGATTTGCAGGCAGCTATCACTACAATTAAATTTGTTGCACTCGCCTGCACAAAATGCATAAACAGAAGTTGCAGTTGCAGTTGAAATTGCGCCTCTGTTGGCAAATTGACACGCAAATCGTTGAGTTTATATTTCTTACTTGGCTTTTTTTACCATTTATTTTTGTTTTGGTTTTTTTTTTCTAGCGAATATGGAGTAAGTCTTATAAATGTCTTACACCTACATACGTGTCTTTGTCTTTTTATTTGCTCTAAGCCGCCAACGAGGCAGAAACTGAGCTGCGTTTGCATTTTATTGCTGCTGCGGGTTATTAAATTTGCTGTAGCACAAATTACCACTAATAACAAAAGATAAACATCAAAATACTATTGCAAATACTATACAACTTAAATAAATGCACATATGAATACCAAATGCTGTACCCTGATTGTGAAAGTGCCTTTTAATTAAACTGAATTTATTGTAAATATTATTTTAGATTTTCCATATCCTTCTTTCTTTTCTAATATCCTTCTCCAAACTTCTGAGGAATGATCACTGTATTTATTTGTCAATATAATGAAATTTTTTTTATTTTTATAAAATAATAAAGTAAATTTTAAATATATAAATGTATTTTAAAATAATTCAAAAATTAATTACATAATTTTTTGATTTTCGAAAAATATAAACAATGAAAACAAATATCGTTAAAGTTTTTTTTCAATCTAATAACCCTTTTCTAACACCAAATAACCCTTTCCTAATATATATTTGTTAGTCAAATAAAAATAATTTAAATTATTAAAAGTAAATAAAATGAATTTTAAATGTTTATCCAATTGGTAATCCAAGTCAGCGTTATCCAAATGCGAATTTCTGCAGATTTTTCCAACCGAATTCTAAGACTGTCGACTGTCGTTTGAGGCAAGTCCTACAATTCTCGACTGCTTTTATACTTTTTCCTGCGCCTTGGAATGGTTTCCAATTTAAAAGAAAAATTTGAATATGCGCACAAATGTTAGTTCAGAGCTCAGCTGGAAGTTGTGTGCGTTTTTTAGGGATGGTCGAGGAACAACAACAGGCATAAGTCTAGTGCTGAACAACCCTTTAATGGAGCATCTAAAAAATGTTTGTTAAAAAAGAGTTGCTGACATTAAGTTAACCCCTTGTTACCCCTGCTCGTTATAGAGTATGGTTACCCCTTTTAGTGTTTCTTTAGCTCAACAAATTTTAGATCACAGCGATGCCACCTGTTAAACATAAATTGACAGCGTTGCCACCCAAATTGACAAAAACTGTTAATTTAATTGAATTTTAAAATCAGAATAAAAATAGAATTTTTTATAAAATTGTTATAGGAAACGTGAAGCAAAAATATAATTTATGTGAAATGTTATTTAAATATTGCTGATTAAAATAGAAATAAAATCGACAAATTAAAATTTGCCTAATTAAGGTAAATTTTTAGATGCACACTGCATTTCCAATATAAGTTAATGCAGTTTTTAAAAATATTTTGATAATTATATAATATCACAGCAATTATTCTCAATTAAATTTATAGACTGACAGCGTGTCTAAGAGTTATTCGAAGGATATATCACAGTCTACTACAGTCATATAAATTGTTTGGTATTTGTATTTTTGATTTGTTTGCTGTTGCAATCATTAACACATTTGCCAAATACGTGTTCGAGTTGAGCATTTGCTTGTCCAAATTTTAACAATCTCCAGTGCTGTCAATCAAAATGCAAATGCCTTGTTGCCTGTTGTCTCTTACTTGTTGCCTGTTGCCTCATTAAAAAGCGTCGCGCCAAGCCTATGGAAAAAAAAAATACATTGCGCATATTCCAAAAATTTACATTTTCCACAGAAAACTCAAACAGACGCTTCGCATTGCCCACAATTAAACTGGCGAAACACAAAATTTCTGCCTTTAAGTTTGGTGACAAAAAAGCGTAAAACGCAGCAAAACAGCTTGCCACAGTTGGTGGCAAGGTGAGAAGGGGTTAAAGAGCTGCACTTGCAACTGCTGCATTAACTTGGCGACGTGTCGCGTTGTTGTTGCAACGGTTTTTACACGATTTGGTCAAAAACATCAAACTGTCTGGCTGACAGACTGGCTGACTCTCTGTTTGGCTGACTGAATGTCTGAATGACTGACAGCTGCCTGCTTGCCCCGAGGACGTAAGTACACAGACAAAAAAAATCCATTCTAAAATTCAGGTTTAAAAATAGTCAATAAAAAATGTAAAGCATTTAATTTTGCTGAAAGAATTCTTATAACATAGATACCCGATACTCAAAATATTTGCAGAGAAGAAATTAAAATATTGTACTTGGATTAAGTATTTCAAACTTGGTTTAAGAAAATTGGGGGTTGCCCAACTTGATTTTATTTTGAAATCCCAGAGTTTTTTTTCTGTGTAGCTGCCACACTTGAGAGTCGATTGCAATGTGTCGCCTTGTCCCCAGCATCTGCGTCATTTCGAGTGCAGCTGTAATTCAAAAAAACAGCTAAACAATTTTTCGTTTGAATAATTTTCAAAGTTTTTTTCTGCCTTTGCTGTTGTTGTTGTTTGCTGCTGTTTATTAACGTAACGTAATAATTGCCCGCAAAAAATCTGCATAATTATTTAGAAATCACAAGGTTGTTGTTACTCACTTTTTTTTTGTTTTAAATCGTCCATTGTGTCATTTATTCTATGATTTCAATTGTAATTTCCAAAGCGTAAAATTCACTTTTGGACTACTCTGTAAATAAATTGTGTGATTTATAGATGATATTCGAGTTATAGTAAAATGACGATAGACGATGGGCAAAAAATATTTAATTTGATGCTCTGATAGCCAAACTTTTAAGGAAGAAATTTATGAATGGAAAAAAAACAATAAAACGATATCTAAAAAATTAAATAATGTATTACTTTTTGAAATCTTTAAATTTTCTGTAGTTTAAAATAAATATAAAAATATATTAATTGCTTATATTTTATTTTAGATGCTATAAAGTTAAAATATTTATTAATCATAAATAGTGAGATAAAGGAAAAACTTTCAATTAGAATCTAACAATTTCTTAAACATTAGAAGAGTAAGGCCCGTTTTTTTCAATATTTAAATAAGGTGTTAGAAAACTATTGAAAAGACAATTTGACGTAGAATGTATAAAAATAAAAGTCAAATTTAAAACAATATATTAAATAAATTTCATATGTACATAAAATAAACAGACCTTCAATTATCTACTGTTTCAAATTGTCAATCACCTTTTTGCTTGATATGACATTCTAGTGCTATTCAAGACACTTTTAAGTATCCTTATTAAAACCTTACATCTAGAAAGAACAATTTGTTAAACAATCACTTCAATAGCTTACATAATTGTGTAGACTGATCTCTATATCAAATTTTAATAATGTATCTATTCAATATTCAGTGATAAATTCTAATGAAGTATCTGTTGTACTCAATCAAACACGTAATTGTTAATTAAAAAACTTAGCATAATACAACGTAACATTTTATTATCTAAGTTGTGTACTTTAAGTTAACTAAATGAATTCATTGTTAAAGTGAATCAAAAAAAATAAACAGTTTTCCAGCTGTAAGCAATTACGATCAACAATCGCTGACCTGATGCTAATGTAAATGCCAATGGATTTTAGTCAGACTTTAATTGGCAGGCCTGTCAATAACTAAGGGTAAATTCATAGTAAAAATGGCAAACAAAAAAATGTTTCATCATTTAAATATGCGGCCGACGTCAGTGGCAGCTACTGTATGAGTTGAACAGAGACGGGGAGAAAGGAGAAGAGCGGTGAGGAGAACTTCTTGATGTGCTGTTGATGTCGGCTCTTCACAAGATTGCAACGCCCCAAGACACGCCCCGTTTATGCCCCATTGGGGCATTGAAAGTGCATCTAAAGTGAGTCTGAGTCTCTGTCTGTCGACTGTCGACTGCCTGTGCCATATTTTGCGCTTATTAAAGATTTTTAAATACAGTAATTTGGCCTGAACGAGTGCGAGAGAGAACTGGCCAAGAAGTTGCTGCTGCCCGGTAGACTGCTGGCTAATTTATCAGGGATTCGTCATGGCGTCATGTGGCTAATTTGGTTTTAAGAATTATGAAAAATCATGCTGCTAATTGTCAAGAAATCCTTTTAAGCTGCTCTCAAGCCAATTATAATTACAAGTCAGCGCTCTCCTTAAACACAATTGATAATTGTTTATGCACAATTATGGATAAGAGCAAATTTATGCAAACAATTCGCAGTCTCCGTCTCTGTCTCAGAATAAATCTCTATCTTAGTATGAGTCTCTGTCTCGGTGTTGCACATGACAAAGCCAATCAAATCTATATAAAAAACCAACATATTTGTGCAACTTGTCATTGAACCGATTGTTTCGGTTTGTACTTAAATGTGAATGTTGTTTAATGTGCCATCAGCCAAATGGGTATATCAACTATAATGTTGGCTTTGAAATTATATAATGAAAATATTTACTTCATATCTTTAATTTATCGTAAAATTTATTCTTTATATAATCAATAAGATTTTTTCTCTCTTATCACCAAATTTAATATGTTAATTGTTTATTAATAAACTTGAATTGCTCTTTTCTTTTGTTAATATATTTTAAAAATACAAAGCTCGTAAAAGTATATTCAAAAATAAATTAATATTTGCTTTAATTTTTAAGTAAATATTTACAAATTAATGACATTTTCAAAAGTTTTTGTTGAAATTTATTTACTTAAAAAAATACTTAAAACAACCAAAAAAAATGATCACATTTATTGCTTGAGAATATTATAATAACTATAATTTTTAGTCTTTATGTCTAAATTTGAAGTATATCAAGTATGGTGGAAATAATGTATAACTTGTTGTAAGTATTTATTAATTTCATTTTATTAATTCGTTTTTTTAAATACATTTTTAAATTCTTTTCAGAGTATTAAAAAGTCATCAAGTTGATATTTAATTGAAATTGTTGATTGCTTGTATTGAATTATAGTCAAATGCACTTGAGAATTAACATTTGGAATGCGCTAACAACTCTGGCTAGGTTGGCATTTAATTGAATTGGCAACATACTTATGCAAATGCAACTGCAGCTCTCTGGACTGGCCACCAAACGAGGCACATGCAACAAATGCCTGATGATTTGCATAGAATGACGCGAATTTCGAGATTTTGTTTTGTTTTGTTTTGGTTTTTTGGTCATCTTGATTTGCATTGCGAAGGTTGAAAAAGGTTGTGTAAGGCCAAATGAAGAAATGTATCTGACGGTTGCGAGCCAAGCGATAAATTATGATGAGAATTAAAATAATTTACAAATTAAAGAGCAGAAATTACATTAAAATGAGCCAGAAATGTGAGTGCAACAACAACTACAATAACAACAACAAAAAGCGGAGATGCATCCGCAAAGGCTTTCCAAGAAAGCAAAGCCAATGTTGCCCCGTTGTTGACTGACTGACTGATGTTAATAAGGCGTCTCATAAATTATCAGCGAAACGTGCTGAGACGACTCTGTAGTTGCAACTACACAGAGAGAAACTCGAGTTAACTCGAATTAAGTATTTTCGATACTTAAAATTTATACTTTATATAAGTACAAGTTACTGATAACGATCATATAAGTTCTTTAACCAAGTACAAACAATTTTGACATAAGTACAACGAATCTTGAATCAAGTTAAAGTTCAGGATTCAGCTTCAACTCCCATATCAAATTCGTTAAAACTTAAATCAAGTTCTTCGATTCTTATATCTTTTTGGCGTTCGCTTGCTTACAATTCCCAAATGGTTCTGGCTTGTTTGCTATGATGATCAGTTCGACTGACACTGACTATTACATAATAATTTCAGAAGTCAGGAGTTTTCAATTACTATTTAAAATACTATAATACTAAGAATTCTTTTCTTAAATATAGTACTTCAAATAATATCGAAATACTTGACTTTAGAAATTTCATTTTTAGTGAAATACTTTACTTTTTTTCTCTGTGTAGCAACTTGCAACCTGAGCTTGCCACATCGACATTGCGTTTGTCTGCGTCTTCCTCCGCGTTTTCTGTTCTTGTCTTGACACATGCAATGGAGCGCACAAAAAATTTACATTGCATTTAGACGGATGCGACAAGGTAGCCGCAGATCTTCAACAAGATGATGACGACAGGAGGGAGGAGTAAGAAAAGTAGAGAGAGAGGTAGAGAGAGAGGGGAGGGGAGATTGCAACTATTAACGTGACAATTTGTGATTTGTGCCTTGGCTCGACCGACTCTTTGGTATTTAGAATTTTTCTTTGTACGCATCCTGTTTGTCACAGCGCGAGATGGAAACCAACGTCATCTTGTTTGTGTTTCTTGGCTTTGCTGACGATGACTGCATTTAGATTACGGAATTATTTAAAATATTTTATTATAAACATCTATCTACCTATCTCTTTCTTGAATGCCAGCTGTGCGTTGTCCAACTTAGCGGGGTATTAATTATAAATAAATTATTCAAAAGTTTTGCGCTTAATTGATGTGAAAACTGCAGCTTACAGAGTCCTAGAAAATTTCTTTTTTAACCAGTCACAGCGTCAGGCAGCGCACACAAGCGCCACCTGGCGTACAGTCGTTGAATCAACTATAAAAAATGGGGTTGGAAGTGTTCTAAATTATTAGCTTCCATTTATGCAAAGCAGAGTTCCATTGGAAATGAAAGGGTTGCATTTTGTGCCGTTTTTTAGAAGGGTTGTTAAAGGGGTTAAAGCGTTTTTTAGCACTACCTTTCAGTTACATATTGTGGTTGGAATGATGAAGTTCGACGAGAGAAAAATTTCGGAAAAAATGACATATTACTGCGGAGTAATAAAAGTAGAGAAAAAATGTTGCAAAAATCATAAGAAAAATGCTTATAAATTTTACTTTTCTTTAAATAATTATAAATATTTTATAGGTGATGACTTCAGACGATTTTGCAATGGTTTTGGAGGAGTCTGACTCTTGAATGGAAATGGTAATTAAGTATATAAACTAAATATAAAGTATAAGTGAACCTAACTGAACGATTAGAAAAATGTCAGAGTCTCAAAGAGCAAGATGCTGCCATTAAGATGCAGCAAATTTGTATTAATTACTCTAAGTATTTCAATCAAAGGTAAAAAATTTAATTTTCCCTTTAATCTGAACTCAATAAGCCAAGTTTTCAGTTGGATTATTCAAATTAACTCGAAATTCAATACAAATATGCCCTGCCACGAAACTGTGCCACACAAACAATAACAAGGGGCACACTTGATCACAACCCAAAAATATAAAACCCAATTTAAGTTTATAAGTGTGCATTGTTTGAACACGCGCTCAAGAGTTCAATTTAAATATTTTGTTAACTGACTTTGGTCAAAACTTGGCCACACTTCTGACTGTTTTGAAAGCTTAGTGCGTAGAAATCTTGAAGCAGCGGATTTTAATTCCATTTTTTTTTGGCATATCATTTCCGTTTTGTCCCAAACCTAGTTCCAATTCCAAATCCCGAGACTGTAGACTTGGCAACTTGACAAATTAGACAAATAGAAAACATGTCAAAGAACTGAGCTGCATGCTCAATTAAGCCGCTTGACAGTCGCACATCAACATGATCAACATCAACAGCAGCAGCAGCAACTGAGATCAGCCAACAGTCGACAGCTTGCGAGTGTGATAGACTACCAAAATACCCTGTTGTGAAAATTGATACAGTTGTGGAATTATTACAAAGAACTTTAAGAGTTAGTGTTTTATAGCCATTACTTAGAAAATAATTCAATTCGCTGAAATATATGTAATACGGAGAAGAAAGCATCTTTGACCCTTTAAAGCATATACCCTTTATAATCTTGATTAGCACCAAGATCTCAGAAACAATAAGAGCGCAGATCAAGTTTTTTTCAAGTTTTTATCCTACCCTTACATACGCACAATTTAAAAAATCTTCAATTTTTTGATTATTATTATAATTATTATTATAAGCTCACATCGTACTTGAGCGCAACCAGATTGTGCAAGCAGAAACGGTAGTAATAGAACTTTTTAATAACAATAACAAAATATCTTTTATTTCGTTAGTGTGGAATTCGCACATACAAATTAGCAGCATAACCAACACAGATTTAGTATTTACAATTTTGACCAAACCTCTTGGTAGTAATGGCTGTTTTATGTTTTTAGGCAATGGACGAACCGAAAAGTATGCAATTAAAATTTTTTTTATATATATTTTAATAAGCCACGGGTATCCTACAGTCAGGAACTGATGAATACGTATTGTTATTCTCTTGTTCTATAGTTCCAATTTCAACTAAAGTTTTTGGATACTCTGTAAAATTTGTATACTCCAGAAAATTATTCCTAGGGATGAGTTTTACTTTTGTATAATATTCCTCAAGCTTAGTATTATGATTTTAAAGTTTTACCTTGCCAATCTACATCTCGTTTCTCTAAACATATCTCTCACACCAACTCAATTGCTGAGAAAAAATACCTCGAAAAGATTTTAAGTTTTAGTTTCTAATTACTTTTTTTTCTAATCAGTTTTTCAATAAAGTTCTCGATATTCAATTCCATGCCTTAAAAGATCTCTCCTAATCTTCAATGCTCTTTCATTTTTCTGAGAATCAATCTACCCTACATTACTCCTGTGTTTTAACGTAGTATAACCGACAGTCTCAAGACATTCAACTATGCCACGTCACGTTGACTGCGTAAGACCAGAAACCAGAGGCCAAGAGTTTCTCTGCCCCCTCGGGGCACAACGCTAATTAGAATAAAGCCGACGCGTTCGTTCATAGGACAGTGTTGAAAGCCGACTGAATGAATGAAAAACTGTTTGTTCATGGCTTAAACGCAATTAACAATTAACCGACGGCCGACGGAGCACAACAACGAAAAATAATAAAAACATTTAAATTCGTTTAATTTCACAGCTTCGCGATATTGATCGCAATGATCACAATGGAAATGGTCGAGTCATGTTCATGTTCGAGGCCCAAAGGCGATCGAGACGATCGATCCAATCGATTGTGAAAGGTGAAAAAAGCTGAAAAGGTGCGTCTTGTGGCTTCCGTTTTCAGGTTGTGGCCCCAATAGAATTCAAACACCTCGTCAGCCAGACATCTGTCTGTCTGTCTATCATTTTACCTGTCTATCTGTCTGTCTGTCTCAGTCTGGGGCTGGTAATCAAAATCCTTTTATAGCATTTACATAGCAGCACATACAAACTAAGCAATGCCTGCCCATTGGCTGGACTTGGGCAAGTTTATAGCTATTTATTTCTTCTTTTTTTCCTGCTCTTTTACCTCGTAGTTAGTCAGTTGGCCAAGAGTGGACACTGGCCAAGAGTTAGACTAGAGAGAGGGGAACAAACTGCTTGGCAGAAGCTGACAGCCAACACACACTGATCGTGGGAAAATGATCGATTTCATTGCTCTGCGATTTGGGAGAGTTTGAGTTGCAGTTGCCGTTGAAGTTGCAGTTGAAGTTGCCGTTGACCACACTTAGAAAAATAATTAAGACTTCCGTTCTTATACAGGGAATGTTCAAATATAAGCTACATCAAAAGCTGACTGAGTTTGGAATATGTAAAGCTAAAAATAAAATTATTCTACTCGATCTTAAGAAAGTTTTGGGATTAATTTAAGTCTGTAAAAGATCAAGTTACTTTAGTTTAACTTCAACAAATTAATGAATTTATCAGTAAAATTTTAATCTTTAAATATTATAGTTTAATTCCATTAAAAATGCGCAAATAGCTTAATTTAATATATATGTAATTATATTGTCTTTTGTTATTACACACAACAACAACATTTGCATAAATGCAAGAATTATTGCTTGTTATTCCCATATTTCAAAAGATGTTATTACTTTGTTATTTTACAGACTTTTTTTTAAACTTTTAAACATTTCTTGTCTTTTGCTCTTTTCGGTACAAATTTAAATATATAAAAATATTAATTTAATATCACATTAAGTTATTTAATTTAATTTAAGTTTTATAAGTACTGTTGGTTAACTGGTCTAAGTTGACATAAAATTAATAAGCTAATGCTATTATTTTATTTTTTTAATGGCTAGAATCAGGTGAGAATTTTAAGGCGCATGCATACAAAATTAAACTTGAACAGATCGTTTCATTCATAATTTAAAATTTTCAGAATAAAACGGTATAAATTCAAATGCAAAAATAATGAATTATAGAATCGCATAACATATTTTTCGGAGTGTACTCGCATCAGCGAATGGATCACAACGGTCCGAGCTTTGAATCGGGTCTAAATACATGACATCGAACAAGCCAGGCTAACTGCCAACAGCCAACTGGCAATTGAAACGTGTTCATAAAGCAATTTTCGACTTTTTACGTCTTATAACACAAGTTGTCTTTAGCATTTAGTCAACTTGTTTAGTTGTTTGTTTTTCTGTGAAAACCATTTGACAGATTGTTGCCATTTTGGTGGAGGCCACTTTTGAATATTGATTACATCTAATGTCTTGGCCGTGAATAATAATTTGATTAGCAGCTAAAAATTTCAATGCTTTTGCTTTATTAATGAAGAGTTTTTTTTTACACTTAATGTGGGAATATATTTCGAATAATATCTATTTTTTTTTACATTTAGAATAACCATAATATATTAAGCATATTTTTTTCAATTTATATTTTGAAGTGCCTTATAAAGTTTGTTGAATTTTGCCTTGTACTGGAATTTATTTAATATGAATTTCATTCTCTATTTCATAAGCGAGCTGTGTGTTAATTTATTGTTTATTGTTTTAATTAATTTTTTCACATTACTGCTTTATTTTTATTTATTTATTTTTTTGGTTATGGAAAATAAAAAACACACAGCTCCATTTCGAATGGAATCAATTATGATATTCATTTTCGTTTTTTATTTGATCGCAGGCAACTGGTCTAACTAATGCCAAAAACGGATTAAATGGATTAACGTGTGACGCCTCCAAGGAGCAAAAAACTTGAAATGTCCAACCGACTGCCAGAGTTGTCGAGTTGTGCGAGAAAAATTATTATGCAGCAGCAATTACTCGCCAATTGTCGTCACAATAAGAAAAAAGCAAAAGAGCTGAAGAGAGAAAAACTTGCCAGCTGAGATGTGTTTTCAAAAAGGCGATAATCCAGACAACGACTATCGCCAAGTGGAAGAATGGAGTCTGGAGTGTGGAGAGTGAAGGAGTTTCCTAGACTGCCAACGGTTCTACGTTGGCCCCCTGGTCTGGTTATGACCAAATACAGCCAACACTAAACAGCCGACTAGGTGATTATTTTTATTATAATTGTGCGTTTATTGGCGTGAGGAAATGTTTTAACCAGGGATCGTAACGGCTATAAGTCTTATGAAAAAATTATGAAATAAGAGTTATTTGATGATTTAAAAAAATAAATGGGAACTACTATAACCAACTATAACTATTTTTTAAGTAATGGGTATAAAAAGATATTTGAATTACATTTAATTAATTACACTTAATTATTTAAGCAATATATTTTATACATTAATAGAAAGGTAATGATATCTATGAAATGGGTTATCCCGTTCAAAAGATGTACATATCATTTCAAATTTACACTAGTAATAAAAATTTTAAAATAAATTTAAAATTAGATATAAGAGTTATAACGTAATAAGTTTTAATATAAATTTTAACTATATAAATTAAATATAAAAGCCAAAAATAATTGGTTATCCTGTTCCTGGATAGTCCTTCCAATAATTACAATGTGCAATTTTCTCAACATCCCTATCAATTTTTTAGGGCTCGACTTTTTCCCGACTCCTATGCGATCCCTGGTTTCAACTGCTCCTTGGGGAAGACTTCAGCAAGCTGAGCGCAGTGAGTGCATAAAATTTCATACACACTATTGAAAATGATTCTGAAATTTTCGTAGTTAACATCTTTTGCAGTTAACTGAAATGTGAGGCCAACTGAAATGCGTTGGCCAACTGGCCGAACATTGTGCTAATGACGACGACACCTTCAATGAAGGCGACAACAATCTTTTAGACGTTGTCACTTTTGGTACCTCCTTCCCCCTTCCCCTACCCCTTCCCCACCACCTCCTTCTCACTCCTTTGCCATTTATCAAGCATGCAACGTAACTCAAGCATCCCACTAATTTTGCCATATAAGTCCAAGTGGTACGAACAACAGCAACGGCAACCAAACAGTACCAACAACAACAACATCAACAACAACAACGGCAACAACGTCTTTGATTTGTTGGCCAACTTGGCGCTTGTCGTACAACATTTTTGCAGGCCGTGCAACGCCAAGACATGAATTTTGGCCATTTCTATGTCCATTTAGCATTCAAAGCGACTTTGCCGACAAAATGCATAGATAATTTTATCACTCAACTAACTTGTATCATCACCATGGCCAAAATGTCACTTGGCTTATATAACATCAGAGTGTGCTGTTGATAATAAAGTTGTTAATTTTAGTTGCCCCTTTAAGTTTAACTCATCGGAAAGAAGATGAAGAAAATATAAACCTAAACATATTTTTTAAGAGTAGTTGACCATAAGCAATTTTAAAAATTAAATGAAAATTAATTTATATGTACACAAAATTCATAATCATTTAATATCTAAAAAGGTTCTTAATTTTAATAAAAATGCGTTTGGTTTAAATAAATAATTAAATAAATTTATGTATAGTATTTATGTATAGTATTTAAAACTGAGTTTCCTTGAAATAAATGGAAATGTTAATTATTATTATGAAACTGTTATATTAATTAAAATACAAATATGACATAAGACTTTAAGAATGTGTTTAAAAAACAATTTGTATTAATATTTGCAAAAGTTTTCCAACTTTTTTACATATTGTATTCACAGAATTTTACATGCAGAAGCAGTTTTGCAATTGATCCTTCAGAAACACATTGGTTTTACTACGATTCAAACCATAATACTTCATTAAACACTTTACTTTTAATGAGTTGCAGGTAAAAAGTATTTTTATAATTGAGGAAATTTAAATTTTACATTTGCTAATAATGATTAAATCATTTAATTTTATTCAACAGCTTTCCAACTGTTTTCTCACATTCTGGATAAATCACAATTACAATTTGAACATGGAAAATTAACAGCGTACATACTGTCTATAGATATATCTAAATACAACTTACGAAACATCAAATGCAATTACAGTTTCTGGATATTATTTATTTTCCCACTTCAGAGAGGCGTTCGATTTAAACTAAACAGTTGAAATGCCTCATCAATTGTTTGATTAAGTGCATCACAATAACAACAACAACAACTATTTACTGTTACTGCTACAACATTTATAATTTTCCAAAGATTCACTGAGCTTTATTTTCGAAATTAATAATTTGTTGATCTAGAGATATGAATATTGAAAATTAACTGGCGCCAAACTGTTTGGAAATCTTTGAAAGTAATTAGAGTTATTGAGATGAATATCGCAAAGTTGTTTTTAAATGCTTAAATACTGCCAGATCATCTAAGTAAATTGTTGGCAGGGGGAGGAGTCTAAATCTCAATGAAAAGATTCAAAAACTTGATCAACACTTGCAATGCAACTTGCAATTGGAATTGGATTCGTTTTGAGATTGTTTTGGGGCGGAGCCGAGTTTCGAGTTACTCGTATTTTATGCTAATTGAATTTGTTGTGATACAGTGATGGAAAAAATTGTAGAAACAAAAGTCATGGAAATGTCAGCTTTTTAAATATGCATATAGCTTAGCTCAAAATATATTAAAAATCAATTTGAGTTTTAAACATTTAAAACAAAATTTGAGAAACAACTTTTATTTCAGCGTTTTAAATGAAGGTTGTCAAAAACTAATAAAAAGAATTTAAATTAAAAATTTTTTTTCTTTAAACGAAAATTAAAATTAAAAATTTAAATTTAAAAATTATATTTTTTCCTTTTTCCATTCATCTAGACCTGAACTCATAAGTCTTATTGTGATCCCTGGTTTCTATTATTTTTTTTATCGCCGTAACTGAGGTGAAATTTTATTTTGAATAAAGTTCACTCAGGACGCGACTCGACAGTGGTGTTGATTAATTTCTTACATGACTGTAAATGTTTGCTTAAAAAATAATTAAAATGCGAGCTCGAATCTAATTGAAATTATCATTATCATAATAATCAAGCAATATTCTGGCCTAAGGGAATCACGCCAACGCCTCATTTGTAATGGTCCAACTCCACAACTTGGCTTACTTGGCCAAAGGCTAATTACCAAGACTCTCTGTGGTTTTTACCCCATGTATTTTTCATGTCTACACTTTTTCTTTTTTTTCATTTATGCAAGTGCAATTACAGTTGCATTGCGACAATTAAAGTTGGTTAACTTTTGTTTTTCTGCCTTTTGCATAATACCGCAATTTGACAACAGTCGCCTTTGGGCCATAGACACTCATTAAAACTGCCAACAACTGACAGCTGACAGCCCCTTTCAAATACCTTTTAATGCACTCATTTGAATTTCAATTAAAATCTAAATTGCTAACTTGCCAACTTGGCTTAGTGGCCCTAACTAGACTTTGACTTTGGCTAAAGTGCGTACAAGATTAATGCTTTCTCTTCAAATGCGGCTTAAATTGCGTGTTCAAAGTGTGAACTGCAATACTTGTTGGCCATCTCAAGAGTTTTGTGCGAATTTCACAGCTACGAATTGACACGGGAGCTGAGAGTGTTGAGAAGATTCTAAAGATCGTATGTAATTATATTAAAATCAATGTTTTTTAAATTTAATGATTCAGTAGATGAAAGAAAGATGTGGAAAATAATCTTACAGAAATATATATAACTATCTATTCTAAAGATATTTTTTAATAATTTTAATAAATCGTTTTAAAGAGAGATGAAAGTGTTATGCAAATTGTATTATTATATTTAAAACATCGTGTTTTAATTTTATTTTTAAGATAATTTGTATTTATATATATTTTTTATTAAATTTAAAAAATCATTGTAAAGATTTCCTACTCCCATGATAAATGAAGTTTTGCAGCAAAACTAAGCTGTTGATAGTAATCCCCGTGTTAACTCGCAAATGTAAATACAATTAATTAATCATAGTTGCATTTATTAATCCAATTCAAATTCATAATTCCATTACAATATTTAATTGCAGTTACGCGTTTGAGTTAAGAGCTTTTCTTGGTTTAACATGTGGAAATGAAAATCATAAAATTGTTCAAATAATTGCGAATTAAAATGCGTGCTGTAAAAGCTTAAATAAAAATTAGAAATGAAATTCATAGAAATTTTCTATGGCATGTAAATGGCCATCATCAAATCAGTCAGTTTATGTTAAACAAAACTAGCATCGCGTATTAGCCATAAAGCATAAGTTGGCCAAGTAATTGTATCTGTATCTGCAAATGTATCAGTAGCTAAGAGAGTGAGTATCTTTCGGTTTGTGCGTGTCAGCAACTCTGTTTGTGTCTTTGTCTCTCTCTTTTGGACTACTGTGGCAACTTCATGGTGCAGTGGCACTTGGCCAACCAGAACGGCCGCCTATGAAGAATTCTGCCATAAATCATGGCCATTAAACAAAAAAAAAAAAAAAAACAAAAAAGAGAAGACGCAGAGACAAGACAAGCGGTACTTGGAGTCCCCATCATTGGAAAAGCTTTGCGGAAGCATTTTCCTCTTTGCACTTTTCTTACAACCAGACAGACATTGCTATAGCTTTGATTGATAATGATGTGTCAATAATGTGTTTGCAATTTTATGCTGAACGAGCGCCAAACGAGCCTCGAATAATACTTATTTTGAAAAACTGGAAAAATTTTAAGGTAATGATAATTTTTAAACGTTAATGGAAAATTAAAATTCGGAAAGAAAATTAAATCAAATCTCATGTAAGCTGGAAAACATTTTTTTTAAAGACTTAAATATTATATCGGGCAAAGCCAGATTGTGCCAGTAAAACGATTAAAAATGTAAAGTTAAGACAAGTGAAAAATTGAAGTGGCAGTCAAAGAGTAAAAAGAGTAAAAATGGCAAAGCAAATAAGAGAAAGAAACGGCGAGAATGAAAGAAAATATTGGTTATGCCAGTAGAACGTTTAAAAATGTGATGAAAATAAAATGTCAGGAAATTACATAACAGCAAATGAAATAAAATTTCAAAGCATTCAAGATAAAGAAAAGGTGAGAATTGCAAATAATTTTAGGTAAATCGTTTAAGCATATGAAATAAAGAAAAAGAAAGATAGACCGATAGAAATTACAAGTTTAAGAACATGAGAAATAAGGAATATAATAAAAAGAAAAGAAACAAAAAATAGATGTGATGTGGCCAGTGCAGCAGTAACGAATACGATATAGAAAACATCACTATATCACATTTACTCAATTAATTGCTTGATTAACTTCAAGGTTAACGTGAACAAATTAATTATTATCTTAATAATCAACAAATAGACAGATTATTTAAAGTCCCATTTAATACCAAAAGTAGAAGCCAAGAGTTAAGAGCCATGACGACAATGTCGGCAACATTTGAATGGCCAAGTCAGCAATGTATGGAATTTGGCCAACGCATTCAAATTGCCAACAATCTTTCCCGCTTGGTGGTCGATGATCGCCGATGGTCGTCGGTGGCACAAAGAGCGAGAGATGAGAAAAAATACCGCAAAATGCAAACGACAGGCTAATAAGCTCAATTGGACAGCTTGGAATGCCATCGATCGCTGCATATGGTAAACAATTGTTGGCCACATTATTATGCACACAGGCAGACCCGTTGACAGCTTCCTTAAGCCACAAGACGGCAAATTGACCAAGAGACTGAGAGTCAAAAGTTGAGCCACAAGCCACTACAGATACTAAAGTAAAAAAACCACTGAACCACCGAAGCACCGATGAATCGCTTGGCTCATTCACTTAATTGCTCGCGGAATTGTGTCAGCGGATAAAATCAAAAGCAAAATCTACACAGATCGTGCGTACAGATACAGATACAGATACAGACACACAAACAACAAAGGCATTGTCTTTTTTAATACTACTGAATCAAAACAGATCGGTTGAGCATTTTAAAACTTGGCACAACTTGAATTCTGAGATGAGTCTCTGGCTTTGTTCAAATCTCCTTCGATTAATTGTTGATTAATTTTTTTTGTGTTTGTCGAGTTCCAGATCGAACAGCGTGAGAACATCAGTCAAAACTTGACTTTGTCTTAAGATCAACTACTTCAACTGAGTCGAGAGAGAATCTATAAGGCCTTAAAAGGAGCAGTTTTCATTGCTTTCAAATAGTTTGCGGGTTATTATTCATGGCATTTTTAGGAAAAAAGGTATCTTTAACTTCGGTATATCAAGTAATTGTATTGAAAATATAAAATACTCAAATATTTTACTATAAAAAAAAAGGTTAAAAAAAATTTCTTGGTTTTTAATTTTTTTTTTTCATAATAAATTTTTTAATAATTGGTATTTGTTCTTAAAAAAAAGTAAAACACTAAATATTGAAGTTCATTAGGTTAACAAATGTAAGAAAAATTTAAAAGTGAATTTTCGAATATCTTTTCTTTTTTTTTTAAAACAATTATCAATTATATTAATAAGTAAAAAATTAATTTGTTGAAAATCATTTTATAAATAATTTTCTATAGTCTAAAGATGAAAATTAATAGTTAAATGTTAAGTAACTTTATTTAAAATTTCACAACTGAATTAAATATGAGTATTTCTAGTAACTAATTGGTTTGGCAATAAGAATATATTGTAAATATACAAATCGAGCTGTGCCAATGGGAGTTAAAGGAAACAAGTTTACAGTTAACACAAATCCAATTGGATAAAGCGTCAAATATCCACAACGTGTACAGAATTGAGTCTTATGTGCAGGCGTAGATAAAGTATCTATGAGTAAGTAGCACGTACGCAAAGCCCAAGCTAGAAGAGCACCGCAGCATGCTAAGCGGCTGCTCCACCTCCAATTGGATTAAACACACAAGTACAAACACAAACACAAATACAAATTCACACACACACATAAACGGCGCACAGCGATAATCATAAATTTAAATAAAGCGAAACAAAAGCAAACAACGCAACGCAAGTGCGAGCGAGACAAGCGTCTGGCTGATTTGAATAATGTGCTAGTGTGTGTGTATATGTGTGTATGTGTGTGCTCATGTCGTTGGTGGAACGTAAATCAGCGCAAAGCGGGCTGCGCGGGTGTCTGCACTCCTGCTGTCTCTGTCACGCGCGAGAGCTTCGCACACTTGTGCAGCTTTTGTGGAACCTAAGAGAGCAAGTAAGTGATCGCCACGTTTTTGCACTGGTATTCGTGAGAGCAGCTATAAATTGGCAAAGAGCGGGAGAGTGGCAGAGAGAGCGAGTGTGAGAGCGCTTGTGTTATCACTCTCTTCGGGGACAGGTTGCAATTGCTCCGTGTTGCTCGCGTGTTGCATGCTCCAACGCATTGCACTGTCTGTGTGTAGATACAGATACAGATACAGATACAAGGCAATGTTGTTGTTGTTGTTTTTGCTGCTGTTGCTGTCGCCCAGTAGTTGCTGCAGTTGCCGCCGTTTGTTTATTTGCTTTTTGTATCGCAAAACTTGTTGCCGCGTTTCGTTTCGCTTTTGGCCAGACTGCGCTTTTGATCTGCGCATCTTTAAGATACACCGTTCAGTTGAGTTTCAGTGTTTGTAACTCAAGTGCGCGCGCGCGTTACGTTTTTTTATATACATATATATTTTTTGCAACCAAACGTCCAGCAACAACACTTCGCAGTTCCCATCGCCTACAACACGTCAAAATAAAACTCAGACCTGGACACAGCCGGTTGCCTTTAAACTTGTCCCCTAGTCGAATTGTTGTAGCTTCAGTTTCAGTTTTCAGTTTCAGTTTTGCGCTGTGTTTTAACGACGGCATTTCGACGGTTTTCGGCAAAACGCGAATATCGCTTAAAGTATCTTGTTTGTTTATTTAAACTAACAATCGCAACTGTTCACGAGTTTGGATTGTATAATTGTCAACGATACTATAGAATATAATTGCCTTTCAATTGGCAAACAATTATGAAAAGTGCGCCTGAAGTTTGTTAAATAGTTGTGAACTAAAAAAACTTTTTTTTGAGCTGAGGAATTATATCTTTTAAAGGTAATTTAAATTTGTTAAGAGTAGTTTACATATTTACAAGCGCACAATTTTTTCAGACCATATATTTAATTTGATTGTATTTTTGAGAATGTTTTAAGCTGAACTCATTTGTGAAATTTTTAGTATTTAATAAAGGTTTCAATATTTAATAGTATCATTAATTTTATGATTTTTGCCTAGAATTAACCGTCTGTCTTTTTAGCATATGAAGTTTCGAGACATTATATCTTTTAATATGACCTCCAATATTAATTTCAAATCGACTTGGGTAATTAAAATTCGAAGTCTGATATGACTTACCATAAACAATATAAGTTTGTTGATTGTTTATGTTTTGCTGTACGTAAATTTCTCAAGAACCTCAACTATGTATTACATGGATTAATTTTCCATAGAATTTTCATTAAAAAAATGTGCCAAAATGTTTAGCACGAAATTAAAGTCCTATCAAATTTATTAGCTCACAATGCAGATGGGAATCACACTTGGCGGGGCTTAAAAAAGAGGGAAGAACGTATATAGTGTGTGCCATAAGTCTAGTGTAAACAGTGTGAGCCGAAAGTACGTGTACCTGCTGCAAAGTTTACACTAAGCGAACAAATGTTGAAGTGGCTTTCGCAATGTGGCACCAATCATAAAGTCAGTGCCCAGCACCAACAACAACAACAAACACAACAGCAAAGGGTGATAAATAATATTGAAATTGAAATAAATACAATAAACAAAACAAAAATAATGTATAAGCAAAAAAAAAAAAAGGAAAAAATCGATCGATTTACACTTTAAATATTGTCGTCGTCGTCTTGTTTAATGTAAATATGGCATATATAAATATATATACACATATATTTTTGCTGATAAGCTGAGTTCGATTTGTTTTATTAGCATAACACTTGTGCGCGGCGTCAAAAGATACAGATACAGATACGCATTGAGTGCAAGGCAAGTTGTCATTGTATCTGTATCTATAACTGCACCAGGTGTGTGTGTGTGTGTGTGTGTGTCTTGTAGAGAAGTTGTAGTTGGAAGTGAACTGCATTTCCTTACCTTATTCAAATGCCGTTATCTGCACCACATATATAGATACAGATACATTTTCAGATACAGATACCAGGCCATTTGCTGTAACGATCAAGTGATTGATTATTTTACTGCATGTTTGTTTGTACAATAATAAATATTTGTTGCCTTGCTGCTTAGCCTAATTAGATAAAAATGGTAACCACAGTGAGTGCTTTATATGTATGCCACACGTTGCACGTTCAAGATACTTCTACGGTGCCGTCTTTGTATCTTTATCTTTGTGCCTGCTTTCCATTTACCATATTCGGTATCTGCATGTACATGAACTGATTAGCCAGAGACGACAACGACAAACAGTTAAAGACATCGACAAGTTGAGACTTATTGGAATATTTATGCATGTATCTGTATCTGTGTCTTTAACTGTAGCTATAGCTGTATCTGTATCTATAGCTGACAATTGCGTCGAAGCTGTTTAAAGAAATGAGTTCAATTTGTTTGCCATGGGCTGATAAGACGACAGCTAGAAACCAATCGACGCGAGGACGAAGAGGAAGGCAAAACACCAGATAATGCTCCCTACCTATAAGATACTCTACTACAACAACAACAACCATAATAATAAGTGCGTTAACAAACACTTTGCATATCATCGACTGACGTTCGTAACAAAAAACCAATTGACACTTGAAAAACGAAATAATCAATTGACTGACAACACAAATTGAATTTATGACGGACATAATCGAAGCAGAAATACCCTAGAAATAAAAATAATAAAGAGTATGAATTCGTAGAAAGGAACAAAATAAAATATGGAATTTTTATTGTAATGTTTTTCAGCTTTTTAAACTTGAAAAAATTTGCCTGAATTTCAAGAACAATTTATTAAATATTTTCTTGAAAGATTGGGTAAAATTTAAAGAAAAAAAAACTTTGTTAATTCCAATCTCATCTATAAAAATTTTTATTTAATATGTGAATTTTCAGATAAGTTTTTCTAAATTTTAACGATTCATTTTTGAATGCTCTAATTTCAAGAGCATCATAAAAGGAAAGAATATTACAATTTCAGAAACACCTTACAAAGTCGGATGAATTTTGAAGAACAATTTGTTAATAATTTTTTAATTTCCGAATTACTTTAAAAAATTGGTTAAGATTAAAAAACATTAAATTTTTTATTAATTTCAAATTTTAAAATATCTGTTTGAAAATAAATTAAACTTCAAAAGCTTCAGATAAATTCTTTTGAAATTTTAAGGCCCGTTTTTTCAATGTCTAAATATGGTGTTTAGTTACTATTGTAAAGAGAATTTGACATAAAATGTACAGAAATTAATGTCATATCTGAAATTATTTGTTAAATAAAACATGAACGTATATTGAAAAAAAACGGTCCTAAGAATATATTCTGGAATACTCTGATTTCAATAAAAGTAACAAATAGTACACTTTCTAAAATACCCGAAAAAGTCGTATGAAATTTTAAATATGTTTTATCATATCAATTTATTCTAGAAACAAGTATCAAGTATTTTCTATGCCACAATCATCTATAATAGATTTTACTTATTAAAACTCACATTTTGTGTTTGTCTACTAATAGTATCTTATCTACCCAAGACTTTTTCTGCATAATTAAATCATTTATTGAAATAAATGAAATAGCGAATAGTGAAACTTGTGAATTTAGACAATGATTTCATGGTTAAACTTTAGACATTCATATCGTGGCAGTTTGAAATCTTATCAAAGTTTTTGGTATGTAATTTGAATATGATTCACAATATTCACTTGCACACATTATAATCGTGGATTTGTCAGCGATATGTCGTCATTCATTCAATTGGCAGCTTGGCGACAAAGTTTGATAAGCTACACGTGTATGAATTCAAAAATATAGTCCATATAAAACAAGTCGAGATCTTTGTAGATTTCTCACTTAAGATAACAAAATTGTATGCCGTTAGTTCATTAAAGTATAAGTATCTAAGAAGTATCTAATCATTTTGAACACTTATTTCGATCTTATTCAAACTCACAATGGGAAGTAGATAATGTTTATATTAAAATCAAGTATAATTTGTGAATTTCACAAATGAACCTTGTGATTAGAATTTATGAAATACACCTGATTTCATTTATTGTGCTCTCCACTTGAATAAATTTCTTGGAATTTTTTATTCATTTCATTCTTTTTTTTGGGGCTTTACGTTATTGACTGGGGTAAACAAACTTAACTTATATGGGCTGATGCTGAAGTTGTTGCGATCAAAGTCCAAAATTTCGGTTGCTCTGATTGTGGTGTGGGGGCTGGTGCCTCTGACCACGTTAGCACTCAATTGGCCTAAACTGAGCTGTTCAATTGTTTTTTTTGGGCAAGGTTAGGACCACAATTCAAGTGAACTATGATTACTTAGTCCAATGTTGAATGAGTTTAGTACATATTAAATCAAATAATCAGTTATTCTTATTGATTTACGAATAAAATATATTTTCAAACAAATAGAATTTTATTATCACTCATAATTCTCAAATATCTTGGAGGCTTAACTTCAGAGTCTTTATCTACATCATCTATCAAATTTATTCACAGTTAACTATCTTAATAATACATAATTTTTTCGAAATAATTTAATGAACTTTAAAAAATATAATCATAATAATTTTTTGTATTAGATCTTTTTTTTTCGTCCTTTGCAAAATAAATGACCCAAAAGCTCTAAAAATTCTTCAAAATTAAACATTAGAATAAATGTAACGATATAATTTCATTTTCTCTTATGATGACTAATAACAAATGTTGCTAAAAATTAATTGAACTTTAAACCATATAATTGCCTAAGATGGTTATAATTTTTTTTTAGTTGATAGATTTGCGATTCATAAATGTTTTCGCTCATTCATGATACTCAAATGTTCCAACGTCGTTTGTTTTGATAAGTGTTCGAACCATGTGATTATCGTTTATTGGCCCAAAGTGCTTTTCTAGGAAAATGCCTACAATAAATATAGTAATAACAATTAGAAAACTGTCACAAGTTGCATTGATGAAACGACAAAACAACAGGAAAACAACGAGTGCCATTCATTAGCCAATTGCAATAAAATCTGGCCAGAACCTGGACAGTATTTACCATTTAAGTGGGTCTGTTATCATGACGCCGTTACGGAACGTGGCGAGATATCGCATGGAAATGAGTCAAACATCGATGATGATGATGATCATCATGATATTGGCGATGACGTTAAAGTTGCAGGTGTCTAACGAAAATACAAACATAATATAAAAAGGGTAAGCCCCAAAGAAAACAGGAAGTTGGTAGGTTTTTTATGGGATAACGGCGGAAAAATGATTGGATGGTCTATACAAAGGTTACTTTGAGGAAACAGATAAGATAGATAGGCTCGACATGGGATATATTTTGCAAGATATAAAATCTACAAAAAAATAAGTAAATAAAAAAGAAAAATTGTAATATTAAAATTTAAAGAAAAAATAAAATATATAATTATCAGAATAGATGAATTAAAGAAATTAAATAAATTAATTGAAGATTGAATCTTATGTTAATATATATGAATATTCATGAAAAATAAAATGAAATTATTTTTTTTTTTAATTTATTGCATTAGGTAATATTTTTTTTATAAAAAAGATACATACATATGTTCAAGGATAGCTTGTTGATTGACTTGAATTTATTAATTGATCTTATTGATCTTAAGAAAACGATAGACATACTTCCTTAATTTTTTAAAGTTCCCTGCACATTCCTCAGGTTCGGTCTACCGCTAAATATATTTTACATATAAGCAATCCATAATAATTTGGCACAATGATAATTATTTATGAATATTATTTTTCTCCTGAATGTTTTTGTTCTCAAATGGCAATCAGTAATTTGTTTAGCATTATTTTCTAAAGCTGATGAACTGTAAATGGGTTAATTTGTCTTAGTTACTAAGTCAAAATTGTTTAATGCCCCATTGCGATGGGGCGTGTCAATTATGTTAAGTTCGTTATAAGCCAAAATAAATCCCCCAGCTCTGGCACTTAACGAATGGGGCGCCAATCGGGCCAAATGGGTGTCCCATTATTCAAAAGAGGGCGGAGATTTTGGAATTTCTAAATACAATTTGACATATATCGATTGGCGCTATCTGCCAAGCAAATGTTTTGTTTGGTTTTGCATTAAATATAATTAATATTTAATATTTATGCGCAGTACGTGGACTTTTAACTAAACTTCAATTAGCATTTTTTAAGCTGCATGCTAAAAATATCAATGTAAACACAAGTATTTCTATTTATTGTCATTTCGTATAATAAATAAGCCCAACTAAATGTATCACCCTGACCAAAAAAATACATTTTAAAAATAAATAAATATTTACTCGCAATTCCCCTGAACTCTCCTCGTGGCATTGTTAGACCTCGTTGTTTTTAGAAGGTCTTCAAATCAAATACTCCTCACACCTTTTACACCTATTTTACCTGTTTACCTGTCCATGCATCTTATCAATATTTACATATAACTATGGACACTTGGATCGAGTGTGTTATACAATTTTCGCTATAAATTTATGTTAAATCGTCAAGGCAAATGCAAGTCATACAGTAGTCAATGGCTAACAAGGCCTGTAAATTATCATTAGTAATTGGTAATTGGTAGTTGCTGGTAATTGGGTTTGTTAAATTATAAACAGTGTTAAACTTAGGCTTATGAAATTGATATTATTGCTAACAGCATTGAAATTCCCATTTTTATGTATTTAAAATTAGACATAAATATTTCATTTTCATTCAATTAAATTTGACATACTTTGGGGAAAATAATTTTATTTATACGAAAATTAAACTAAAGTTAGTTTAATTTAATTTTTAAGATATTATAGCTCAAAATGTTATGTTAACAGCATGTTAATTATTTAACATTTTATCTAACATTGCCAAAGCTAACTGACTTTAATTACTAGGAATTTTTCTTGAAATATTGTACATTCATAGGTATTTTAAGAGCTGATGCATAGTCCAAAAGAGACTATATTTTGGAAATTTAAGTTCATTAATTATTTGTCCAAATATTTCCGCTGCTTAAACTGTAAACAGTCTACAGTTCGTTCCCATTTGTTGTTAGTAGTATTGAGTAAAACTTCCCAGTCTCATTTAAGCGCATTATAAAGTTAAACTAGTTAAGTTGAGATACATATGGAAGTATCAAAAAATAAAAAAAATAGATCTGAAAAGAGAAATGGGCCTTGTCATTTCTCAACATTTCCGCTGCACTACTCTATGTGCCTCTTCCTCTTCCTGCCTGGTTCAAGTAATAATAGAACATGACTTGGGAGCTGCGTTTTACGCACATTTAAATGGTATTAACAATTATGCGGCCTAATGTCGATACAAGAATGGAAATTTGTTGCTATCTTGTGTGTAGTATTTATTGTGTGATTATTATTATTTATTTTTATATGATTACCGTCTGGCGGCAGCTGCCGTCTCTCTCTATCTTTCACTGTCTCTCTTTCTACTCCTATTCTCTCTTGGCTACTGTTCGACGGCTTTTTGTTCGTGTTTTGTAGCTTAAATGGTCAAAAACATCAGGTAGATGACTTGTAATTATAATGCCCCCTCTCTCTATGTGCCGACTTTGTGCCTAGAGCCGCGTGTTGAGCTGAGGAATTTAATGCGACGACTTTTGTTGATGTAGTTGCCATATCAATTGATACACTTACAGAAATTTTTGAGAGAAATGGTAAACAGAAGTTTTAAAGATGTAATAAAATTTAATTTATAAAATTAGCTCTTTAAGAATATAATCAGGCCTGTTCCGGTTTTCACTTTCGGTAAGATTTTGCGGAAGTGAATTTCTTTAATTTGCTCTAACAACATTTCGGCGAAGTTCTACGGATTTATTTAACTTTCAGCTGATGAGTTTAAGTCCGATAAAGTGAAAAACGAGCATTTTTAAATACTTAGCCTAAATGCAAAGTGAATAAATGCATTTCACTAAATGCTATAAAATAAAAAGTGAAAACCGGAACAGGCCTGAATATTAAACAAGACTCTTTCATTTAAATGACACAATTTACATTAAATAAATAGACAATTTTTCACAGTGTATTCTAGAAAGAATCAGAATTATTTCCTATTGTTGCTGTTGCTCGTTTACATTGCCTGGCAATTATAATTTGTATATTCGGCTCAATTGCCTGACTTATTCACAGCTATCTCCAAATCGTTTGTCGACAGCCTCAAATTCAGCTTTTTCTTCTTGGCCAACTTCCCCCTCCCACTCAACCCTCCACCTTTGCCCTCCCCAACCCTTCTCCTTCAATTGCTCCGATAAGCTAAACAAAAGTAGGAATGATTAGGCATTTTCTCATTATAATTCAACGTCAAGTCATGTCGCTGTTATTGTTGTTGTTTTTGTTGCTGTTACCGTTGTTGTCATTGTTGTCATTGTTGTTTTTATTGTTGTTGTTGTTGGGTGAAAATATATGTGTGTGTGTTTAGGTGCGACTTTTAGGCCGAATCTAAAATTGAACTAATTAAAATGACAAAAAACTCGTCTGAGATGATTAACTGAGGCTATTGGCAATTTCAACTTCACATGTCCATCAAACTTTGCGCGCTCAATGAGTTTGCATAAATTGCATTTTTAGTCTATGTTTATACCCTGTAATTTTTGAACAATAAACAAGGAAAGGTTTTAAAGTATTGTAATTGTTTTATTTGACTCTTAAAAGAGTGTATTGATAAGTCATAACAGAGCTTTAAAATTTAAATTTAATATTTTTTAGTTTTTGAAATTTTTAATTTGCACATAAATTTGTTTTTTCTTAAATTTAAAACTTTTGGTCTATTCATTTTTTTTCTTATTAGAGGGTGCTTTTTAGTCTACTACTTTTGAATTAAATGTTTTACCATGTTTTTATTTTGTTTATTTAATAAGTTTCTTGGCATTTTAAGCTGAAAATGTGATTATTGAATTGGGCAAGAATTTTTAGAGAGCTTTGCATTATTAAATATTTTTATTACGGAGGCTAGAGAAGTTGGAATCAAATGAAACAGCTTAAGCTAGTTATTTATATATTATTTAAAACATTTAAAAATAAAAAAAAATAACTAGTTCAATTCAATTACAATTTACTATTATTTGTATTAAAAATTATAAGACCAAAAAGAAAATTTTCTTCACTAATAAAAATTTTTATATAAAACTGAAAAATTATAATTGTTAGGTTCCCAATGATAAATAAAGCAATTTTTTCACTAATAAAAATTTTAAATTACAACTAATTAAAAAGATAACTAAATATTAAATTTAAAATATATTTAAATTTGTACTGACTTATTGCAGGCAGTTTCAGCGGAAACTTGACGAATCGGAAGGCGGTGGATGTGATTATTTAAATTGAGAACTGAATGTGGTAGCTGCTGTGGTTGCTATCTATCTATGTTGGTGAGGTGTATGCTGCTGCTGTCACGGTTGTTGATGTAAACATTGATTATGCCATTGTTGCTAGCAAACTACTATCAGCAACAGCAACAGCAGCATCGACAGCAGGTTGCTAGTGCAAGAGTCAGCATCAACGGCATGTTACTTGAATACAAAAACGCTTGCAACACAAATCAAAGCAACAGCAGCAGCAGCAGCAACAGTCACAGCAGCAGCAATCGTAGTCGACGACAGCAGCAGCAGCATCAGCAGCAGCAGCAGCATCAGCAGCAGCAGCAGCTGGCAAAAGCGGAAGCACTAACAATGTCAACGCCAACAACAACAAGCAAATATAAAATCAATAGCGATGCCACAGACAACACAACAGCAGCAACATTGCTCTATCATCATCATAACCATCTTAACCATCATCATCATCATTCGCTTCAACATCATCATCACCAGCAGCAGCAACACCAACAGCAGCAACAACAGCATCATCAACTACAACAGCAGCAGCAACAACAACAACTGCAACAACAACAATTGCTATTGCAACAGCAGCTGTTGCAGCAACATGTGGCCAATAACTCGCCGCTGCAACATCTGAGCAATTTGTTTGGGCAACATTTGCCTACGCACAGCCTGCAACATTTGATAACCGCCGAGTATTGGCAGCAACAACGTTGCACCTCAGCAACATCCACACTGGCAGCAGCAATTAAAAGCGAGCCAACAACTCAATCGCCAGCCCCATCGCCATGCCCATCCCCCTTACCAACGCCAGCAACAACAATTGCAACAACAGCAGCAGCAGCAACAACAGCAACAGATGATGATGCATCTCTGTTCAGCTTCACGCCGCAGCAACACGTCAATTTTGCCGCCTCATTAGTCGCATTACAACAAAATGATGCAGCGCCCGAGGCGACAGCATCAACAACAACAACAACAATAACAGCAGACCCAGCGGCAACATCACCAACAACTGAGGCAGCAACATCGCCGGCGCCAGCAACAACAACAGCAACAAGCAATGCCAATGATGATGGCAACAACATGCAAAATGCTGGCGGTAAGTTTGAAGTTACCTTTACATACATACAATATATTTCATATATGCCAACTGCCAGTTTGGCTTTAACGAGGGCTGTTTGAGTAGTTTAAGCAATTCCCAAATATTTTGGGAATATTTGTTTGAATATTTCTGTCATTTGGAATTAAGTGATGAAAATTAAATGTTATTCTTAAAATTTAAATACGAATATTCTCTTTCTATTTAAAAACACTTGAAAAGTTTTTTTTAACGCTCTTGATTTTGTCAATTAAATTTGTTTTTCATTTAAAAAATGTAGTAGTTTTCCAACTTTTTTGAATAAGCTATAAATTCTTATCGAAACTCTCTAAATTGGTTCTGCATAAAAATGATTGTTATTTAATTATTTTAATTTAATATTTCAAAATCTTTGAATTCTCATAACTTTATCAAGAGTCAATCGATTTTAGATTGAATCTGCATCTAAATATTTTTAAATTGAAAAAGAAAATTTTATTCAAAGATTTTCGAACTATCCAAATACATTTCACTCTCATAAATTCGTCAGAACTCAAACAATTTTGATCATTGTTTTACCTCTTACATATTTGATCCTGCATTTAAAATTTGTGCAGTTGGAATTTTTTTCTTTTTTTTTTAAGTATTTTTACACTTTTAAAAAATTATAGGTACTATTGCTTCCATGTTAGGTTGACTCTTATATCAGTTATTGATCTCTTTATTCCTACAAATATCCTAAAAACAATTCAGTGCAAACCTCGCCTATATATTTTTTGAATATTGCAATCTCATTTCCATTTCCTGTCTGGTCACGCTCCTGTTTTGAGCCGCTCTGACATCGTGTGTGTCTTTGATTTATTATGCGGCCTTTTGCTTCATTCACAAATGAAATTACCATCTACTCCTCACGCCCCTTAACCTGACTTTAACCCCCCTTCTCCCGTCTCTCTGTCTCTCTCTCTCTCTCTCTCTGTCCTGTTATAAGCCCTATTCAAACGGTCTTATTCGGACTGTGTCGTGTCATCTGCGAGTTGAACTCATTTTCATACTTATCATTAGCCTCATCAGCAGACACGTTGTTGTTGTTGTTGTTGTTGTTGCCTGAGTCAAGTTGCTGCTGCACTTCCGTCCTGCTGAGAGCTGAGCAACATCATTATTATCATTCATTTAACGAACGCCAACGCGATATTTTCCAGGCCTCTCATCAACCAATCGTCTGCTCGACTTCTGTTTCCTCTCTTGCTTTTGGCCCTGATTTACTTCTGCTTCCTCTCACCTTCTCTTCTTCCTTCCCACAAAATTATTACTTATGTCTGCACGCAATATTTGTTGGTTTTTGGGCTATCGGAGGAGAGACCTGACATGGCATGAAACCGTCATGCATAATATGAGCATTCTATGGCCACGTTTTGAATATTTGTTGGTCTGATAAATGACTTGATTGTTGATGGACACCACAACAACAACAACAACAGCAACAACACAGCTACAGAAATTTACATAGCACAACATGCCGCGAGGTGTTTCGAAAACGAGCTCAGGAAATGATATCATTTAAATAAATATCGCATATCATATACATAGTACTCCCCATATACTTATATAGAGCGATAACAATCGTATCGCATCGTCGTTATGTAGATTTATTCGTTATTCGTTAGTCGCCTTAAGGCCGACAATTTACAATTCGTGCCATTTTATGAGCATTCAATCAATTAAAATTTATTCACTTTTTATTCAGTTCACGAAATGAAATCAAAATGGTTTTGTGGTTGAGCTAAGAAATAATGAATGTTTCTTGAGCAGATTTAAAAATATACGATTTTTTTAGATCTTTTCTTAAGAAAACATTTTTGGGAATCTTTTTTAAGTTTAATAGAAAAAATTAAGCTCTTTAATTTATATTTTGTTTTCTAATATAAAAAATTTACAGTAGATAAATATAGGTAACTTTTTTGATAAGTATTTATTTGTTACAGGCTGAGATATTAATATTGGACATCATATTTACATAGTTTGCAATTTATTAATCTCATTAATAAACAATTCTTTTTCCCTTTGAATGCAATTTTAATCTCAATACAATTTTTAATCATTTCTATTTATTTTAAAAATTTTTCATTATAATTTATTGCTACTTATATTATTTTTTTGTTAATAGTTTTTTGCAGTACACATCATGTAATAAATTCATCACATTAATGATGAAATTAATGTGTAATGAAATTTTAACCCAATTTTTTTTTAAATAATTCTTTTTATTTTTTATGGTATCTAAATAAATACTTTTTTTTTATAATTTTTTGCACTTTTCCCGCATTAATCAGAAATCAAATCCAAAAATGAAATTTAAAGCATATAAAAAATGTGCCAATTGAAGGCCGCGTTAATTATGCAGTTGAGAGAGAAACCTCTTTGTAACGCGCCGAATTGAAAGGCGAATCATTAATAACTAACCGTAAAACTGTTATAATCACGTCAAAGGTGCTCAAAGGTGGCTCAGTTCCAGCCCAGCCTCTGTTAGAGGCATGCAAAAGGTGTCAAAAGTAACCTCCATTCCCCCTCTCTCTCACTCTCTCTAACATAGACGTCTAACAAATTGCTGTAAGCTGTAAGCACGTGGATAATTGATGAGCGCCGTTGTGGCTGCCACTGTTGCACCTAGGCAACATTTTGTGGCAGCTACAACAACAACAACAACAACTACAGCATCAGTTCAGTTCAGAGCACACCTCTTCCATTGGCATTTAGCATAATTTCAAGTGCTCAAGTGCTTTTGTATTTGACTCTATACCATAATTATACCATTTGTTAAGGCCGCTCTGACGGCAGACTTCAAACTAATTTGAATATAATTTCATAGAATATTACTTACACTGAACAAAAAAAATTATTATAAAATTAAAATTTAAAATTCTTGTTTATCATTTATTTTTCACGTAAGAATTTGGGATACTATTATTTAATGAAGACAATATGCATAAAAAAAATCTAAGACATTTGATTTCATAAAAAATATTCTTATAGATAAATATTCTTTGTGGAGAAGGAATTAAAAAATCGTACTAGAATCAAATATTACAGAAAATTTCGGGATTACCGAACTTTTCATTATTTATATTTCTCTGTGTATAGTTATTAATTGCTTAATCCTTCTTGTTTTGAGTTGCGAACTGAGAACTCGTGCCGTCCTCTCTCTCGCCTCTCTTATGCAAATTCTTTTTTAATAGCCCAGGCGCACTTTTTAAATTCAATGTTGAATTTGAATTCCCTTCACTTCTCTCTTCTGTCTTCTCTCTTCTCAGCATCTCAGTCTTTTGTTCCTTATTTGCCGCTGATTGCAGTCTGAGTTCCAAGTCGCAAGTCTCTTCATTCACCATTCTATTGTCTGTCTGACAGACTGTGAGGCTGACGCCTTTTGCTTTTATGATTTGATTATTATTAAAAATGATAAATGAAGATGAGCCCACGTCTCAACTCGACTCCACTCGAGAGTGCAGTAGCAATTTGGCATCATCAGGGCTCAAAGCTGGAAACTTGAAGTCTGACTGATAGGTTTGATTTTTGAGCTACCTGAAACTGATTCTCAGTTGTTTAGTTTGTAACGGATATTGCCAGAGCGACATTGAACAAAGTTGAATAGATATTTAAAGGAAATGATGTTAAGTAAGAAATAGCGAATGAAGTGAAAGAATCGTTTTGTAGTTACCATTTAGAGAGATGATTAGAGAGTATATAAATTTAAATTATACATTTAAGTTAAGTTATTTTTAGGAATGTAACTCCGTAATATAGAATTTGAATAACAATACTTTTGAATATGCATTTTTAAATTCCAATTGTTTTTTTTTTAATTTCTAATAGTTTTTTTTCTTCAACTTAATTAAATAAATAAAAAAATGTATTACCATAAAATTCATAAAATTTGTTAACACAATTTAAGAGCTTTTACTCAAAACGCAATTCATTAAACATACAAAAAATTACTTTTTTGTATTTAAATACAATTGAATTTGCATTTATTCATATGGCGCAAACATCACCATTTCATTATTTTTTTTTTAAATATTTAAAATATAAACTTAACTCATTTTGTCAAACTACTTATTCCAATTCCCAGTCAAACTTCGACTTTTTACGAGCACAAACCCTATAATTATTTATTGTCATTTAACTGTTGCTAGTACTTAACGTAATTAACTTTATAGCCAGTTAAGTGAAACTCCCACACACCTAAAAAAAATCCGCTCAAAACTTATTTATTTTTGTGTGCTGCCAAAAATTAAAGCAAGTTTCCCATGAGAGAAAAACAGCAAAACAAAAAAGTTCCCAGGCCCGATGCCTAAGCATGCATAATTTTAATTTATTTGTAGCATAACAACAACAACAACAAATGGCCAACTAATAAAAGTAAAAAGGCAACAACGAAGAGCAGGCAAAACGTGGCCAAGAGAGGAATATTTATGGAAATACCTTCGGGGCGGAGCTCCCGAATTGCGAAAACGTTGATCAAATTTTGCGAGATAAGCGACGCTGCCAGACGCGGCCCAAAACGATGTGGCTAAAAGGGGGCGAGGGTACAGAGAAGAGGAGGAAGAAGAAGAGAGCTGATGATGGTGATGGTTGTGGCCAAGAGCTCGGCATGCATATGAGCTCAAGTTGGAGCTGGAGTCAAAGTTAAAGTTGAAGCTGAAATTGAAGCTGTGGCATCATCTTTACACTCAGAAAAAATGTCAAGTATTTCAAACTTGATTTCTCACTAAGATTGAAGTCAAGTATTTCATTCTTATTTTCATTTAAAACTTGGATGAAGTCCTTTTATTTCTGGAGCTGAGAACAAAAAGCAAGCAAGCTAGAACCACTTGAGAATTCTAAGCAAGCGATCGCGAACAAGATATAAAAATTAAAGAATTTCATTTAAAATTTGTGCAAACTTGATCTGTGAGTCGAACCTGAGTTCCGAACATTTATTAAGACTTTTGGTGCTCTTTTCAAGTAATTTTAGAGTTTTACTTGATACAAGATTTGTTGCCCTTATATCAAGATACTTTTATGCTCATTTTCAGTAAATCGAACTTATAACAATTATACATTTTAAGTATCGAAAATACTTAATTCGAGTTCATTCGAATTTCTAGTAAAGCTGTTTTTTCTCAGTGTACCTTACAACGTCATCAGTTTTTCGAAGGCGTTGCCAAAGAGCAACCGCGCAGTGGCGACTGTGGGAACTCATGTTGCATGCTGCACACATACAACTCTCTCTCTCTCTGCCTCTCTCTCACTCATACACACTCCGCCCTGTCCCGCCCCATATGAAGATATCGTGCCGCGGAAATCTGCATTTTGCTGCAACTCAACGTTTTCTCAACTCAACTCAACTCGTTTGCATTTCGTTGGTTGCCGTTCAGATTGGTTGTCTGTAATCTCTGCGCCAGTTGAAGACTTGAACTTGTCCGTTGCACTTGATGAACGCGACTGCAACTGTTGTTGCTGCCACAAATGTTGTGGCTGCCACAAAATGCTGCTGACGGTAGTCGTGCTTTGGTTATAAAAATTGAAGCCGCCATTAAATTCTGACAGTTGTCAGGCTTTCAAGACGATCCTCAGTCTCAGGTTTCATTTAAGTAGTTGTTGCCCTCTTCTTGTCCCCTTGCCAACTTGCCCCTTGCTGCTTAATGGCTGCTGTGTTTGGGGCAATGGCTGTTGATGAACTGCTTTGTGCCTTGTGTGCTATGGTTTTGAGCATTGAACTTGCCTCTCAACAGCAATTTGCAACTTGCAATTCGCAACTTGCAACTTGCATCCTCAAAATGCCCCCAACAAGGCTTTTAGCTGGTAATAGTTTGGCCTAATGACTGCAGCTCGTCTAACAGCGTAATGGCCAGTTAATGATTATTATTTTTTTTTTGCATGTTTCTAGTCTAAACTCTTAACTGGGAAGTCTTCTCTAAAAGTTCAGTTTATCATAGAGCTTGACAATTATAATCGAAAAATCTTAAAGGCAAGGAAAGCTTATACTGATAAAAAAAAAATTTCAACATTATTAAATTATTCATTGTCCAATTATTAAATTCAAAGCTATGTAAAATTTGGGAAAAATCTTAATTGTAGCACTTAATGTTATTAAACTTTAAAGACCATAAACACAAGGAAAGACATAAGTATTTTACAGTCGCATTTTAAAAAGATTTTTCCCTTTTGAACACTAAAAAATTATTGAATTTGTAAGGCGATACAGAAAATAATTTAATTTAACATAACATTTTTTTCTCATTTGTTAATTGAATTTCCATAAACTCTCCATAATCCAAACATTAAGAAAATTGATGTAGCTTTAAAATCGCTTTTACTCTACATATATTTTAAGAAAAGTTCTCATTTTTGTATGTTAATAAATTCTTGATATTTTCTAGATTTCGAAATAAAATTATAATAAAGACCTATTTATTTTTAATGGGTTTTGAAAATGATCCTTATTTTTGCGTAATGATAAATTCTTGATTATTTCTATAACTCGAATATTATTATAATTAAAAGTTATTATTGTTTTATTAGAAACTAATATGACTACTCTTACTCTTAATCATTCAAAGGATTGTTTAAAATTAGTAATAATAAGATCGTAATGTAATTGAAAATCTTAAAATTTTCTTTTTATGAAAGTATAAGGTTGCTTTAGTCTGTTAACACTGTACAGGGAGATCAGCATACGGATTATCACCTGCTATATGCGAAACAAACTGGCTGATCAATCATTTGGCTTGAAATTAGCCACGCAGCAGGCAATAAAGTCAATAAACTGGCGCCAAACAACAACAACAATAACAACACTCCAAAACAACAACAACAACAACAACAAGTGCGAGGGTTAAAGTCGCAACGTTGCAAAGTCTTTTGGAAATGTGTTGAAAAGTAATAAAAATGTTGGCACAATTTTATAGCCACAAAGCGACTTCAACAAAGAGTTGAGGGAGCCAAAAGGAAAAGACGGGGTCGAGGAATAGAGGAAGAAAGAAGAGGGGAACAGAAAACAACAACAACTGAGTTGACGGCGTCATGTGGTTATAGCCAAGTTAAGAGGCGCCTTCCAAAATGCTAAAATGAAGCTGAAGGTCAATCGGGCGCAACTAAACGCTGTCAGGAATATATATTTTTTGGGGGGATCTTTTGAAATGGAGCCGACAGAATGAATGCGGCTTTTGTTGTGGCTCCCGAAATGAAATGAAATGTTCTTGTGATCCTATGAATTTAAAATTAATACCAAGAACTGTCCAAGCAATCGCCACTGAATTTTGTAGCCAAAAGAGAAATCGGTGGAATCCATTAATCTTTTTTTTTTTTATTTTTTTGGTTCAGGCAAATTGTTTTTTTCAGGTAGAGTTAGGATCCTTTTTTTTTTGGCGAAACTCAATTTCCGAGCTAACTGTAAAAGAGGAGCAGCTTTCTAACGCCTTTTATTTTTGGGGTTAATTGTGTTCCCAGGAAACCTGAAACTGAAACTGAAACTGAAACTGAAACAGAACTTGAGCTAATTTGCCTACGCGGAACCTTTTGTTTTTGGGCTTCGCAAAAGTCAATTAATTTTTCGAATCTTCAAATTGCCAAAAACACGCTGATAATTTCAACAGCATTTTCAGACAACATATCCGCTCAGCAAAACTCGTCGATCTCTGGATGAGTTTGGAGTTTTGGATAATGGCGCTGCAATTTTCATATGACAAGACAACAGCAACAACTTGGGCAATTTGAATGCCTCTCTCTATCTCTACCTCTTATCGTTCCCCTCTCTCTCTCACACTCTCTGTCTTAAATTATGATTAAGTATGATCATCTGGCGCAGCTTGGCACCATACGATATGGTATTATATGCGTTGTATAATAATAAAAAGCGGAAATGCTAATGATAGGGTTAAAAAACCAAAAAAAATATATAATAAAACATATCCTGGCATCCTGGCTCACGTACCACAAAATGCAGACAACAAACAAATTTATAGTTCTTATTTCAGTGTCTCTGTTCTGTTATTTTTGCTTTTTTTTTTCTTTGGGTTCTTTTGGCTCTTTTCAAATTATTATTTATGCATATAATTTGACCAGCTGCCCTTTTTTCTGTGGAAACTTGCCGGCTGGATTTTTTATGGGACGTAGGCAAATTTTCTTAAAATGAAATATCACGTCTCAACTTTATTATTGCTAATTGGACTCACAGCTTCAGAGTCGGTCGAGTCTGTTGCCAATATTAAATTGAGGCGGCCCATGCCGCGTATGAGTTATGTTTGCAGTTAACTGGAAAGGGAACTTAACTCAAGTGAACTGTTGCCCAGAGACCACCACAAGTCATAAGCGCCAGTCATGGCTGGTGGAATCCTTAATTCGTATAAACAAAAACGTAGCACAGATTTACCATTTTTTATGGTAAACATCGCAACCTGCAACCTGCAAACAAAACATGGCCAACATTGCCCATTGGCCAACAAATTTAACTGCCCAAACGTGACGATGCGTTGGCATTGGCATTGGCATTGGTATTGGTATTGGTATTGACTCTGAGATCAGACATTGGCATTGCAAATGCATTTAATATCGCATCATCAGTTGCAACCATTTCATTAGCCAATGGGCGGATTTACTGGCCCAAACCGAACTGAACTTTATGCCTGGCCTAAGGACCATGTTAACTGCATAAATCTGTTTAGCCATCGCTTTAAGTCACTACATTTATTGTACATTTTTAAAAGCAACTAGCCATTAAATTAAAAGCAGTTTTAATCTCAAACTTAAATAAACTCATTTTTCAATAATTGAAAAAATTGTCCTAGAAGTAAAAGAATAATTTAAAAATGGAAGTAAATAAATATTTTTTATTATTAGAAATATTTCTTTTTTATATAAATTTAATTTATTTTTATTGTATTTGCCCAAAGTTTTATTTTATTTTAAAGCTATATTTTTATAACAAATTAATATAATTTATTTTGATTTAAATACCACATAACAAATTTTGTTCAATTTATTTAAATTGAAATTAGTTTTTCTTAGTATGAAAATGAGTAAAAAATTCTTAAAATATTAAACAAAACAAATTTTTTTTTAACTGAAGAAGCTCTGCATATTTACGTAATAATTCTAGTATATTCAATTAATAATTAATAATAAAAAAAAACAAAAAAAAAAAACACCTAAGAGATAAAATTTAGAGATTTTTAAAACTTAAAACCATATTTCTATAAAAATATAAGTACATGTGGCAGCAGGCAGCCGTCAATTCAGTTTCAGTTAGTTGTCTAACTGTGTATTTGACGTGTCCAATTTGTGTTTTATTAGCCGCATTTTGTGGCTTAAACTAAACAACGTGTAAATAAATTTTTGCCACAATTGGCCCACATAAACGCCACCAACAACAACAACAATACATAATTGACGATGTGGCAGAGTCAAAGATGCCCCAAACAGCATATGGAATCATATGCAACAAAATGTTGAACTTCAGTTGCGGTTACAGCCAAAGCAACAGCAAGAGGCAAGGAAAGAGTCATGTGGCAAGGTGCATATTATTAAGCCAAAGGATTTATGACACTTGAACGCGGCCAACAAACAACAACAACAACAACAACAGCAACAATATTGAGAGCGAATTGAATGCATGAATGGGAAAATGAGGCGCAACTAAAAAAAGGAAAAACCAAAACATCAAGAAGGAATTGTTAGCTTTAATAAGGCGAAGATTTGATACCCTTGCAGAGATCTGTTTTAAATTTTCAACTGTTTATCAATATGGAAACTATATGATCAGTACTTACAAGATAATATTAAATTTAAATATAAAGAAATAAGTAGTTAGTCGAAAATAACAAACTTCTTAATACAAAAGGTTGAAATTCAACAGATAGTTCCTATGACAACTTTTTGATACTTATAGTATTTGCATTCTATCTGAAATCAGTCGGAATATATATGACATTATCAAATGTATAATCTCAACGATTTCATTGAGATGTTTTAAGAAAATACCAAATGTTTTCTTTATATAATATTTTTTTTTAAATTAAATAATAGCAAAATTCACTAGTATTTAATTTGATAAATAAACAAATCTTGTCACATAATTATTTAACATGATTATTTATTTTTTACTAAACTAAAAATATTTAAAACTAATTCACATTTTTAATATAAGCGTTACATAATTTGTGACAAAATTATAATACCCTCTGCCAGGGTATAAAAACAACAAGGTACAAGAGGTGGCCGCACGTTGGACCTGTGCCCGACTCTGGTGCAGCAACAGCAACAACAACAACCATCTGTTGTTGTTGCCTCCTCAGAGTCATGGGAACTTTTTTGTGGCTTTAACTTTCGTACGTTTCATTTAATTTGCATGGATCGTGCGGACGTCGTACGTTGAGACTGACGACTTTGAATTGCCAGCATCGCCAGCTTGGCTTCAGCTTCAGCTTCAGCTTCACAGCCTCTGCCCCATTGCTGCCACACTGCCCCACCCCCTGTGTGTTGTTGCTGTGTTGCAGCTGAAGAATGAAGAATGAAGAACGAAGAATGAAGTACAAAGGACGGAGGACGGAGGACGATCGCGAGTCATCATCATAATCAACTGGCATGGCGGCTGCTGCTGCTGTTGCTGTTGCTGTTGCAATGTTGTTGCTGCAGAGATGTTGCCGTTGCTTTACGCTTTGAAAGCCTATCATTATGATTATGACGAATATTACTTTTGTATATAACTTTTACGCTGCCAAAGAAAAATCGGTGTAGCACCAAGATCAACAGCAACAGCAACATCTACAACAGCGGCAGCAGCAGCAACATGTTGTTGCCGTAGATTCTTTTGCATGTTGCTGTGATTGGTTTTAATTCAGGCGAGTCTCGATCTGCCTAACAGAAGCCTGGCCCGTATTAACGTACGCTGAGCGACCTCTTGGTCTTGGCCACAATGGAGGGCGTGTTGCTGCTGGCCAGCAACAACAACAGCAACAACTAACACAGCAGATGCATATCTGAAATTAGTTTTGGAAACCTTTTTTGTAGCCAGTTACGATCTTTGCTCTTCTGCTTGCACTAATTAGCTAAAAGACTCTCTTCAGTCTTCATTCTTCCCCCTTTTCTCAGCAGTTGTAAATTTTTATTCAATGCAATATACGAAATGACAACAGCCGTGATAACAACAATAAACACAAATAACTTCATAAAGTTGTAATTGTTATTTAACACTCCATTCGAGACGTCGTCAACTCGTGTCGCTGCCGCTAGATGTCGCTGCTGTTGCTGTCAATTGCTGCTGTTACTGTTGCTGTTGGCAATTTCTGTCACGAGATCTCATGGCGCTCTGTTGTTGTGGTTATTGTTGTTGTGGTTATTGTTGTTGTTGTGTCTGATGAATCATGTGTCTGCATGAAGTTTTCCACAAATTGTTGTTGTTGCTATTTGTCTGCGTTATAAAGAGTTATTAACTGATTTTTGCACCTGAATGGAATTGCAGACAAATGGCCCAGACAATATTTCCATTAGGCTGCCAGCTTGTTGGCCAAGTCTTGAGTTGGTTATCTCTCATGAGAGATATTATTTATAACTGCTCATATTTTAGCAAGCCATAAAAAGCGAAGAGATAATTTAAATACATACTCAAAACTCACGACTAAAATTTATAAATATTTAAAAAAATTTAAAAAAGATTTCTTCTGTATATCTTCAAGTTTTTTTTTTTAATAGATCACATCTACATATATAATTTTTTTATAGTAATTTACTAAGCATTTTAAGTAAATTTAGACAAAACTTGTGCATTTCAATGGAAGTACTTTAAGGTTTTTAACATCAAATTGCCAATATTAAAAATAAAAAATAATCTTCCTTAAATTTGGAGCAAAAATGGATGAATGCAATGAAATTTATGTATTTTTGAATTTAGCAAAATAACCAAATAATATAATATTTTAAATGTTTTTTTTTTTTACTTTTGTATTTCTGCTTCATGCTTAAAATCCTGTTTAACATTTTCAGCTCATCTTTAGCACCCTTAACGCATCTGATTGGAAGTTATCTTAGTTGTTTTTTGGCTTATTAGAAAATCGACCCTTAAAATTGCACACACTTTGAGTTGTCGCTACCTAACGCTAGATGGCAGACTACAGAAAATAAAATTATGTTCGAATATAAACATTCTTTCAGTTTTGAAAAATTAAACGCTTAGTATGACATATTCATTTCTCATAATTCTCATAAATGTCAGCTGTCTAACTGTAACTCTTAATTTTCAAGTAATTAAAGAAAAGTAAAGAAACTATTAAATGGCTCTAGATTTATAAGAACCATAGTTGCCCCTTCTGTTAGTCAATGCTCAAAAAGCACAACTAATTACAATTGACAGGCAATTGTGTCAGTCTGTGGCAACAACATTCATTCACTCATTCAGTCTGTCCGTCAGTCTGTCCGTCAGTCAGTCAGTTATTCAGTTAGGCAAGTTGCCGTCTTTGCGCCGACAGCAATTAGTTAAGCCAAAAGAGCAAAGAGAAGCCAAAAAGGAGTTGGAATGAAAAGAGAAGAAAAGAAAAGAAAGGAGGCGATATGTGCACTATAATTAAGCATTTGCTAATTACACAAGCAACCGATGTAATGTGCGCCTAGCTGCCACATAAATTGCCACCTCCAACAGCATAAGCAACTGCAACAACAGCGGCAACCCTGGCAATGACAACTTGCAGCAGCAACAGCAACAACAGTGACAACAACAATAACTTGCAAGCGAGCAATAAAGCGAGCAGTTACACAGAAAAAAATTACCATTCTAAAATTCAAGTTTATAATATTTGATTTTAAGATATATAAATTCAGGATATTATTATTAAATTAACAAAATATGCTGATAAAATAGCAAAGAATTAAGCATTAAAATAGTCAAAAAAGAATAAAATATTTGATTATATGAAATGAAAGTATTACAGAGCAAAAAACATTTGAAATTAATTTTTATTTAATATAATTCATATTATTTTTATAGCGCATTATGTTAATTAATTTTTTTTTTAGTTTTTAAAAAGCACACTTGTTCCGGAATTCCGAAATTCTTTTTTCTGTGTAGAACTTGCAACTTGGCGGCTAATTGAGCGACCAACTGTTGAGAACTTCATTTCGATAACACAGCGGGGACTCAGTTGCAACTCGGCTGCAAGTGTTGCAGCTATTCACATAGATTTCAACTGATTTATAGCAAAATTTGCATATGCAACATTGCTAAACATTACTTATATCGATTCCACTTCCAACTCCAATTCCAATTTCAGCTTTCGCTGTTGCTGTTGCCGTTTATCGATTGCTGGCTCTGTGGCAAGTTCGTTGCCTGAGTCTTTCGTTTTTCTGCAGACGTTCTGGCCTGTTTGAGCGCTTAAGTGGCCAACAGCGCCGCCGCCGGCGGCAATGGCAGCATTACAAGTTATTTGCTAGGAATATGCGTTAATTGAACTTTCCGAGACAAACTGTAAAGCTGCGTGCTGTCGACGTCGACAGCGCTGCTGACGCTGACGCTAACGCTGACGTCGCATTTGTAGTTTCAATTACAGCCGCACGCGGCAACTTCAAGTTATAAAAGCTGAAAAGCAAAAATATTTGCGTATCTTTTGTTGTATTTTTCGGTCTGTTGTGCAACTAATTAGTGCACACTGCACCTGTTGATTGTTGCTTTCCATACTCTACAAGCTGGGGATCATCCTCATTTTAAACTGTTTGCTGCGTGTTCATAAATTGATATTGAAATTTAAAAATTTTTATATAAAAATATTAAAAAAAAATTTAATAATTATTGTACAAAAGATTAATTAATTTTTAAATACATTTAATATATTATATTTTTCGGCAATTGCCAAGTGATTATAAAAAATTTGTTGGACTGATATTGAAAAATAAATTTATGAAAATATTTAATAAAATTAAAGAAACTTAACTCAGTAAAAATCAATTATTAGACAGTTTTAAAATACAAAGTTTTCAAGTCATTTAATATATTTTATATTATGGCGATTTTTAAAATATTATCAAAACTTATTAAACTGATATTGGAATTGAAAAATAATTATAAAAAAATATTTAACAAAAAATTATTATAGTTATAAAAAGTTGTAAAAAAAAATGTTATTAAAAAATATGTTTTATTTTTCGGCCATAACGATAAGTGATAATTTCTGTTCTTATACTAAAACTTTTTCATGATTGTATAATACAGAATTTAAAATCAAATAATAAAGAAGTTAAAGTACTTTTAAAACATATAAAAATTATGTACATTTTATAAGCTTCTTCTTCGAAATTCTTCTCCCTATCTTTTTAAAAGGGTAATCGTATGTCGACGCTGTGCATTTTTAAATTGTTTCTGCGATATTGTGGCAGAGAATGTATTTTGCATGCGATGGCGATGCCAATGCTGATAAATATTTGTTGTTGTTGTTGTTGTTGCAATTGCAGTTGCTGGTGTTGTTGTTGTTGTTGTAACAATTTTCAGTTGCAGTGCACAGCGTAATAAAATTTTTACCTTTAGCTGGCATTTTTCTACAATTAATTATATGTTAATCGCACTGCATGCTAATTACCCCCGTCGCCTGTATTCTTGTACCTGTTGCTGTTGTTGTTAATAATATTTAGTATTTTATTTGTTGTTGTTGTAACCCTGACTGCAAATATGCGTGCAACAATAGCAACAACAACAGCAACAACAGCTGTGCATTCAATTGAAAAATTACAACTTTTGTTTTGCCTTTGGCTTATTTGCGTACATTTCGTGTTTACTTAATTGTTGTTGTTGTTGTTGTTGTTGCTGTTGCTTTACTGTTGTTGTTGCTCCTTGCTACGATTTACATCAGATTGGAGCTTTGCTAACTGTAATTTCAATGCGTCTAATTACTAATATCGAACTGTATTTTTTTATCCATTTATGGATTAATTAAAATGCGAATAAAGCAAAAAATATGAAAAACAATTACATTGGCAACTAACACAATCGCAGAAACTCCCAAAATACACACGAAATTTTGAAAAAGTTGTAATAATGAACAAATTTCAATATGTTAAGCGATACATTATTAAAATTGATTGTATGATATGTTTGACTGCGAAGTTACAGGTGATTTTCAACTAGATTTCTTTCATTTTGCAAACTTATATTATATATTCTCTATATTGTTCTTAAGCTCATATTTATATGAGTCTAATTTAATCATTGTAACATATTGTGTCACCTTAATTTTGTTGAATAATTAATCTTATAAAAAAAACCTCTTTACGATGCCCCAAAATTTCTGATATCCAATTTTGTGACGAATAATATTAAGTTTGACATAAAAATTATTTTAAAAAAAATTTTGGCACTCGGCACATTGCGCCAAAATGTCTCAATTCTTCATACCAAATAAAACTCAATGTTTTGCGCAGTGCCGAATGCAAAAATTTTTTTTAAAATAATTTTTATGTCAAACTTAATATTATTCGTCACAAAATTGGATATCAGAAATTTTGGGGCATATAACTGTTTTCGTCACTAGACTTTTACCTCGTAAAGAGGTTTTTTTTATAAGATATCAGAAATTTTTGAATAAGATATCAGAAATTTTGAAATTTCATTCTATCAACTTTGTTTATTTTTTTGTACAAGCTAAAACAAACTGTCTGCCAACACTGGTTCCCTTAAAACACACATGCCAAGCGCAAAAGCTAGTAGCACTCTCAAACTCTGGCTGCTATGACACTTTGCTGCTGCTGTATGCATGCTACTGCATATGTACATGCAGAAGTGTAAAGGTAAAAGGTATATTCAGTTAACAGGTAATATCTTGCCCAAACGAAATTTGACGGCTATGTGTTATAGTCAAAAATGCGAAATTGAATTGCTACAACAAATAACATACAGTCGAACTTCCCTAACTCGAATCACCATTATCCAAAGAAAAGGTTCGAGTTAGGGAAATATTCGAGTTATAGAGTTCTTTTTCCTAAGATTATTAATTTTACTGCCACTCATTTAATTCGAGTTACAGAGAAATTCGAGTTAGATAAGTTAGATCACATCTGTAGCTTCTATTGTTTGGATGCTGTGGCTTTTGGCGTTTTACATGTACATTAACATACTGCATATGTACATGCAGTAGTGTAAAGGTAAAAGGTATATTAAGTTAATAAGTAATATCTTCCAAACCCATCGGTAAAATTTTGTGTCATATATCAAAAGACGGGAAATTTTGCACACTACAACATATTGAAAGCTAAAAAAAATCGTTAGCATCGTTTTCTCAAAAACCGCCAAAATCTGGGACAAAATATCTTATTTGACCTATTGATTTTTACCTATGCACTTTAGAACAAAGTTTGAAGGTTTGCCTAAAAGCCCTTCAAAATACCTTTCCAACAATACATAGATCACGTCTGTAGCTCATATCGTTTGGATGCTATAGGGGTTTTAATTTTAACGGTTTTTAGCGATTTCCCGCTAAACTAGCTTTTTTTCGAAAAAGTCGTAGAACAAACGTTTCAAATTAATTGCATTTAAACATTAAAAAAAAAAAAGTTTTGTCCGTGCCAGGATTTGAACCCGAAACCCGAGCTGAGAATTCATGAAAAAATCGGACGCTCTACACTTTGCGCCACTGGCGATCATTAGGGACGCCTGTCTAATTATAGATTTCATTGTTACTGGACTGTTAGTCAAATGTAATTGCTGCTGCTGTCCTATTTCAATTCAAAGTAAAACGTATATATTCAGTTAATAGGTTATATCTTCCAAACCAATCAACATAAATTTATGAATGATATATCAAAAAACGCGAAATTTTACATGCTCAAACATATTGCAAATTAAAAAAAATCGTAGGCAGCGTTTTCTCAAAAACCGCCAAAATTTGGGACAAAATATCTTATTTCACCTGTCGATTTTTACCTATGCACTTTAGAAAAAAAGTTTGAAGGTTTGCCTAAAAGCCCTTCAAAATACCTTTCCAACGATGCATAGATCACGTCTGTAGCTTATATCGTTTGGATGCTATAGGGGTTAATTTTAACGGTTTTTAGCGATTTCCCGCTAAACTAGCTTTTTTTCGAAAAAGTCGTAGAACAAACGTTTCTAGATTTTTGATCGGGAACAAGTCCTCATTCAAACTTTTAAGCTAAATTTACGATTTGATCCAAACAAACAGACAAACAGACAAACAGACAAACAGACAAACAGACAAACAGACAAACAAACAGACTGACTTTTCATCTCGTTTTGAAAGGGGCACCAAAAATTTCAAAATTAATTATCTTCTGAACCAGTGATCGGATTTTGATGATCAAGGTGTCATTCGACGCGTATTTTTGATTAGAATAGTAAAAAATTAAAATAAAAATCGAAAAGGCTCCAACGGCCCCATTTGCGCCAATAATTAAAAATTTTTCCCTCCCACTAACACCTGTTTATCTCGCAAACCAAGTGAGTTTCTAAAAGGCTTAGTAAGCACATTTGTAAGTTAAGTTAATACCTTGCGATCGGTATATAACTCGACCTGATCGGACAGTCATAGCAAATTTTCCATTCTTCCTGTGTATATATGCTAGTCGCCTTCGCACCCTTCGTGCTGCTTTCGTCACTAGCGCGGACTGCCGTCCGCAGTGATTATGAAAAGCATTTCCAACTGCAAAAATAACATTGTTTTTATTGCCCTAAGACTTTCGTCAAATTTAAATTTAACACTTATTTTTAAAAATATATTCATAAATTAACATTTTTTAATGCTATTCTGAATATTATTTACTTTGGAATTTAAATTTGCAATTGACAATTAAATTGTCAACCTGGAACCAAAACCCAAAAGTAGTAGAACAAAACCATATAATAAAATAAAAATAACCACAAATAAAAAAAAAACCCATTGAAGGTCATTTCCGACAAGTTGCAAGTTGCAATTTGCATGTTGCAGTTAACGCTGTTATTGTTGTTGTTGATGGTTGCGTGTCGATAACGATAACGATAACAATTATGGCAGTGGGCGCGACGCGACTCAGTGACATTTCTATCAAAGTGAACAATTTCAGTTTCAGTGTCAATTTGCTTTGTTAACCAAGTCAAAAGGCAGCAAATAAACCAGGCCAAAGACAATGTGAAGCTGGGAAACGAAGCTGGAAGAAGAAACGCAAAGAATGCAGAGAGAAGAGAGGAGAGTGCAGTGGGGAGAGGGGAAAAGGGAGGGAATAATCGTCTTGGCTGTCAGCCAAGTTGTTGAGCGGCTTTTATTGTTGTTGTTGCCTTTTTGGCTTTTGGGTTTTTCGTTTTTGACATTTGTGTCTTGTTGCCGCTTTGATTTGTGCAACTTTTGTTGCCAATTTCTGCGCATTATTATGAATGACAAACCAATAAGAGAGAGTGGGAGAGAGCAAGAGTGACAGAGAGCGAGAGAGGCAGACAAAATCATCATAACAAGCCGGGATCGATCGTTTTGATCCTTGACTTTGATCTTTAGCTGCCACTTTAGATGCGGCAAAGTTGAAAGCATTTTTCAGCTGCACGCATCTGAAAAACAGTAAAGCTAATTAAAGCAGCTTTTTGCAATTGGACTGCAACAAAAAACAGACAGACCTTGCCTCTGCCCCACCCTTTAAACCACTACAGCCCCTGTTTCTGCCCCTGCCACACTCTGCTGCCTAGTAAAAATTTATGAAGTGCAACGAATTGAGGCGCGCGCTTTGCATTCGATAAATAATGTATGCAAAAGACGGCACAGCGGGTGGGACAAGTTAACAAAAGGGGTTAGGAGTGGGGAAGGGGGTAGAGTTGTACAGGGGGTGGGGCAGAATTAAATTTATGACTCGCCTGTTGCGTGTTGCCAAGTTGCCGACTTTGCGGCAAGTGCGAAAAATGCAGCAAGTTTACAAGCGAAATTGAAAAATTGCAAATTACAAACTTACAGTTGCCCAGGGGAGAAGTGAAAGGGGGAAGAATCGAAATGTGCTTTAAATACAAATAGAAAAAGAAATTAATCAAAGGGCTAGCTGTTTTGCTAAGTTTTCGATCGTTGAGCGTCAGTTTCACATTCAAACTGTTTCGTTAGAGAACTTTTCATATTTTTTCTCACTGTTTAGTGTAAAACACAAAGCTCAAAAGAAACAAAAATATGTGTTTTTTAAGAGATTGAGCGAGTCTGATCCAATTTTCCCTGTCTTTTTGGTGAGCTGACAGCCTAAAAAAAATGGGTTGAGCATATTTTGCGAGCTCTGGTTTAAATTTATCTATATAAATTTATTGTTGACTACTATGAACATTCGACCTCAAAATTTAAACTATATTACATTAGTAAAAATATATATACTGAAATTAAATTAAATACATTATAAAAAGGTCATTAATTATAAAAATGAAATATATTTTTAAAAATGTTTTTAATTGTTTCCTTCATATTCCAGTGCTTTAAAAACTACTTAAATTAAAAGTAACAGAATTTATTTCTCGATTAGATTTTTATACATTTTTAATTTATCTTCATTTATTTTAAGTCGAATTTTTTATGTGAATACAGAGTGCTAGAAATAATGAGGCGCATTTGCAAATTGAAATTGGAATTACAACAAAACAAACGTAAATTGCAATAATTGTACTAATTGGTATTGCAATTATATTGCCGTAATTACCATGACTAATGTGGGGCAAAATGTTATGAATAATACGAATATGCTAGACTCTAACAAAAACAACAACCACAACAACATTACTCACAACAACAACAGCAACAACAAGAGCTTTAAGCATATTGCAAGTGCAATGAGATTTAAGTAGAAAAAAATAGAGTTGAAATCGTCAGAGAGAATCGTCAGACTGCGGAAATTGTGAGATAACTTATTAAAATATTAATTTCAGCTGCATTTGCATATCTCGCATCTCGTTGTTTCGCTCCGAATAATACTCTAAGATAGTGAGATATCCGCTATTTAATTGATTTATAAGTGTAATTCTAACTAGAAATTGTTTATAGCAAATCTGTTAACAAGCTTGAATATATTTTTAAATAGTGCTTCAATCAGCAAATATTTTTTAGCATCTAATTTTATAGATTAATATAATTTATTTATTTTATTAATTTATTTAATTTCAACTATGTGCCGTTGACCAAAAGTTTTATATATAATAATAACAATAAATAACTATAATTATTTAACACTATACAAAATTAAAATTTAATATATAAATCAGTAAATAACTAAATAAATAAGTAAACAAATAAATACTCTTTATAACAGAACGAAAATAACAATTAATATCTATATAAATTTCTTCTGAAATGTATGAAATGTCATAAAATATTGAACAATTAATAAATCTTTTATAATATTACCTACACTTTCCTAAAAATGCTGCAACCTGTCAGCATGAAATTGCACTTTTCTCTTCAGCATATTAAAAAGAAAGGACCTTGAAAAAGAAATCCCTTTCGATTGAGTGCACGGCAAAACACTTTCCCATGCAAATTTCTCTAAATGATTTTGCATAAGATTGTCCTAAAAGAGTCCCAAAAATGCTGGGAAAGTGAGTTCGCCAAGAGGGGAACGGAGACGAGAACAATATGAGACTGAGGCAATCACCTGCAATCTGCAGAGAAATGGAAAATTTCAGGTAGAAATTTGTACGGAAAATAGAAGAACGACTTTTACTGTCGTTTGGCATTACATACACTCGACTGGAGGACGAAAGGACCTGAAACTCATTTCGCATTATCCCATTGATGAGCACTCATTATTATTATTTATTACTTTGAATATATGCAGCATGTAGCATGCACCTTGTGGCACGGCAAAGGGACGTGGGAATGTAAACAAGTCGCTTGTCTTGCCATTTTCTTTTCCACTGTTTTTCCCATTTATTTTCCTATATTTTGCAAAAAGATTTGCCTCCCTTTGGCGTATAAACAACGAGAGTTAAAGGAAAAATTTAAACGAAATTTAATTGTATTTTGGCTAAAGGCAGGCAATAAGAAAAAGAATAAGAAAGAGACAGGAAGCTACCCTTGCCTCCGGACAGGACCTGCTCCGAGTCCTTGTTGTTCGTGCTGGCACTTACATCGAACGGATATTGAGCCAATAATTTGATTGTCTGACTGAGTTGGCCAGAATTGTAATTGGAAAATTTGTTAAAAAAAAGAGGAACCCAAAAAATTGTGAATCGATTTTTGTTTTGCCATACTGTAGTTTTTTGGTGGAAATTGTTTTGAACGTTGTCAGACAAGTCTCAATTTATATATTCGATGAATTCGTTTCATGACCCAAAATTTCTGTTTCTCCTGATATTGTGACGAACGATATTAAATTATTAATATTCTTTAAAAAGAAAGTGTCATTCTGTACATTGCGCAATAAGCTTCAGATTCTTTTAACCAAATACAAATTAATTTTATGCGCACAGCTCAATACCCAATTTTTCTAAGAATAATTTTAATATTTATTTAAATATCGTTAGTCACAAAATTGTATATAAGAAATTATGAGGCATGGACATATTTTTTTCACTAAATTTGTACCTCTTTTTTTTAGAGCATATCATAAATTATAAATTCAAATTTCACAACACACCTTTCTTAAAATAAAGCGAGAATATAAAAAAATCGTTGATCTAAAAGTATCTATTTTATTTATTTTCATAACACATTCTTTGGATAATATTCATCTCATATTTAGATCTAATGAACATTAATTAAACTCATTCCATAAGTTTCTTCATGCGCAAGACCTTCTCTTCAAGACAACCTATAATTATGCACTTAACACATATCTTGGCTAAGTATCTAAATTAAATTTCTGCAGAGATTGCAACTAGTGTAAAATGAACGAAATATGAATTATAATTTATACCGTTTCAGGGCTCATTAATTTCGCTTGTTAACAAATTTTTGTACGATTTTTTGCACATTGCCAGACAAAAAACATATTTAAATTAAATTCCACAAGCAGCTGAAAAACATTTGCATGGCTTTCACTTTGAAATAGAAATGGAAATGGAAAGATGTGAAAAATGAGAGAAAAATGTGAAAATGGAAATTTGTCGCAAATTACTTTCACTCAGCTCGAATTACAGCGCTGCAATCGGAAGTCGCATTTTTGTTGACAGAATCCTTTCACTCTATATCCCCACTTCTCTCTCCACTCCTGTATATTCCCCTTGTATCTACAAATATGTTTGCATGTCAAATTAAATTTCTATACAAATAGAGGCAGCTGTTTGACCCGCAGATAGAGATAGAGAGAGAGGGTTAGAGCGAAAAGTGAAAGACTGAGAATGTGGCACAGGATATTTTTAAGGAGTGGGAGAATTTTTGTATTCCATCTGACTCTAGACTGCCTTTAATGATGATAAATGCGACGCTCAAGTTCCGCCACATTTAGCGACAAAATATGTTTCGAAAAATCCGAAATCGACGCCTCACTTCAAAATTTGTGTGCAAGCGAGACAGAGAGACATATGTGAAAGAGATTGAGTTACACAACAACAACGAGAGGTAAACAAAAATTCAGGGCGCATGCGCAGCACGCTTGACGCATCCTTTCGGCATCCTTTCCTTTCGAGGACCTTTCGGCATCCTTTCGCTTGATGCTCGCCACTCGGCAAAAAACATGTCAAAGGTGCGTTGCGCACGCGCTGAGTTTCCATTTTTTATATACACTTTTTTGTTTTCCCTTTTTATTTTTTATCGCCCTTCTCTCTTTGCATTTTTAACTGCGTGATGCGCACAATGATATCTACAAAATGTTAACTATGTATATATGTATATTCTATGCTATTCTCTACTCCCTCCTAACCGCACCCCTTTTGCCCACATTCACCTTACTGCCATTTTTGTATTGTACTTCATTTCTCATTCGATTTCGCTTCCTCTATTTTATTTTTTTGCTTATCATTTTTTTAAAGCAACGTTTTTTTTTTGATAAATGCAAAACAGGGTTGAAAATGTTTACGCTTTGGCCATGCCCACATTTTATAGCGCCCCTTTTATTCCACCCCTTTTTGCCAAATTCGTTTCTCCGGCAGCTGCATTAAAAATTTCGCAATTTCTCTTGTTATTTTGCGCGCAATTTTACTTAAAAAAATGCGCAAAATGGGAAAAAAACTAATTGAATGAAAAATCTGTAAAAAAAAATTCTGAAATCCGCTTAAGTGACATTTTAACCTCTTGATGTGTTTTTCTTTATGTAACGTATTTTTTGGACTGTCCAAATTTATGGTTGCCTGCATAAAATTGAGTTTATTCTTGGGAAAAAATCAGTTTAAATTGCTGGGAAATTGTAGAAAATTACAGAAAAGTCATAAAAATCATGAAAAATATTGCGGGTTGTGTAATTGAAATGAAAAAGAGTTGAAAAACTTATAATGTGCGTTTCGGAAATGGTTTTTTATTATGAATTGTCCTTTAATAATGTCCTTTATTCATTTCATTTTTTTAACAAAAAATAAAATTACAAAATTAAAAAAAAAATTATCATAAGGGCAGACATTTTGCGCTATTTTATAGCTAAGAAATTTGACTTGTTTACAGGACATATAGTAGTCATCTACCCATATTGCTTCATTATATGCTATGTGTGCTCTCCTCCCGCTCCATTGTAAGTAAGCTTTCATTAGGATTTACATTCCACATTTGCTCTCTTGCGATCTTAAGCTCTCTCTCTCTCTGAGAGCAAAAGCTTTATTGTCTGCTTATGTATTTATAAACATAAACAAATTCAATGCATTTTGCGTTTAAGAGATACTTAAGTAAATTACATATAATCTAAATTTAATATATACAGTTGTTTTCTTATAAAAATGATAATGGGTAAACGCCTTCGACTTACCTTTAATACTCCCCATAATTATTGCTGCTTAAACTCCAGCACATTTTCACTCAATTTTTAACAAGTTGAATTTAAATAGAAATATAAATTAAATTAAATATATGTATTTTATATAAATTTACGCAATTATTTCTTTAGCTTCTGCTTTGGCATTTGCTTTATTTGCCTTTTTTTGCTTTTTAAAAGCGCGACGTGGGGCTAAATAACTGCAATTACAAAACGCACGAAACGAGCACAAAGCAAACGCAACAACAACAAGAACAGCAAAAACAAAAACAACAACAAATACGTCACGAGCCGCTGCACCTGCGCATGCAAAACGAGTAAAAGAGGCAGACTGAGGTGCCTGGCACGAAATTTATGCAAACGAGCAGCGAAGTGTAGAAAGGCGTGTAATAAAGAGAGACATAAGGAGTGTGTGGAGAGCAACGACGCCAACGCATCGCAAATTAAATGCGCTAATTGTGCTGCGAGCAGCGGGAGAGTGGGTGTATGAGAGCGGGAATGTTGATTGGCGTATGCAAAAGGCCTCCAACATTTGATTGCGTGTCGAGAGCGCATTAAACAGAGCACACAGAGGGTGGGAGAGAGAGAGCGAGGGTGCCGCTATTTAAATGAGCGCAGACGCAAAAGCTTAAAGCTTTTGCTGCTGCTACAAGTACGAGCAGAATTTTATGCTTGGCCTAACGACTTCGACATGCATTGGGCGGTCTGAGTGTGCGTGTGTGTGTGTGTGTGTGTATGACAAAAGAGTGTAGGCAGTAGCGAAAGAGAAGAAGATCAATGTGCATGCAATAAATTGTACAACACAAAAGACTAACAACAATAATAATCACTTTTTGTTGCATAGCCAACAAATCAACTGTGCTCATCTATCTCTCTCGCTCTCTTAGTGTTACAGTTACACTTTGAGCCCGTTACGCAGCGGGTGCAGTTCCACTGACAGACTGACTGACTGACAAACTGACTGTGCGAGACAATGCCAAAAATTGCACTTGGTCCTGTTTGGCATTGTCCTTGCGCAAGCTGCTGTTCCCACGCTGCAGCTACTGAGAGAGAGAGAGAGCGAGAGGGGAGATCGAAGTACAAAAACACCTCCATTGATTTCTATGGATTTACACCTGGCCAAGAGGACATTATTTTTATTTGTATTTTTTTTTTTTTTTTTTTTTTTTGATGCTGCAGGTTGTCCTTTTGATGTGTGTCCTTTTGCTCCTGGTACTTAATTAAAACCCAAGACTGACATTCGATTTATGGGCTGCAATCTTTTTGGGTGGCACTTCCTCGTAATTGTTGCCACTTTTCGTTAAACTCTATTCTTCTCCTTTCCCCTGCCCTACTTCGTTGCCTCCCCCTCTGCATTATCCTGCACCTCTGTCAACAACGGTACAACATCTAATAATTTCATCGTCCTTATTACAATGCAATTCATTTGCAGTTTTTTCTTTTTATAAATGAATGTTTTCAATCTTAGTGGCTTAGTGCCAAATTCTCTCTCTCTCTCTCTCTCTCACACTATCTATTATCCTTGTCGGCGCGTTCTTAGAAGTCATCGGTCTCAGGTTGCGCAACAGCCTCGAAATCAGGCTTAGAATCTGGTCAGCGAAGCGAGAAATTGGCCAGAAATACCGCAAGTTCAGTTAAGAAAGTATTATAAGTGAAACAGAGATTAGCAGAAAGAGTAGATAAAGATTAAGTAACTTAAGATAGAAAAGATATGTTGACCATATTTAACAAATATCTGAGATTACTATGCATAATTACAGCTGGAAATAGTTTAAGAGCATTTATAATATTTTTAATATCACAAATAATATGAAAAATATCATAATAAGTAAATATAAAAAAACGATTTTAAAATGATTTTTTTGTATTTTTAAAAAATTCAAAACTTTTAATCTCAAGGTTATTAGATAAATTTTTAATTATGTCATAATTAGTATAAAAGAACACTTTAATCTTAAAAAAATTACTTTTATATTCAAAATCATATTAAAATAAACAAGAAATTTTACTTATAAAGATTCTAGCTTTCATAACTTCATTCAAATAAATTTTATACTATCATAATAATTTTAATGTATTTTTTAAATGTTTTGCTTTCAAACTTTAAAATTTATTTCGTGTAAGCCTTTTCAATTTAAATTCAGTCTTTTTTATTCATTCTCACACTAAAACTCTTCTTAATTTCATTTTTACACACTTGGAAGACCTTTATATTTAAATTATTTCCATATGAGCTGTTGTCTAAGCACTTTTCCCACTTCAAAACAAAATATCCTGCCGTTATTTCAAGCTTCAACGCCTTGGCATGAAAATACTTTTCAGCTTTCCCAAAAAAAAAGAGAACAGGACACATGCCGTGCCACTTTTAGAGGCACTTGAGCCAATGAAATGGTTCCTTGACCTGGTTGATTTTTGAAGAGTCCCTCACTGCTTTTTTTATATACCATCAGCATATTGTCGAGCTCTCTTAGCTGGAGTTTGCGCAAGGAGATTGGTTTGTTCACCCCCGGGGGGAAATATTAAAATGAAATCCAGTGCGTTTTTTATTATGTAAATCAACCCCTTTTTTTGTGGGTTAACGACACACAGGGGAGGCGTTTTTTTCTTTTGACGAGCAGCTTATTCAAATGGCGGACGAGTCGTAAAAAAAGGGTTGCTGTGATTTTCCGAGTGTCTTTTGTGGGGGGTATATTCATAACGGGGCTTATGTAAATGTGTTTGACAACCCTTTTTTATGAGCTATCTCTCTCTCTGATTGGTTCGTTATGTAAGCTATTTAAATATGAAGAACACTTACAAAATGGTGACTTATTCCCTCTCTCTTTCTTCTTGTCTCATTGCAGTTGGTGATTTTAAATTCGAGACGTTGTCGGGTCGATTGAAAAGTCAACAGAACGTGGCTAAAAGCGAGGCGCTAACGAGCCAAGTTGTTGACACAAATATGCGCGATGTCAGCGCAAATCACAGACACAATTCAATGGAACAGGAACAGGACGAGCAGGACAATGACACAGACAAGGACAATGGCAACTCAGTCCACTTGCTGCACTCAAGTGATGAATTTGTCGAGCAACAACAACACGAACAACATCATCAACTTGATGCAACGTTGTTGTCGCCTTTCGACTTGAAAACTGAACCCGAACTTCAGCAGAAGAATAAAGAGGAGGAAGAAGAAGAAGAGCTGCAACAGGAGCAGGAGAAACAGGAGCAGGAGCAACAGGATCTGACACTCTATGAGCACTTCAGCAATGCCAGAGCCAAGGATGTTTGCTTAAAGCTGCAGGACCAAAATGGTGAGCTTAATTTAAACTTAAGAGATGACTGAAAGAACTTGAATATATTTCTTATTTAAATACAGTAAACTATAAAAATAATTTCATAAGTAGCGTAAAACATGAAAAAGAAAGAAGTATATCCAGTTAATACATAAATGTACTTTCGTCACCAGCAAATTAATTTTAATCTTTTCATCATATATATGAAAGAAAAGAAATTAAATGAAAGACATCAACAGTGAAGCAAATGATAAAAAATCATTTATTCATGTTCTTCGTAGCCTATTAAATCCATTTCGTGTTGCCTTGCATCACTAGCGTATTTATTAAGGTTTAGACAACTAATTTATATAGTTTTATCACTTGGGATATCAAATAAATACCATGTTCTTAATATGAGCCTAAGATAGAAGAGACTGTACACAATTGTCGCAGTGCAAACACTCACCTCGTTATGTTTATTTGCGTACATTCGTCACCAGCGTGCTCATTATATATTTTCAAAAAAATTTATATTTAAATACATATGAATGAAAGGGAATGAAAGAGATTAAACTGTGCAACAGTTGATTTTAAATTCTTTCTAATTGTTTTTAATTTTATAAATTATAGCCTTGCATCACTAGCGTATTTCTTAAATTTTAGACAATAAATATCACATTCTTAATATAAACCTTAAACAGAAGTAAAGTCTTACAGTTGTCGCATTACAAATACTATTCGCGTTATGTTTATGTGTGTACTTTCGTCACCAGCGTGCGACAATAGAGCTCAACAACAGATTCCACATTCAAAACCGTTTGTACCACCCTCTTATCCTAGTGCAAATTCGTTTTGAAAAACAATTTTCGCGATAAAAATCACATTTTTGCTCCAAAATATGTGCAATGGGGTGTTAAGCACCCCTTTTATTCCTTTATTCTCCTATTGTCCAAACTCAACCCCTAAGTTATTTATGCATGTGTGTGTGTGAATGTTTGTGATAGTGGGTATTAATTAAATTTGTCCGTCATTCAAATCGGCAGTTAAGCATCTTAAATCCGGTCACAATTTTGCTGAAAACTTGAGGAAAATGTAGAACTCGAGTTACATTTTATGCGTTGGGGGGTAGTTAGGGAATTGGAAGGGTGGTAACTAAGGTATCTAAGGCCTAAACTACAGCAGCTTGCCTAGGACAAATATTGCTTCTTCGATTTCCATTTTGGCGCGAGTTTCAGGCAAATTATGCATGATCCTGTATTCATTTTTCACAATTCTCGAGTTGGGTTTTTTATTCCATCCTTGAAGCTGAACTCGAAGGCTGCCTGCATATCTCCAATGTCGATTTTGATTCGGCTTTGTCTGGTAACATGATGAAGCACCGCATTGACGACGATGACATTCAATGACATCAAGCGTTTTATTTATGTCCTTACAAATAAATTCTCTACTTTTCTTTTATTATGTTTTTTTTTTGGGTAAAAAACGACTCAAATCAATTGCGTTGTCTCTCGATAAGGAAATATTCTTTAAAAAAAATGTATGTAGGTACAAAACAAAGAAAGGTAACGAGCCACAAAAAGTGGAAGAAATCGAGGAAAACACGCTACGGTTTACGGTATTTTGCGTGCATTTGACACCCCAGAAGGGACCTAAGGACACAAGGACATTCTGGCAGGACTCTCAGGTAGTCCGACCTTATCGCATATATGCATATGCGGAGCCGCCTCGTTGCAAGTTCCATTTGCAACCTACCCCCAACTCAGTCGTTTTCTTCCGCTTTTTTATGCAATTTTTAGCATGAAAATTTTACCCACTTTTTTGTTCGACGGGGTGGTTTTCATTTTTAGGGAACTTTCTTTTGATTTCTTTTCTTTCTCTTTTAATTGCGTCTTTCGAGTTTTCTAACGGTTTTTGATTTATTTTTGCAGCTCTCGATGAATTTATGGGCAAATTTTTTTTGATTTTTCCGTTTATTTTTGCTCGAGGTTTTCCCACGAGTTTTAGGGTAAAAAAAATAGAAATCTTTTATTAAATCTTGGCTTGATTATGCAGAGGATTAAGAAGGTTGGCTAATGAAGTGTTGTTTTTTGAACATTCTTTATTTTTTACAAGAAAAATGTAGTGGAAAAAGGTAAAGAACTTTTTCGTCATTTCTTTCATTAATTTTTAGTTGTTATGAGATTACCACATCCTATCGTTGATAAGAAATCACTTGAGAATTCTGCTTTCAATTTCCATCTTTTTCCACATTTATTGCCACTAAAATGAAAAGCCACAAGAACAAACCCACAAAGCACTCGAAATACCTGCATGTGCCAAGGCCTAAGTCACTTTATGACTTCATTACGCATTTCACTTTTAGTTACGACCGTTTTTCCCAACAAATTTTACACGAAAAGCAGCCAGAAAAGCAGAATAACAATCTATTTATTTACCAAGTACACACGCATTTCCCTTTCTTACCCTTTCCATTTTATTTAGTTTTAGTTTCAGTTTCAGTAATTTTATTTTTTTTTCATATTTTCCGGCTGCCCCAATAAAAAATCGTTCTCAAAAAGGCGAAGCAGAAGATGAAGAATAACACCTTAAACTCTTCTAGTCGAACTTTTATGATCTTTTGCCTACATTGACTTAACTAATTCTCGGCAATGAGTGAAATGTTTACGATGGGACGCGGCAAGGACGTTCCCAGTTACCGAAACGTTACAAATATTTTTTATTTTTTATGGACACGCACAGTAGGCCATATGCGAACCGATGTCCAAATAAAAAAGTCAAACGATTCAGTCAGTAAGTCAAAGTGAACTCGTGAAGCCTTTTTAGCAAGTCCTTGTGAACGTGAGAGAGCTGGAAATGGTTCAGAGACCAGTAGCCAATTGCCAAACAGTCACAGATAGCCAAATGGTCAAACAGTAAGGCCTAATTAACATGTAGGGCCCAGCGCAGGATGCTGCTCGTTCAGTTCTAGGGTATGGCGTGCCCAAAAGGTATCTACATTTTTTATGATTTACGTGGAAATCGCCGCAATTTACAGTCTCAGAGCGCGGCACTTCACCGATCCGTGTGTGCATCGTAAAAAACGCAACGCAGCGCAAAAACTATACAAAACTGATATGCAAGTCGACTAATACATACCCTGTAATAACAAAAAATTATAATTTTTTAGAGAAATTCGTAAATCTTATTATTATAATAGGTTGCTGGCTCAAATTAGCTTTTTATATTACTATTTGTAAGCCAAACTTAATGAAATTTAAAGGATATGTAGAAAAAATGTTTGGAATTACTTATACCAAGTTTCAAGTTTATAGCTTAAGAACTAAACAAATAATTGCGATTTTATTAATAGTAATTCTGGAGAAATAATTGTATTACCTCACAAATTTAACTTTATTAAACTCTCTCTCTCTCTCTCTGCTTATACACAGGGTATATTAACACATCCAGTTCTAGTCTTAAAGATTCAAAGACCCAAACACTATAGGTGGTTATCGCTAACGGAAACGTTGCGCCTTTTGGGCGTTAAACGCTTTGCCAGGACAAATGAATTTGTACAATTTTCTTGGCCTGGTTACCTGACCAACTGACAACTACCGACTTTTTTTATGACTTTGTAACAATTTTTTATGATTTTTTGTGCATCTTTTACCTGCGTGCAGGGCATGTTTTTTATACAGATATGTATATGTATCTGTAAAGATTTTACTTTTTTTATTTATTTAATTTTTTGGTCACCTTGGAATTTGACTTTTCGTTATAATTCGCTTGTGTCGGAAGTTTTCGGAGAATATTGACAAATAAATGGAAAAACAGTTTCCCAAATTGTTTTTTATGATGTGAGTTGAAAAGTCAAAAAGTTGTAAGGCAACAAATAAAATTATTTATTGCGCACTTAATTATAAGAGATCAGAATTTATATGTCAAAATTAAATGTAATTATTTAACAATTGATTAAGAATTTCTGCTTACTTAATTACAATAAATCAGATTTTAGACATGAAATTGTAATGAAGAAGATTTATTCGACAAATTTACTTTATCGAGGTGTCACTGTACTTATAAATGACTCATAAAGGTTGCATTTTATAATAATTATTATGTATTTGCAACATTCTTCGCCTCCCCTGCTACATGTTATATAAATAAAATAATATCCAAAACAAATCATAATAATAAACGAGAGAAATGATAAAAGTCCCCAAGCAAAGTGGGTGGCAGTGGAACGTAAGAGGGAGGAGTGCGGTGGAGGGGGAGAAGTCTGCATACAGCACATGTGTGCATAAATGAATGGCAAATAAATGCGAGAGCCGCACAGAACAACAACAAGCAGAGGAGCAAGCAGAAGAAGCAGAAGAGAAGCAAAGAGAACAAAGCGCTAAGCTGACGACAATGGCACATGAAGTGAAGCTGCAGTCAACGTCGACGCAGCTTTAAAATATTTTTACATAGTTCACACACACGCACACTCACACACACACACCGTCGCACACGCGCAAGTTTTGACTCGTATTTTGAGGCGTGTGCGCCAATCATAAAATAATATGCATACACATACACACACACACATACACATGCATAGGCAGCGTAGAGCAGTCGACGCCAACGCCATTTGAAAGCTAAATTTAAATTTTAAGCCACACCCCAAACAAGCGCACGCATACTGCACACACACACACACAGACATACGCACACATACACCATGACAATGGAGAGTCCAACGAACGGCAGCCCGAGCCGAACAAAACGAACGATGCCCCAACCCCAGAGCCGAGACAAGACATTGTAGTAAAATTTTAAAACGTATAAAATGTTGGAGCAAACATACACAGACACACACACATGTACGCTCACTCAAATGCAAACGCAGTCTCACTCACTCACCAACACAATCAAAACCACTCAAACGCCGCTCTCGCTCATTTCTCCTCTCAGCGAATGAGATTGAATTGTGGAACGCGTTTCTAACAGGCATTCAAAGCAAGAACGGTAAATAATGAGCGTGCGCTCTAACACACATACATACGCCGCACTCACACTCACACATTGGCGGAGAGCGAGCGAGAGAGACCAATGCGCTGCTGCCTGTGTGTTTCGTGGGCTTTCGTTCAATAAGCTCGCTCACACTCACACACACACACACACACACGCACACATAGACAGCACACCAGCTCACCCAGTTGGCGGTTTTCGAGCCAAGTGCAGTTGCCGCGCCGACGTGAAACCAGTTAAACGCGTTGACTCTTGTGAAGCACATCGTGCAGCTCGTGTGTTTTTTAACAAGCTCCAACAAAAAGTAACATATATATAAAAAAAAGCGGAAAAAGCGCTAACGCTCTTTTTTATACATACGCCCCATACGAAATCAACCCTTACCGCTTTCGGGGTGGCTGAAACAAAAAACCTTCCCCTGCTTTTGGGCACAAAAACACAAATTTTCAACTCAAAAAGAAACGCACTCAAACAAAAGTCAATGCCGGCAAGGGAGTGTGGAAGGCATTGAGACGAAGGAGAAGCAGCAAGGAGAGTGACAGAGAGAGCGAAAGGGAGAGCGAGAGGGAGAGAGAAGGCAGACAAAGACAGTACCCGTTGTACCGGCAATACATCGTCATCATTGTTATTGCTCGTATCATCATCATCGTGATCATCATCGTAATCATCATCATAGACCTAGAGAGTTATCCTGACGCATTGGATTCGTCTTCCGTTGTCAGTTTCATACGAAACACGAACGCGTTTGGACGCAGGCCGGCGCAATAAAGCACAGCATAAAAGGAAAATTGATGAATGAATATAAGTAGTTGGAAAATAAGAAAACTCTGAATGCGTAAAATTTACGCAAGTGTTAAAACAAGTGTTGTATAAACTCCCAAAAAAAGATTGAAGAAACATTTTTGTGACAATTTGACAAGATTTTGACAGTGAATTGAGAAACATTGAATAACATATCGTAAACATTGAATATACTATATAATACCATATATATTGCGCTGCTGTCCTGTGAAAATGGTTATGTCGGAGCTACGTTGGCACACCGCTAGTCCCGAGGATAATAACAATTCCTTGAAGCATGATTTGCTAAAGTCCAACAACAACAATAACAACAACGGCGCTCGAGACGCTGCCGTCGTTCACATGATGCAGAATCGATGTAAGTTATGAATTGCATAGTGTATATAATAGAATTAAGATTAATGTATGGAATCTTAAGAGTATATAAGAGTACTTTCGATACACTTTGAAAAGAAATTCTGATTTGAATCGAATATTTCATATGATATGAGTTACGCTAAAGTTCTTATTCATCTTAAATATTCCCGATTCTTAGATCTAAAAGCATTAAATTGCTTTGTAAATATATCTGTCATATAATTAGTATGATATTATCTTATAGGTCTTATAAGTGTTCTTGAGTCTTATGTTTTATATAATTTTCAACTGGCTATTAAAAAAATGATCAATTAGGGGATGAATTATTTTTATACTACATTATCTAAATTCTTATATTCTTCTAATCCTTGCCGTCTATGTAATTATTTACTCAAATATACCAAGTATTCGTTATGGAATCTCTGTCATTGTAAAATCAGTATTCAATAAGCTCAGTAATAACTTTGAGAATCGTATTAATGTGAATCTTAAAAAAAAACAATCGGGTGTGCTACAGAAATCTCTTTCACCTGAAAAATTACGCAAATTTCATACAAATTTACGTCAAATTCAAGTGAAAGAGATTTCTGTAGCACACCCGAATAAGTATTTATTTCATTTTTTTTTTGACTTTGTCATAAAAATCTTGAATACATGACTTTAAATATTTTTTGATTGAAATATTTTATTTTCTAATTAACTTGTTACATTTTGGAGCTTAAATAATATTGGTTATTCATATTAATAAACTATTTATCATTATAATCAATTTACTCCAATATTTACTATTATAAGTAGCTTAATTCAAGATTCCACTCCATATAATAAAAAGTAAATGACTCAGTTTATTTAAATTCAATTTAAAAGCTGAACTTCCGCTGTGAAATCGGAAGTCTTATTCTAATCTATGGAAATCGAATTAATTTCATCATATACCAAATTAACATTGCTTGACTCATCTAGTTCCGTGCGGAACAATAAAAACCCCCTGTTCAAAGCGTTTTACTTGGCAATTTCTGGGAGGTGTCCATATCAAAAATATCAGAAATACACCAACTGCCCAATCGACCCACTTAGCTTAACACTTGTCGCACCACGGCAACAATTAGAACTGAAAGTATCTGGAGTTGACAAGGAATTACAAATGCAGTCTATAAAAATAATAAATGTATTTATTGAAGACGCATTTCTTGCACAACTTTAAAATGACCATGTATTCAATTTAGTTGCTTATCATCAGGTTGTAAAATGTTGTCTAACATTGTGAAAAGGGGGAGGTGCATTCATACATATGTGCGTATTATAGTGGGGTCTAATGGGGTCTTGAATAACCCATAATTTATTGCTCTAATGAGCTGTACTTTCGATAGTTCCAATTGATAGATAGATAGAGATTTCAAGAGCTCTACAGCTAATGGCTCACAAACTCTTGAGTTTTTTTTATTTTATATAAGTCCCCTTTTTTGTATGTCTCATGATTTCCATATACTCTTATCGCATCTTGATACTTGAGTTTCTTATCTTAAATTTCGTACACCTGCACGACCAAAAAGTCCATCTAGAATTCTGAGTAAACAAATTTCGTCATGGCAAGTTGCAAGTTGATTATAATAAATTAATAGATTGCTCGCTTCAACACGACAATAAGTTTTAAATTAATATACTTCGATTTATCTGGGCCGATTGACGACAACAAAAAATAAACGAAGTCAACATGGATTATTTTTAGTCAAACTCGCAATGAGCTCATTATGAGTTTTGATAAGAACTAGAAAAAAAAATGAACATGGCTCGAAGGCTGCTGCTTATCAGGCCTATTGATATGGCTAACAACAAGTGTGAACTGGTCAAGAAAGAGGGCGTGTGTTTGGCCCGAATTTATGGTCAGTTCTTAGAACAGCTTAATAAAACATTTCATTAATTTGAGTTATTATGTATTTTACTTTAAATTGTCAATTTCTTTTCATTATAAAACTATATATTTTTATAATTACTTTATAAAAATATATTTGTTTAAAGAAATTCTGATTTAAATCAGATCTTATATAAGATCAGATCTAGAAGGTTTATTTAATCCCTTGTTTTATTCAATTATATTTAAAACTGTCAATTTTTCAACTTATTTACTTTAAACATATAGTTTTATTATTTTATAAATATATAATTATTAAAAATATGTTGATTTGAAATATAATTTTTTAAGTTATTATTCATTTAATCCTTTCTTTACTTCAATTAAATTGTAAATTGTCAACTTTTCACTTATTTTCTTTACTTGTAAATTTATTTAAATTCATATATTTTTATTATCTTAATTGAACATAATTTTATAAACAATATCAAGCACTTAACATTCGCTTTGACGCGGAAATTCGCCAGTTTCCGTTTTAGCGCCTAAGAGCAGACTACGCTTTTCTCCCTCTCTCTGTCTCTTTCACTCGCTCACTCTCTTTCAGTCTCTGTCTGCTTGTCTGTCTGCGCTTTGTTTTGCTACGAAAATTCATATGAAACAAAAGGCACAACAAACCACACACTCACACACACACTCACTCAGACACACACATTATATTTTTGGGGGGTCAAGAGTTCAAGACACGCAGCTTCCGACGCCGCCAAATAACGACGACGACGACGACTCAATCGATACTCAGTCTGCGCACGTGATGTTGCCACAAGCACACACATACTCACACACACACACACTCACACACACACTCTCACACACACTTAACGGTCGAGGTCATTGACTAATTGTGCAAAAGTATCTCATGGATACTTTGCTCGCAACTTGCAGCACTCGCTCTTTTCTCTTGCCACCCGTTGTGTGAGTTTTTCCCTCCCCCTCCCCATTTCCCATTTTCACAGAGGGTGCTTGTGGTTTTTGCATTTCGCCAGCAATTGTAAAATTTTTGTGAAATTTCCATTTCCAAAATTGAGAAATGAAAATAAAAACGTTGCTCTTTTGACCCGTGCTGGGCACACGCTGCTTTCCCCTCTCTGCTTGCCCCTCTGCCGCTCTGCTTGCCACAAGCGGGGGTGGCTTTTCCACACAAATATGTTACATAATTTATGTGGCATTTTAACGCGCAGTTTTTGAAAATTAGTTTGCAACGCCGACGCCTTAAAGTGCTGCAACATGATTGGGTTACAATTTGGTGGCAAGAGATGGAGGCAAAAATGTGAACAGCGTTGCAACAACAGCAGCCAAAAGGCTACGGCACATATGCCACATCATGTTGCAAGTAGTAGTTGTTGTTGTTGTTGTTGTTGCATTCGAGTCGGCAGAGATCTTTCAGTTTTCAGTCAAGACCACTTGAGTTTTGTCGTGTGGCAGCAACAAGAACAACAACAACAAAACAGTTGCTGCCTCATATTGTTGCCTTAATTAGCTGAAAACGAAGAAAGAGAAGCGAGTGAAAAGTGTGCCATAAGTTGAGTGAGTATCTGTATCTGTATTTGTATCTTAAGGACTGAGTTGAACAATTTATGATTTCTTAAGAATTTACTGAGCCAAATTTAAAGATATTTCTTGAATAATATTTTAATCAGAGTTACGAGAATTATGATTCAGCATAAAGAACACATGTATATCTTATGCAATAGTTAGTTCCAAAGTCTGTAATCTTTATGAGGTCCAATAATGGGTATTCCCTGATCCAGGCTAACTGATTTATGTCCCATAGTTGATTATGAAAAGATTAAGATTAGAATCGCTTGATAAAGCACGCAAATAATATACAAAATACATATACAAAAATAATAATGATATACAAAATAATGAAAATAGAAAATTAAGTAAAATGATGCAAAATAATGATATAAAATGCTGTCAGAACACCATAATTTTATTAATCAGTGTAGGAGTTTCTTAAGAACGCTTTAATATTAAAAAAATACTAGATCCTTTGTCCACTATTATATATTTATTTACTTTTAATTATAGTATAAATCTTATAGAAATAATTTCAAAATTCGCACTCATAAAATTGATGAAACCTTTGGCTGAGTCAGACATTGTAACTTTAAACTAGTTAGAGTTGCATGCCACAAACTAAGCATTGCAGCAAAGTTGCTGCCACAAAAGTCATAAATTAGCCAAAGTCGCCTTGACTCGAGTTGAACTAAACTCGGTTGAATTGAAGACGCGCCCTTCAATCTGCTCATAAAAAGTGGCCAACAAATGTGCGACGTAGGAATTTCAAATTCAAATTGAAAGCAGGGCCAAAGACAGAGCCAGAGAGGGAGACAAACAGAGAGAGAGATAGAGAAAGAGGGAGCTAGGGCGAGGTAGATGATTCCAGGGACCAGGTGTTTCCCCCTGGCGAGCGTCATAAAAATATCCTTTTATGCTGCATCGTGTCCTGTCTGCGGCCATTTGGTCAGTTAGCTAAAATGTATCAATATCGATTTTGGGGGCATGCAACCTTCTCCCGTGCCTCTCCTCCACTCTTTTCCCTCTATCTCCTGTTGAAAAGTGTTAAGTTTACCATTTATAGAGTTCTTGGAATTTTCTGTTTTAAAAATTGCTCAGTTTATGCCTGCTACGTGTTGTCGCGCTGCAACTTGCAACTGCCCTCGTGTGGCAAGAACTGTGGCAGTTGCAACTGAACTTCAAATTAACTTGAACTAAGAGAAAAATGTTGGCTGACTTTTTGAATTTAATCTCTTGCTTAACTTAAGTTTAACTTCATTCTTGAAATTGGGAATTCAAATTAGCAATTGCGAATTTAAAGAACTAATTGAAAAACTTACAGTTTTGCACGGACAATGTTGAAATTTAAATTGTAAAAATAATCTAAGCCAATTTTTTCTTATACATTATTTTATAACTATTTTTTTTTAATTTTAAGAGTAATATGTAAATCCAATAAAAATCTAAAAATCCAACTCAAAAATATCTACTTGTTAATAAAATAGTTTTATATTTCCTTTTTTTGAAGGAGATTGACGAAATTAAATTTCATTATTTTTTAATAATTTAATTTAAATTCAATTTTGTTATATAAATCATATAATTAATATGATGAATAATCACATTTCCATAAATATATTTCAAAATTAATTGCTTAATTTTAATCCCATATTATAACTATAACAATTATTAAAACATATGATAAATAATCTCACATTTTACTTTGATATAACTCTAATTTATTCTCTTGCTTTTATCTCTTTCAGATATCAGTCGCCTGTCTCGCTCGCCATCGCCGCTGCAATCGAACGGTAAGTGCTCCATAATATTATTTTCGACTCGTAACTCCCCCAACTGCCATTTATGTCCATTAGAAGGACACACGTCGAGCATCAGCTGTTGTCCGAGTCCACTCGGCAAATGGAAACAGAAACCCCTTGTCTAGATTTACGATTTGTCCACTTTGAAAAATAGATGCATGTTATATTTTTGGGTCCACGGAAACATCTGCCATGTGCCGTGGCATCAGTTTCACAATGAGTCGAGAGTTCTGAATAGAGACAGAGAGAGAGGGAGAGAGAGGAAGAGAAGTGAGAAAAGGAGAAGTTTAAAGCAACCCTTGCTATCAAATAAATTTGAGGCCTCACACTCGTTGGCCACGCGCTGCAACTGTGAACTGGTTTTTTTTTTTTTTTTGGGTAAGGGTTAGGGATCAAAATAGGGATAGGCATACAACTAAATAGAAGGGGGGGTAAATGTATAGCTAGAATTAGGGATGGGGGTAGGTAACTATATAGTAGGGTCTCAAATACAATGGCTGTCAAAACTTTTGTCGCATCGCCTGTGATTTAGGAAAGAAAGGGGAGAAACGAAAATAAGAAGCTAGAAAAAAATCGAGTGTATCTTTAAGTTGATTTTGATGTCTTATTAAATGGTTGTGCGTGTGTAATGTGTGTGTGTGTGGTTGTTGTGTGTGTGACTTAACAGCTTCTTAAGTAGTTTTCGCTTGACTGCATTAGGTGACAATTGTCGTGTCATTTAAGGGCGTTTCTAATTGAGGTTTTTAGGGTGCAAAGTCAATGTCGAAATTGTAGAGGCGTTTTAATTGAGAGAGAGTTATACAGTTATTGATATATGAAATATTGAAGTATTATCAACATTTATATGCATTATAAATTGAACTCTGCTCATTATTATTCATAACTCGTTATTCCGTCTTGAAGCTGCGTAAAATTTGCAATTCACACTTTACAAATTTCATGGCAACAACATCATAATCAAGTCTATAGACTTTTTTTGGGGGCAATGTTCACGCCCACGTTCCACGTGCCAAGAACTTCGTTAGTCACGGCCTGGTTCTAGGACTTGGTCCAAGCGTATCCCTTTTTGGCCATAATAGAACCTTTTTTTGCCTCCACCTTTTATATTATTGACAGCATTTCGCTTGATTTGAATTCTCATATGTGTGTGTGGGACACAGTTGCTGTGATTTCCCCCTCATGAGCTCAACTCTCCCTTGAACACATATTTACATATATTTTATGCAAAAATTATGCCGTTATGCACGAGTGTGGGAGCACACACACACACACACACACACACACACACTCAAGGATACACAAATGTGAAGTCAAACTGACCATTTGGCTTTTTTTATTGGTTGCCCAAATGACCAGAGGCGTCGAAAAATGGGGGATTAAGTGGGATAACCTCAAGTAACTTAGCTGGTAGTGGACTTAAAGTAAAAATCTTTAAAGTATTTCATTTGTACCAACCTTAAGGTGTAAATTACATGAAACATCTTTATATGACCATACCTATTACAAAACTAACTATGTTAACTCGACTTCTGTAGGGAATAGAAAAAAAATATCTTTAGTTTTTCAGCTTTTACAACGCAGGACACTGAATTATATCAGTTTTCATTCTAGAACGCTCTCTATAGACAAACTAACTATAGTAACTCAGGAACTATTTCGACTACGTCAAAGATCTGAGTAGCATTCCGTTAATTCTAACCTTAAGTTGTAAATTATTTGAAATGCCTTTAAGCAATCACTACTATTATAAAATTAACTAAGACGCTGAAGTATCTCGTTCCCCAGTATATAACTCACTTAAAAGTAAACTTATTATACAGTCGAACTTCCCTAACTCGAATCCCCATTATCCAAAGAAAAGGTTCGAGTTAGGGAGATATTCGAGTTATAGAGTTCTTTTTCCTAAGATTATTAATTTTACTGCCACTCATTTAGTTCGAGTTACAGAGAAATTCGAGTTAGAGAAGTTCGAGTTAGGGAAGTTCAACTGTAGTTACTCGGGAACTTTTTAAGTAAGAATTGTAAAATTAGCGTTAATTTAAAAAAAAGAGTCTTCAATATAATTTTTAGCCAAAAAGAACTATCCCTAGTTATGCACACACTTTTGTAACTTGGTTGTTCTCCACCGTAGTAACATGAAATTTTTGCCAGAAACCCCTACAACAATTGCCAAGCAATTTGAGACTACGCCCCTGGCTTGTGGTCATCACACAACACATACAAATCGAATTTGCACATCATCTGAATACCAAATGGCCGCACGTAGTCCCAGCATTGCATATGAGAAAACACAAAATTCGAGTCTGCAAAGTCCGCAGGATGATGATGATGACTATGGATGGACCATGTGGGGCACCCACTTGGCCGAATAAGTCATCAAATTCACGTAGCATCAACCACCAAGAAATGAACATGAAGCTGAAGTTGAACCTCAAACACAACTCATAAAGTAGCCACAACTCAAACATATGCAAAAATTTTGTGCTTGCGACTCAGCTGACCAAACGAATCGCAAAAAAAAAAAATGTGTGGGAAATGGGAAATGGAAATGGCACAATTGAGATTTCAAGTTGAATGAGGGAAGCACTTCAAAGGGGGCCCAACTGAATTTGAAAAGGGTTATATGCTAAGCCAACTTTTGATTGCCAGTCTTTTTCAGAGGGTGGCACACAAAAATGAAAATCAACTGCGACGCATTTAAATATTATTGCAAATCAATTGACAGAATAAAGTCCACCCCCCAGTTTTCCCCTTACACCTTTCGTTTTGTGTATAAATAAAATGCATACAAATAGCAAATTTATACAAATCGTTTGGCCAAAAGCATTTGAAATGCTAAAATGGCACTTAAAAGCAGCCAAAATGAAAAGAAAACATGAGAAATCCATTTGATGTATAGACGGATGTTTGTTTGTATGTATTTTTATCCATGGCTAAAGGTAAAACTAACTATGTAAACTAACAGTTTTGGCATAATATGAGCTAAGTGAGTTTCTTTCTCTCCCCTTCCTCACTCTCTCTCGCTTCATTTCTCTCTGGGTGTTTTTTGTGTGGTCCACGTGGAAAGCCTTTCACCCAACAAAACTCATCGGACTATGAAATTGAAACAAAATTATGCAAACGTATTCGTTCTGTATGCTAAAGTTATGCAAAGGACATTGCAGGATAAGTTGAAAAGGCTGAACTGGGCATTTAATTTGGCATTAACTGAAAGTCTTTGGGGAAACCTTTTTGGAGTGTATTTAACAGCTGAAAAGAGTTTATTATATGTTTGAGATTAGCAATATTTTCATTTGTATTCTATAAATATTATAATTATTATTCTATTTGCATGTATTAGTTTATTTAAGAAAAACTACAGAGTGTATAATTTAGCATAGAATAAACAATTTTGAGTGTTTATTTATTTTTTTTAATTTTTGTTCTTGGTATCCATTGGCTAAAAATATTTTATTTTCTAAAAATTATTAATGCTAAGAATAGTACGTTTTGTTTATAGAGCATGACACATAATTATGGGAATTTGGGAGCTATTTTAATTCCTTAGAGAATCCGATTCTTCAAAAAATAGAGCAAATAATTTAAAATAAAGTAAAGAATTTATATTTGCTGTAAAAATAATTAGATTTGTAAAGTACTTGAGTTTAAAAAATTTATTTTAAATAAAGCCTTTAAGTGATTAATAGTAGATCAATTAAATTTTTCGTTTCCATTGATGATAAAGAATCCATAGACAGTTCTTTCTACAGTTTTTGCCTCACTTTCCCCATGAGTTTGATTTTCTTTTTCAAATACTAAGTAATGTTTTTCCAGCGATTCTCTTATTAATTTTCCATTGTCCAACCATTGTGATTGTTTCTTTGATTCTTTCTCTAAAATTATCTCTGTGTTTCTCTCTCTTTATTTCCTTTTCCCATCACAAAGAGTATTTCAACATTTTGTTATTTTTGCTCCCCATTTCTTACAGCATCGGACTGTGATGACAACAACTCGAGTGTCGGCACCTCCAGCGATCGCTGTCGCTCCCCGTTGAGTCCCGCGTTGTTGTTGACGCAGCAACAGGCGAAGCGGCAACTGTTGTCGCTGCAACCGCATCCGGCGCACCACCATCATCCGAGTCAGCACCACAGCAATCACAACAACCACAGCCATCAGGGGTACAAAATGGAGCACAACGAGGACGAGGATTACGACGATGCCAATGGAGGCGCCTTGAACTTGACCAGCGACAACTCGAGGCACAGCACTCAGAGTCCGGCGAATTCGGTCAAGTCAACGGCAACGGCGTCGCCTCCAACGACCGTGTTGCAAATTCCGTCGCCCGTGGCGCCACTGATTTCGCCAGTGTTGCCACCTACGCAAGTGGCCACGCCCACTTCGATGGCAGCGGCGGCGGCAGCGGCAGCAGCGGCAGTTGCCACCTCGGTGGCAAGTTCAGGTGGCATGCAACCGCTGCTCACATTGCCGGGTCTCAGCTCGCCACAGGCTCAATTCGCCGCCGCGGCGAATTTGGGCTTGAGCAATCCGCTGCTGGCGGGCTCCATTTCGCCGCAGGACTTTGCGCAGTTCCAGCAGTTGTTGCAACAACGCCAGGTGGCCTTGCAACAGCAGTTCAACAGTTACATGGAGCTGTTGCGCAGCGGCTCGCTGGGCATGGCCCAGGATGATCCCGCACTTGCCACACAGGTGGCAGCCGCACAGTTCCTCATGCAGAGCCAGTTGCAGGCATTGGCGCAGGCCACGCAACAGTTGCAGGCGTTGCAGAAGCAACAGCAACAACAACAACAGCAGCAACAGGAGTCGCTGTCGTCGCTGTGCAAGTCGCCGCTGTTGTTGCAACAGCAGCCAAGAAGCTCGACGCCACACTGCCACAGGAGTCCTGCACCACGCAGTCCCAACAGTTCCCCATTGCCACAACTGCAGTTGCAGCATCAGCAGCAGCAACATCAGCCACACAATTTGCATCATCCGCTGCAAATAACGCCACCAAATTCGGCGGCCAGTTTGAAGCTGAGCGGCATGTTGACGCCCAGCACGCCCACAAGTGGCACGCACCTGGCAACGCCGCCGCAGCCCAAGACGGTGGCAAGCGCGGCAGCGGCACGTGCCGCCGGGGAGCAGCCCTCGCCGGAGGAGACCACCGATCTGGAGGAGCTGGAACAGTTTGCCAAGACCTTCAAGCAGCGCCGCATCAAACTGGGCTTCACTCAGGGCGACGTGGGTCTGGCCATGGGCAAACTCTATGGCAACGACTTCTCCCAGACGACCATCTCCAGGTTTGAAGCTTTAAATCTCAGCTTCAAGAACATGTGCAAGCTGAAGCCGCTGCTCCAAAAGTGGCTGGACGATGCCGATCGCACAATTCAGGCCACGGGCGGCGTCTTTGATCCGGCGGCATTGCAGGCCACCGTCAGCACGCCGGAGATAATTGGCCGGAGACGCAAGAAGCGCACCTCGATCGAGACCACAATCCGCGGTGCCTTGGAGAAGGCGTTTATGGCCAACCAGAAGCCCACCTCGGAGGAGATCAGCCAGCTGGCCGATCGCCTGGGCATGGAGAAGGAAGTGGTGCGCGTCTGGTTCTGCAATCGCCGCCAGAAGGAGAAGCGCATCAATCCCTCCCTCGACAGTCCCACGGGCGCCGACGACGACGAGTCATCGCCCTACATGTTGCACTAGAGGGTGGTGGGAACATCAATTTGGTAGTGGGCGTCTTTAATTGGGACATGGACAGTGCAATGGACACGAAGGACACACGGAAAAGGACGCTCACTTTAACTAACTAAAAACAGGTGTGTACAAGTTGCAACTTTTAAATAAATGTTGAGAAATTTTCAACTTTTATTTTTATCTTTTACTTGGCTTAAATTTTAAGTTTAAATCGAATCTTTTTAAATTTCAAACTTAAACTAGTTGATTGCTTAAAATATTAGAAATTTGTTAATGAAACTCAAGAAAAAAAAATAAAACTCTAATTTAGGAATTTTGACTAAAAATAAAAACTAGAAGTTTCAATTCTTAAAAAATTTATAAAATTAATAATAATTTATTTAAACTTGTTTATTTCTATTAATATTTTAAAATTGAAATTAATATTTTTATATGTAATTTGAGTTTCAATTCACTCTTGACATTTAAAATATTTCAAATTTATTTTGCAACAAGAAATTTATTCTAATACTTATTTAAATTCAATAAGAAATATATATTATTATTTTGATAAAATTTTGAAAATTTTAAATTAAGTTGAACTTCCCTAACTCGAATATCCAAGAAAAAATATTCGAGCTATGGAGATTTTCGACTTATAGAGTCCTTATCTTAAGTTTATTCATTTAACTGCCACTCATTTAGCTCGAGTTAGAGAAAATTTGAATTATAGAATATGTATATACATTAATCTAAATATATATTCTTTAAATTTGTTTGCTAAAATTATAATTTGAGACAAGTTCATTATTTTAAAGAATTATCTTTAAATTGCGACTTTACAATTTACTAACGTTATCTCTTTACTTTTGCTCTTCATTGCAGGTTCAAAGTCGCAAACACATCAAATAGTAGCTTAATTCTTCACTATGATTCGGTTGCAAAGAACCAATCAAACACACACACACACACACCTACACACACAACCATGTGGTTTGTTTATGTTAACTATTATCGATATTTATTATAATTAATTATAATGAAATTAAGTAAGAGCAAAGAATGGGAAAGTAGCTCTAAAAATAGCTGCTCAAGTGAACTCAAAATTGGAACTAGTTCCGCGGCTCATTTGAACACCAATATTTTTGGAGCAGGCAAATTAAAGCATTTGCCTTGTGTGCAAAAAGCACGAGACAAATGCTTTTAATTTGAATTTGAATATCGCGTGTTCTACATGGCGTATGATTAATATTTAAGTACAGTCTAACCCAAAACGTTTTGCGCACTGGATGCATCGTTTTTTTAAAAGTCAAGTAAAACAGTTTATAGCGAATAATTTCACTAAAACAAAACGAAAAACAAAAAAAACTTATTTTTAAATTTTCATATTATCAACTTTTAAGCATATTTATTTCTTCGTGAATACTGTGATAATCAATTGAATGATTTTTAATTTTAATTAAACAACAAATTAACACAAAATAAAAAGAAAAAACAATTAGCAGTACTTTGTATGTTGTATGGGCAAGTAAACAAACTAAACTAAAACAACATTTTATTTTAAATTAAAATTAACTTTATAAAGAAAACTTTTTGAATTTATCAGAAACACATTTGTAATTGTAAATTATAAAAAAACAAAAAATCACAAAACACATACTAATAGAATTTTAAAATGTATTAAAACAAAAATGAAAAAAAAAACAAGAATTAATAAAAACTTAAATAAATATCAGAAAACAAAAGTTTTTTATATTTTTAAAGCGATTTCTAAGACACAAAGTAAGTATTGTGTTTATTGGGATGGCTATACGATAAATTTCAGCACAGATTGGATGTGCATGAAATAATTGTTTAAGTTCGCCCATCTTCCATTCACAAACATCACACACACTCTGACACACACAACCCACTGATAAGAATCACGAAAAAAATTATGAAAAATAACTAGCTCCGTATACGAGTATGAATAAAAGACACAACATGCACAAAGGGTATGTAAAGAAGAAGAAGAAGAAGAAGAAGAAGAAGCAGCAGCAGCGCCATGAAGCGTCATGAAAAGCGGCAGCTATAAAAGAGAAACGCAAAATAAAATTTTAATAAATAACAACATGCAAAACTGAAATTAATTCATGGAATTTTTGCCTACTGATTGCCCAGTAGGCACACCCCCTTCCTCTTCCCTTTCCCAACCCACTGACTTGGGCACTAGTACTCGGAGCGCGTGCAAAGCGCAAATGCGAGCTAATAAGAAACAGACACCCGGCTGGAAAGAGTAGGGGACAACTGGAGCATTGTAACTTGGCCGAAGATGACGAAGATATGAGCATGCAGATGAGCTCGGAGCATGACACGAAATGCTGAATGAGAAGAAGAAGAAAAAGATGAAGAGGGAGGTACACAGGGCGACATTATCAAGAGTTTGTACCTACACAGAAAAAAAAAGCCGTTCTAAAATCAAGCCGAAAATACTTGATTTAAGCCTGCATATTTTAAGTATGTTTCCAGGCTTAAGCTGAATAATCAAGCCTGTATCGGGATTAAAATGGGAAAATAAGCCCAAATTACTTTATTCTCATTCGGCCTCTCTCATTTCAACTGGTTCGGTGGCTCAGTGGTTAGAGTCGCCGACCTGCTTGAAAAAAACCTGGGTTCGATTCCCACCGTCAATTAAAAATAAAATGTGTAAAAATAAAAAAATGTTAGTTAAAAATAATTTATAAAAAAAACTATTAAAAAAAAAATTGTAAAAAAAAAAATTAAAAAAACTCGTAATAAACAAAGTTAAAAAAAAAAATTTTTTTTAGCCTGAATTTAAGAATTTCAGGATTGAATTCGGGATTGAAAAAATCAAGTATTTCGTACTTGATTTAAGAAAATCCGATATTACCCCACTTCTGACATCGTTTCGGCTTGAATTCGGGCTAAATAGCCCGGATTTTTTTTTCTGTATAAATGTCTCTTTCTAAACATGTTTTGTCGCTAATATTGAACTTGCTCAAGTAATGTACTAATGCAAAATATTTTCGTGGAATATAAAAATTTAAAAGTAAGTTTAAGCTTACTAGAAATAACCCTTCTATTCTTGATTTAGGCAGACTCAAGAAAATATATTGAAAAACCGTTTTGAATCTAAGCTGCAATTACAAATAATACTTAAGCAAGAATCATCTGGAAATTCTAAGCAGCCAGAGTCAATAACAAAAAAGTGGATTTAAGAATATTGATTAAAATCTTAATGAATCTTAAACTCTTTTTAAATGTTTTTCTCTGAAAGAAACCGTTTCAATTTCGATTTTCGAATTTACATGAAGATTTTTTGTACTAATATCGAGTATATCTAGAGTTTTAATCAATCCTATATTCTTTTCATTCATAAAAGGATCATGAGAACTTGTTTAAAGAATTTTTATTGTAATTTTTGGTAACAAAAATTTTACCAATAGTAGATTTTAAGAATAGCAAGTACATAATTTGAATGCAGCTTGATTTCTCTCAGTGTATAACCCACACTTTGCTATCAATAGAATGCCGACGACTCGCCAAATGAAGGCACTGCGATTTGGACTATCTGTATAGGAATGAGAATGCGAATGCGAATGAGAATGAGAATGATTCTCTGACTCTGGAGAACTGTGAACTGAGAACTGAGACTTGGGGGGCTGTTCCGCTGGCCTTCGTCGTCATTGTCGCTTAAGCTTTGAGCAATTAAAAATGTTGCCAGCTGTGTGGCAAGTTGTTTTGGGGCAAGTTGTTGTCCCAAGTCAAACGCGATCGCATACGCAAATGATGTTGATGTTTGAAAGATGCAGCTTGACGATTCCCCGTTTTCCCATTCCCAATTCCCCGTTCTCATTCCCTTTTTTATTTCCATTTCCCGAGCTCACTTGAGTTTGCATTAAATGTGCATAATCATCGCGTGTCATGTGGAAATTTATACTATTTATGGTCTGTTTGTTTGTGTAGTCAGTCAGAGTCAGAGTCAGTCAACTGGCAGGTTACACTGTAGATCAGCTGAGCAGCTTTTAAACTGTGTACTGACTGTGCTGTTAATAAATTCATGGAAAATTGCCCGTAATTACGACAATGACGACGATTTCACAAGAATTTCGCTGCCTATTTTATGAGTCTTTCACAATTTGCATACGAGTGTAAAGTGTAAAGTGTAAATAGCTTGTCTCAGTTTCAGTTTGAGTTTGAGTTTCAGTTTGAGTCTCAGTCTCAGGCTACTTACTTACATTGTAATTGGCATAAATCTTTTGGCGCCTTTTTTCTCTTTCACATGTCGACCCCCAATTGGCAATTCCCAGAGTCAACTTTCTAGGCTAAGAACTTTGAATATTCATTGAGTTATCAAGAGAGTTGCATTTTAATTACAGCTCAGAATTATAGCTTTAAGGTGACGGGTCGTGGGCCAATTGTGGCATTTTCACATTTCACATTTAAATCTTGTCCGTCTGTCTGTCTGTCTGTCTGTCTGTCAGGTGGCATCAAAGACATCAAAACTAACGAGTACGAGGCATAAATTTAACCAGCTACATTTCTATTGCCAATGCCATTTTACATTTGCAATTTGCCATTTTCCATTTTCCATTTGCAAGCGACTTTCTAGTCGCGTTTTCTTGCCACAAATTTGCAATGCAATTGCCATTTTAAGTTGAGGATTGCTTAATTTATCAGTTCAGTTGGCACACAGTTGGCATCTCAACTGCAGATATGAATATGCATTCATGCATTTTACATTTACCATTCCTGCATTTTACCACTAAATCTGAATGGACCCCAACTGCAACTTCAACTGCCACTCCAAGTTTAACTTCAACTCCAAGTGCAACCGCTTTTTGCCCCACTCCAGACAAGAGGGGCATTCCTACACATAAATTGTATTATCGAGCTTCAGCTGCATATCTAAACTAACATAAACTAAATATTTATTTCAACAAGCTACTGCTTTTAATTACTTTCCACTCTTGTCTTTCATCTACGAGAAACTCTAATTATGCTGAGTGGATTAACTTAACTTATCTTAACTGTTCACTGATATATCATCATATATCTGAAGAATAAAATAATTGTAAAAAATTTAAGGGCTAATAAAACTCGGCAAAACATTTACTATTAACTCATTTTTCACCAAGGTCTTTGAAAAAAAAGTGTTCTGATCATTGAATTAAGAATAGCTTTTTATTTTTAAACTTCCCTCTTAAATTGAGTCTGCATTTAAATTTAATTAAATTCGTACAAATAATTTGGTGGTGTTGTTCAAAATTATTTACATGGTAGGCTATAAAATACATTTAAATTTAGCTTATTATTGTGATGGGGAATTTAACTTAAATAATTCATAACTCTATCACATATGCGAAATGTCATTTTGATCAATACTTTTCCTTTTTATTCATGCTGCAACAAAATTTTAATAACTTGGAAAATTTTATTATTTTTGAAAAGCTATCACTTTTTCCAAACACTTTTAAAAATTGTTGAACTCTTAAAACTTTGTCAAAACTCAGTCGATTTTCATGCCAGAATGTCATTTTGATAATGATTCGTCTTCTAACTTCATTCTCTATTCAAAGTTGATTAAAATTATGAAAATATTTTCTTTCCAACGTCTTAAAAATTTTCTAGGCAAATTTTAACATATTTTTCTTTAACACAAATGCAAAAATATATCAGTTAAAATGCAAAATTACAACAGTGAGTCATTTGGTGGAACCCTCAAACGGAATGCGATATTACCATAGTGCTCGTAGGTATTAGAATTGCCCAATCGATGGACATATTGACCTTAAATTGTATGAACAACTCATGAGTAATACTCATAATGCATTTGCGTGTGTTTAATGAATGCAACTGCAAATACTCGACAAAAAGGAAAAACGAAATAAAAACCACAAAAACGTCAGAAAAATAAAAATTAAATGAGATATTCGACAATGTTTCGATTGAAAGTCAATAAATGCAGGTGTTTCATATTAACAATGAGTATTAGAGGTGCTCGAATCAACATTATGCAATATTCATGTCGCCCTTCAAAGTAGGTTACTCCAGGGAATGTAGTGATGGACTAGAGGATACCCATTAGTTAAAGAAACTTAATATATTTAAATTGTAAATGATATTTAAGGGAAGAAATTACTCTGACTTTTACTTTAATTTAATTTTAATAACATAATATAATCTCTCTGATGAACTAGAGGGTACCCATTAGCTGAATAAACTTAATTAAGGATTAGTAAATGATATTTATGGGAAGAATTAAACTGACAATTTAATTTTAATATTTTAACATACCCTCTTTGATCACTCTCATGTGTACAGGGTATGTTTTAACCGTCCAGCCAATTAGCATTCATTGCATTGCCATTGAGGTCTAGTTCTGGACACGGTCTCGGGGCTGAGCCAATTTGTAAATTATACCAAAAGGTCGAGCATGCAAACACAACACAACTCGGTGGCAACTTCCCGTTTCCTGGCCCAGGAAAAGGCAGTGAGCTGGGAAGGAGGAAAGTGGGAAACAAGAAGCTCGTTTGCCTTGGCCACACTAATTATAAATTTGTTTTGTAAATATTTTGCTCGCCTCTTTGCATTGTTGCATTAGCTTTTAAAATTATTTTTTCTGTGCCTTTTTTTGTTTGTGTGTTTAATTTTTTGTTCTTGTTGCACGTTAAGAGAATTTAATTGTTTTATAACGAAGTGTCTGTGACTGACGAAGCGCAAAAGTGGCGCTGTGGCTGCCACCAGCCACTTTGCATGCGACTTGCCTGCCACTTGCAACAGCAGCAACTGGCAACTTGCAACATGCAATCGCCTGCAAGGCAAGTGGAGGTTGTGGGCGTGGCTGCCACCGCCTCTTAGTGCATATTATTTGTGAATTTAATTTACAGCTCTGTTCTATTCTGTTCTGTTCTGGCCTCCTCATTATGCCCCAATGTCTCTGCAGTCTCAGCTTGTGATTGCAGCACACAACGGAACCATCCGTAGGTACTCGAAGATACTTGCCACAACTTGTTGCCAGTTGGAATGTTAATGTTGAGGCAACCAAAAGCAACACCTACTTCATTATGGCTTGCCAGCTAATGCTACATTATGCCATTGTCTATTGTAATTTAGTCATATGCAATTGCCGCACAGTGGTGCGATGTATGGTTAAAAAGGCATTCAATGTTTTAATTGAAAAATACGAGAATTTTTTATAAATTTTATAATGTATTTTTAAAGCTTTATCAAAAGTTCGGAAGTAATTTATACTATTTAAATTTAAACGTATAATATAGAAACGTTTTGGAAATATTCCATGAATAAGTCCTAAACTGGCAGTTAAATTCCTAGGAGAGATGTAAGTTATTAAATATTTCTTCTATATATTAAAATAATATATAAACACAGTATTTTTCTATTTAATTATAAATTCTTAAAATACATAACTCTCATAAATGACACAAAACTTAATTTGACAAACTGTTTTCTTCTATATATTAAAATAATATATAAACACAGTATTTTTCTATTTAATTATAAATTCTTAAAATACATAACTTTCATAAATGACACAAAACTTAATTTGACAAACTGGTTTTCTTATTCAGTCTAAATAGCAATTTCAACAAATTTTGTCAAGTAGGGCACCACTGTGCCAAAGGCCAGGTCTTAAATGATGAACACTTTAAATGTATAACTCTTTTTAAAGACAAAAAGCTAAAGGAATAATTAATTTTTAATTTATTTTCTGATTTCCATTAACAACAGGTTTCAACAAAAAATGTTAGGTAATGCACCACTGTGCGGAAGTCAAGTCTTAAACTGACAGTAAAATTCTTTAGGCAGATGGGGGCGGTGCATTATGCCCGGAACGATCAAGACTTGTTAAGAGCAGTGTAAGAGCCAGGCTAAGATAAAGTTGGCTATCTGTTTGGGATCTTTGCAGCCAAATCGCGTTAATAGAAAGCTTCATCATCATAGCGAACAAATATACATTTTATGATTGCCATAATCAAGAGGGACTTTAATTTCAAGCCAAGTGCGAACTGGGCGTAGTTATTATGATTATTGTTGGCCATGAATACGGATACAGATATGGATATGGGCAATGGTTATGGTCAGTGGCTACTGCGATTCTTCGGATATATAATGTATTGTGCTAATTAGTGAATAACATTTTGCAATTGGATTAGTAACGAGAGCAGAGACATAAAATAAGTGAAGATTCTGGATTGAAGGGGTTCTTAAAATCGTTAAACAAGAAATCTTTTTCAACTGACACGCAAACTGAAAATTTAATATCATTGTTTATATTAATTTTAATTCTTTATTTCTCATAAAGAAAAGAATAACTGAACAGCATTATTTTAATAGTTTTATTTAAATTTTAATTGGGTTTTCTTGTTTGGGTCAAAATCTGTTATTTCTTCCCACACTTGATGGGGCCATTTAATGATTAACTGAACTTAACTCATCCCCATTCACAAAACTGAAAACTGAAAACTGTTTCTGGCGGTGCACATGAAGCCAATTAATGTCGCTGTTTGAAGAAGACGAAGCAGAAAACCACATCGAACTGCAACTGCAAGTGTCATAAAATTTAATTTATTTAAATTAAGACAATGGCAAATTTGCGTTTTTAATTGCAATTGTGTCCAAGTGGCACTGTGCCGACGTTGCAACGTTATGAATACGACGAGTCTCTGAATTGTATTCATTATTCACACAGCATCAGTTTATTTCCTGTGTTCCGAGTGAATTGTTATTTAAGGAATCATCGGAGGTACTTGTAGTATATTATTCAATTAATGAGAAATTAACACTTTATTTAAAGTTACATTAAATGCATTCAAAAATAGATCTGACATTTAAATATGAATTAATTTAAATTAATTTTATGTATTTATTTTACATTTCTAAATTGTTGATTTAAATAAAAATAATAACTAACAAAGTAACATTAAACTTGAGCAAATAAAATTAAATAATTATTGTCATACTAACTTCACACAGTTTACTGATAAATTAGCATACCAATTTCTGCTCTAGATCTTTCCCATCTGTGAACTACAAAAATCAAACTAATTCTGTTGCAACTCCATATGAAATTTGTTGTCCTTCCCTCTGGCAATTGCAGGCGTTAGTCGGTTGCAATTGCTGCTGAGAGATTGAAGATGTGAAAAACGAAGGAAATTGTTTAACTATGTGTTTTATGACAATGGCTGGCAAAATTTTGTGTGTCGAGTGTGCCAAATGTGCAGACAATGGACGGCAAATGAACAAAAGCCAAAAATGCTTTGGAGAATGCAATAAAAATTAAATAAAGTCATCAAGTCTATTTACAATTTTTCGAAATTGTCGCATTCTCTCTCATCACACTGTGCATTGTCAAATGACGCGTGCAACGGCAGCGACTGAGGCAGCAATAGATGCTGTTGAGTAATTTAGTTGCAGCCGAGTTCAAACTGACAAAACGGCGACCCAATTTGACCTGGTCGCCCACAAGCGTTTCCAGGTGCAAAAAAAAAAAAAATACAAAATTATTTGAAACGTTTTTGTCTCTTTGGGCGTCATGTGATTTATGATTGTCGCCCTTTTCGGGCTGGCAAACAAAACTATAGTAGATACCCTCGGAGTTAGCAACTGCTCGGAATTGTGCATTGTGTAGGCGTCTCTCAATGCACTTGGACTAAATGCCACTCGAGGCTGGTCAAACACCTTTCCAAGTATTTCCAGCATCATCATCATCATCGTGATCATCATCGTCATCATTATCATGTGGTCATCCTCATGCTCAACATCAGCATTATTATTACTTTTATCATCCCTCTGCACAATGCTGTCTGTTTGACCAACGCACTTTTGGCACGCTTCCTGCCCCTAGTCCTGGCTTGCCCTTTCCCTTTTCCTTACCCCTGGTTGCCCATCCCTTTTCCCTTCCCTTTCCCTTTCCCTTGGCCCCTATATCTATGTCTAACCATAACCATAACCCTAGCCAGGCAATTGTTCCTTGTTCGAGTTTTGTTACCGATCTTGGCGCGGGTGTTGGCTGGACAACCCCTACTCCTACTCCACCTCTATCCCTACACTGGAAAAAAATGCATTCTAAAATTCAAGTTTAAATTTCTTCATCTTAGCATGCGAATAATATTGCAACCTTTTAGCAGTAAAATAGTCAAATAACATAAAACATTTGATTTTGCTAAAAACAAATTCTAATAGATTATCGATAATCAAAATATTGAGCAGAAGAAATTGAAAAGTCGTACTTTAATCAAGTACTTACATTTAAACATCGATACTAAATAGACTGAGAAAAGTAGAGAAATATAAGGGAGAGTGTAAGAAAATGGATTCTAAGCACAGATAGTGCTACCATGACCAAACAAAATTCTCCCAAATTTATCAGTTTTATGAGCCTAAAAAAATACAAAAGTATATGATTAATTAATGTACATTGTTTAGGAATTAAAAAAAATCTAAATTAATTAGTGTCAATATTTTAAAATATATTATATAATAAAAATAAAATATTTTAAAAGATTGTTTTGTACAATCGGTATTACAGAACGTCTGACACCGCATTGGATTGATTTTATCCCGGAATATCATACTTTTTCTCTCTGTGTACCCCTACTCCTTCCTTACCCCTACCCCCACCCTTGTCTCTGTCCCTGATCTGTCCCTACCCCAAATTTCCACCCCCTACCCCGCATTTCTGTCCGCTAAACGTTGCATTTAAGGCGTCTCTTAATTTCTCGAGTGGCGTGTCCTCAATCTCTATCTCTCACTCTCTCTCTCTCTCGCTCATTCTCTGCTCTTCACACACTGAGATCCTTATCGGCGATCGCCTTTATTGTTATTGTGTAATATCATATCAAAAGTGCTCTGTCATTCTCTATGGGAACTCCTCGAATCGCTTTAACTAAATGCGAGGGTGTTTTTAGGTTCCCCCTTCGCACTTCTCTTGGAATTTTCTCGTTGTTTTCAATGAAATTTATTATGACATTTGGCGCGTGTTGAAAGGTTTTAATAAGCGGTGTCTGTCCATGTGTGTGTGTGTGTGTGTTGAAGTTGGGATTAGTTTGGTAGTTGGGGCATTGGGAGTACAACATGTGGTAAGTGGTAATGGGGTTTGGTTAAAACTACTGTGAGGCTTATACAAGATCAAACAAAAGGCTTGTCCTAAGGAATACACAGAGTATTTAGAGGCGTGGATGAATTATGAGAGTTGGAACCTTAGAAAGATCATTTTCAGGGAAGAATACTTAGACAAAAGGTTATAAGTAGCTCAAGGAGTGTGTGTGGTAAAGAAATTTTTAGATAGCTTAAAAATATTTCTTATTTATTACATTGACAAACATATTCTATCAAATACTCTTAGATATTATTTTATACCGTCATATTTTATTATGACAATTATTTTAGAAAATATTATTACTCAATTTCTTGATCGATCAATTTATTTTATACACATTTCTCGAAGAATGAGATATCTAAATTTCTATTTATAAATTAGTAAATAACAAAACTTATTATTATTAAAAAAGTCTTAGTAATATTTTATTAATTCATTTCTCATTTCTCGAAGAATGAATATCTTAAGTTCTACTTATAAATTAGTAAATAAGAAAACTTATTATTATTAAAAAAGTCTTAGAAATATTTTATTAATTCATAAATATTAAGAATAATATTTGATAAATATTATAAACATTTTTGAAATCCTTTCTTTTTGCTGTCCTTGTTTCTGTCTCTTTCCTTTCCCACTCTGCTGATAATTCTCGCGCTCTTTCTCTTTCCATCTGAATACTCTCATCTTCATCTCAGTGCCATCTGCATGTTGAATCACAATGAAAAATCGCCATAAAAATGCCGAACACAAAGCGAAACATTTAAATTTGTTGTAATAAATTGCGAGTACAACAACTGCAAAAGTGCAGCAAGAACAAAGCGTAACCACAATTGGCAGCAGCACAACAAAAGGGCTTTTTTAGCCTGGCCAAAAAGACGTTGGCCAACAAAAATGATTGCAGTTCATAACCGCAGCAAAAGCAACTCAACAACGAATGCGACTGTGAATGTGAATGTGAATGCGATGCCGAATGTGAATGTGAATGTGAATTGTTGTCGTATCGTTGTTGATGTTATATATGCGTGTAATGGCTTCCTTAAAGCCAGCCGACAACAACAACAACAACAACCACAACAACACGAGATGAGGAGATGAAAAACTTGTAGATGCTCCATGATCAAAATCAGGCAGCCGACAGTTACTTGGCAGGCCCTCAAAGTCAAGGTAAAAGTCTGAAAAGACTGACGAACAAACAGCCGACCATTCGGACCAAGTCAAGTCAATCGCAGCCAAGCCAGCCAACCATTCTGGCCAAGTCAAGACGAAGCCGGCCATCATGATGAGGTTGTCAACGCAGCGGGCAACTGAAACTGGATAAGTGGAAAGTGGAACCGAACCGAACCGAACCAGGAGCTTAGCGGCCAATTTTGTAGGCAGTGTCAAAGATGGGCGAACTCCATATTAATTATGAGTTTCTCAGTTACTCTATAAAACTCAGAGTCCTTACGATAAGTTGAGGACACTGATAGCAAGAGATTTCTGTTGTGTGTAAGGCATGAATCGCAAATATACAACAATTACAAAAAAAAAAAAAAAAAAAAATGTGAATAATATTTAATTTATAAATTGAAAAAATACATAAATAATATATGTTTTTAAATAAACAATAATAAATTTAGTAATTCTATAATTTCGAATATTCGCATCACAAAACAAAAATTATTATCATAATTAAAATTGTATAGTAAAATCATAATTAATCTTATAAGTAAAGCTTAAATTGTGTTTGGAAATTTGTTACTACTTTTTTTTCGTGCTAATTTTGAATATTAATAATATTTAAAAATCGATGTATGTAAGACTGACTAGAGACTAAAATAATAAGAGTTAGCGTTAACATTAGGGAACGAAATAAAAAATGATTAATAAAAATATAAAGATAAGATAGAAATAAAATAATTCGTTTTTTTATACGAAAATTTAACTATTATAACAGAGCAATCTGAATAAAATAAATGGAATCATCTGTTTGGGTATAAAATCAGATTATTAAAATCTTTTCAAGAGATGATTCCATTTATTTTATTCAGGTTTCATTTTATTATATTTAATATTTAGTATCATTAAACTTAAATAGTCCAAAATTATTTATTTTTCAGAAATAAAATTAGCCACAGCTCTGATTAAATTCATTACCTTAATATAGAAATGTAAGAACGATTTTTAGCTTTAAAGCTCTTCTTAATTTTCTTCCTTAAAAATAAGAAACTCTGCACCAGTTAGGGTATTTAACAGTCGCCATTTAATCTATATTCCCTTCATCCTTTGTAGTTATTTCTGCATTTCTGTAGTTTTCCGTTTGGAAAAGTGCTGCATGAGTTGCCTGACAATTGTCGCCGCTGCAGAAGACGAAGAAGTTCAAGTTTTGTGCCATTAAAATGATTAAATGCTTTGGCTTATGCTTAGGCATAACTAAAATGGTAACTTCTTGGGATCTGGCTGCAATGGAGTTCAGTTTTGGCCCAATGGCAATGGCAATGGCAATGCGTGACTTTTCGCAGCAAACGTAATCCAATAATTTTTAATTAAAACTCAACACTCGAGGCAAACAATTTTTTCCAGATAAACTGTCATTATGAGCCGTCAATTAATTTAGACGATGCTGTTTGCCGTTTTGCTGCCGTTTGCTGCTTCAGCTTTAATGATGATCATCAACAACGCAGAACAACAACAACAACGACAACAACTGATACAACGAAGACGACACTAAATGAATATTGATAAATGGGGCGTTGAAGTGGGCGTTGAATGTTTGCTATAAGGCAGCTCTCAACTCACAAGTCTCAGTTCTCAGTTCCCAGTTCGCATCTCTGGCAGTTTCGCGGAACGACAACTTGTGGAGCGACAACTTCACTTGCTACACAATTTCTTTGGCGCATACCCTGTAAATGTGTAAAGAGGAGTATGCTGTGATCAAATAAAAATGTTTGCTAGCTGTGAGAAATGTAGAGAGAAAAAGCTCTATATAATGCTAAATTAATTATTCCCCATAATCAGTTGTTAAATAGTTTTAGCACCGATAGATGTAAATTGCACACTATAAATTTGGTATATAGATTCTCGAATTTCTGTTGCAATCTAAGCATTTTTCTAAACTTGACATCTTTATATTCTGAACAATTTTTATAATGATCATTTATAAATTTTAGTTTCCAAGTACCTTTTTCCGGAAGTTAAATGCTGAGGAAAATAAAAGTGCTGAAACTAGTTAGAAACACACATAAATACATTTCACATTTCAAAAAAGAAACAGTTTTATTTATTGTTATACTTTACACTATTAATCAAAATTTTTAAACTGTACGTCTTAATCAAATCTCCTAAAATTAATTGTATTTCTTAATGTTCTGAATATTTCAAAATAATCGTTTGAAAAGAATGTTTCCTTTTGTCACCAGTTAAATGCTGAGCGAAAAAATAGTGCTCAAAGTGGTTGGAAAACATTCAGAAATAAATTTAACATTTAAAAAACAGTTTTTTTATGGTTATTTTTTATACAACTAAGAATGAAAGACCTCAAAATGTTATATATGAATTTTTGTTTTTTCTAAACTTACATATTTGTATGATCTTCTTTACGACACTAAAAAAATCCTAAAAAAAATATCAAATTGATTTCTAGTAGGGTATCTGCTCATAGAGCACTTACAATGTTACTTTATCTGCTCTTATTTTTTTGGCTTAAGCGCTTTGAGCGCTGACAATACTAATAACTGATATGAAAATAACAGCAATCACTGGCAATGGCAGTGGCTGGGAATTGTTAACAGAGTGAGTCAAAAGGGGAATAAGGGGTAAAGGGGGTTGTCAGCATCCTAACAATGGAACTGCAAGTTGTGCATAGTTTTTAAAGCAGAAATTAAAGCACAAATTGCTACCGCAATCACTTCAAAGGGCCGCGTCAACTTCAACTTCAATCCGGTAGCCCAAAAGATTTGCGTTGCGGCTAACAAAAGCCAAAGAGGCCAACACACACACTTGTACACTTATACAGTTGAACAGTGGCAATTCCTGTACACACATCCATCAATTTCTGACGCTTTCATCAAGCGACGACGACATTTGCCACAATGGCAACTGGCAACTTTAACTGGCAACTGGCAACTTGCAACTTCAACTGGATTCTGGATTCACTGGGGCCCCGATGTTCTCTCTGATTATTGTTTGTCACTCGAGGCCGAGGGATTGGCATTGGGATTGGGATTGGGAATGGGAATGAGAATGAGATTGCATTGGCTATTGGGACACACGACTTGGGGCTTTGTCGCATTTAAATTGTCGGCAGGATCCAAGCGTTTTGCGCTAATATCCACCAAAAAGACTCTTCTCTGTCTCTGTCTACCCAAAGCATTCCAAGCTGCTTCTTTCCTCTCTTTTATTTTTTTACTTCGCTCATCTTTCTTTGATTTTGCTTTTATTTTGATTTGGTTTCTTTCTTTTGTTCTCTGGCATTGACATCTTTTCGTCAAAGTCAAATCATTCATTTTGCCGCATCAAAATGCATAAATATTTTGGCCTTTTCGCTTCTCTTATTGTTGTTGTTGTTGTTGCATTCAGTTCTGCCCGTTTTGTTTTGGCCCATAGATTTTGGCTTGAATTGCTTGTTGATTGTTGCGATTGTCTTCAACTCTTTTACTGTTGTTGTTGTTCTTGGTAGATGCCGTTGCCAGTTGCCAGGCTGCCTTGGCCAAAATTTAAATCGCTAGGCGCAAATGTTTCTCTAGGGTTGTCAGCTTGATTTTGAAAGTTTAAAAAACTAGAAAAAATAGACAGATTAAACATTAATTTTCAGATTTATTTGTGATAGTACTCTGATCCTTAACTAAAAGTGTTACGTTCTTTATAGATTTATATACTTCAATGATAATGATAAAATTCTGTGCTTTTTAAGGGAGAGAGTACCAGAAAAATAGGCTATTTGAGTGTAGAGGCATTCGTAGCTTAGGCAAACAATATTCTCTACATCAGTATTTTAAGCCCAACAAAAAATAAATAAAGTTTTCCAATTAAAATCAAATACCAAAGAATTAAAAAAAGAATAAAAATTATAGAAAATAAAGTCCGTGAAATTAAAATTAAATAATTATAAAAAATAATAATAATTATTAAAATATAACATACCTAATGGTTTTTTTTCGTATTTAAAGTCATCGAATTTATTATTATATTCATCTTTTTAAAATCTATAACTTTACAGTATTGGAACTTTAAGAATCTAAATTTTTTTTTTTATTATTTTATAGGTTTCTTTGCATTATTAAAATTATAAAGATTGACGGCTTTTATTATAAATGCTGTTCTTAAATTTTTCATATAATCTTTTCTCCACAAATGCCTATTCCCCATTTATTTCTGTGCGATGACTCGACAACCCTGTTGAAATAGCCGCCGTCTTTTGTGCTGTTCGATGATGAAATGCCAAATCCGCGTCCCATCAAATGGATCGATGCTAATGCTCAAGTCCACAAGTTTTCTCTTCTCCCTGCAGCAACACTGGCTACTGTATTCCGCGCCAGTTTCCTACTCCCTTCCGCCCTTCCTTCCTCCCTCCCTCTCCACACTCCTTTGAGTATCGTATTCGTAGGATCGGCATCGCTTTGAACGGTCAAACAGCCGGCGATTGGCGGTGTGCACAATGCCATCAAAATTTAAATAGCAAACAAACAGAATCTTCACAAAAAAATAAAGGCGAAGAGAAGAGAAAAGAGTAAGGAAGAGAGTGGTAGAAGAATTGTGAAGATACCGCTGCATTCTCTTATGTCTGCGACATTTTTTTCGTGGACTGCGATTGTGGAATTTGGAATTTGCGGTTAGATGGATGCAATTAGGTAACATTTCAAGTTATGCGACTTTGAGTTAACGGTAAAGCTAAAACCAGGACCGAAGCGCCTCCAGACGGAGTTCAAATGAATGTCAAGGTCAAGAGAGAAGCAGAAAGAGCAGCAGAAGTTTGTTAACTGGGCAACTGGCAAGTGAAGCTGGTTAATGGGTGTAATCGTATAAATCGGAGAAACTGAGTTTTATTGATTTATGGTCACAAAACCCACAATTATTGGCAGGCACTGTGAATCGCAGCAGCGCAATGACAAAGATGAAAAACGAGCTCGATGTCATGGCTATGGAAATGTGATAAGCTATAATTAAGCCGGCTAAAAAGGATGCCACTACTAACTTGGCCAACAAGCCAGAGCACACAAATCGGGGGGCGTGTTATATGCTAAACAACATGCAAGGGGCGTGGGGCGCTGTAAGCAAATTTAATTTATACAATATGCAAAGAATTAATTTGTATTGAAAGCCTCAGTCCTTTTGCCCGAGTGCTGTCTGTGGCAAGCTGCAGTTGGCGTTGCATGCCCCAAAGTGGGGCGTGACTCTGGCCAACAAAGAGCTTGGCATTTCAATTGGCCAAGGTGGCGCCCGAACCCAACTGGTTCTTGAATTTCAATTGGTTTCAAGTAATTTCCCTCCTCCCAACACATATCACATATCATAAATACATATATTCCTGGTCCGATCCTTGTTTGCCCCGAAACGGAAATATTAATAATAATTTTCATGTCGACGCAAACCACAAAATTATGTACAAACATGCAATATGTCATAATATATTTTCAGAACCGAACAGTATAAACAAACGAATAAATGTAATCGATCAGGTGTCTACACTCATTGACCAGCAACAACATCCACAACAATTGACAAATAATTCATAAACACATATATTTCAACTCGAAAGAAAAAATTAATTTGCCCGCCAACTAGGCAAACATTGTCTATATATTTTCCCTCTCTCCCTCACCTCACCTGCTGTTCATTATATGACGTGTTGACATTCGAAATGACAACAACAACACTAACAACTAACAACAACAACAACTGACTGTGTTACTTGTGCTGTCAATCATTTTGGGGTGTTTAACAGTAGCAACAACTTTTATTGGTTGTGCCAATTATTCATATTGTTCCATTGAATCGAAACGGAATCAACTGACAGCTGTACTTTATAATGGGAATTTTTCCTTTTTTTTTACTTTGACTACAACCACAACTACTATGAATACTTGTACTCGTACTCGTTACAAGCATTCGTTCCCTTGGCCTTTATATCCGTTACCAAAAGTCATGCGACCAGTTTGACGTTTTAACTGGAAATTGAATAAAATTGGTAACTATATATTTATAAGCAATTCATTATCTAATATTATCAATCTTAGGTACCATAAGCCTATTCTATCTCCACGTTGAATATTTATACATACTATAAACTTAAAAAAAAATTCAAATTTAACTTATTAAAAATTTTGAAAATTATTAAATATCGCAGTCAAAGCATAACAATTAGTTTTATAATTAAATAATTATCACAGAGTTTTTGGCCGCAATTTATACATATGTTGCTAGTTATTATTTTTTTTTCGCAAGTTCAAGTTCGGAGGTGAAACTTTAAAATTCAGTCAAAATTCAGTGCTTGCACCATTTTTTTTTTTTTTCTAGTCAAATTTTCCACTTTTTCGAAAAGAATAATATTCATTTTTCAGTTCAAGAGACACAGCAAATTTAAAGCATATTTTCTTGCCATTTTAGGGGTAAATTACATTATAATTTGTAAAAAAATTAAATTCTAAGATGATCAAAAGAAACGATCTCCGTAGTGTTTCTTGATCAAAAGTTAAAATAATATGAATAAATGAACTACAGTGGGTCACAGCTTATTTCAACCAGCACCTTCGCAAAAGTTTAGGTTACTATAAAATCTGAACTAAACGAGGTATCAAAAAAGTTTAAAAGCAGGTTGTTACTCTGATGTTTCAGCTTGTTAAATGTGATATCATTTTTTTTTTAAATATTTTTTGAGTATTTTTTAATAATTAAAAACTAAAAAATCAACCAAAAACAATGCCACATCAATTTTCCTTCGCGCGTTGCTCCTTTTGAAGTGGCTGAGATCAATTTCTCCCTCAAAATTGCTTTACTTGAAAGATTGGTCCAAAAATGGCCCAAATTTTGGTCGAATTCATGCTAAAAAGGCCAGAAATGGTAGTTGACCAACGCGATAGTCATACCTAGTACTAATTTTTGTTGTTTGATTAATAACTAAGATTTAAATATTTTTTTTCTCAAGTGGTTGAAATAAGCTGTGGCATTGTTTTTAATTGATTTTTTAGTTTTTAATTATTATAAAATATTAAAAAAATATTTAAAAAAGAAATGATACCATATTTAACAAGTTGAAACATCAGACTAACAACCTGCGTTTAAATTTTTTTGATACCTCGTTTAGTTTAGATTTTATAGACACCTAAACTTTTGCGAAGGTGCTGGTTGATCTACTGTATATCACAGTTGACTTTTAATTGCTTTAAAAATTTAAAAAAAATATAATATAAAAATATATATAAATGTATAATTCATGCAAAATACTGTCAATTAATTATTGTGTATGAATTGTGGAACCCAATGTGGTTTAAAAGTCGTTTGCTTTATCATTCGCACAATATCATGGGCAAAGTTCTGACAATTGTTGCCAACTAGCTTGTAATGGAAATGTGGTTGGCAATGCTTCAAAAGCACATCGATAGCATCAAGTTGGGCCTCATATAAAGAAACGATTTCACTGTGCGATACAATCGAGTTATTCGAATTATTAAGCAAATCGGAGACTTTTTCGTAAACAGTCTGAGCGTCAGATTCAGTTAATTTCAAACGCTTTGAGGCAGCATTAATGTCTCCTAAACTGACCCCAGATGTCTGCCAATTCAATGCAGTTGAGCCCCTGAATTTAATTCTCCAACTACCAGGAGTCCAAGCTTCAAATGATAGAAAGGATTTTGTATTGTTACGACCAAACAACGAACCGTCGGTTGGCACAGCATTTCCATCTGAAATCCCATAGAACCTCAACGTTCTACTTCGATTACTGAGGTACTCAATGGAGATGTAAAGATGCAGGGGCAATGTATGTGTCCATTTCAGTATGAGCAACAGGCAAACTTCAGGAAACGACAGTCTATTATTCAGATATTTCTCCATTGAACGGTAGAAATACATTGTGAATTGACTGTTGTTGGCGAGTGGACGCCAGTGATAAGTTACTACAGCATATCGTTGTCTCTTCATGGTTTATTTTTTTTAATTAATATATTTCTTTTACTACTTATACTAGTATTAAAACACAAATGCAAGATCCGCAACTTGCCTACAAATTGATATTGTTATGATCAGTTAAAGCTTGATTTCCCTTACTATATTACAAATGCAAATAACATTTATGTGTTTCAGCGAACTCGCGTGGCAACTCAGAAATCTACAGCTCGCAATATTTTTTTGTCCAAACGCCCATCGCGAAATTTGTCTGAAAATTTTATTTACTTTTTCCCTTACACTATATTATAAATGCAAATAACATTTTCAGTTCTTTAGAGAAGCGCGAGGCAACTCAGAAATCTACAGCTCGCAATTTTGTAGTCCACACGCCAAGTTCTCAATCTGTCTCCGAATTTCATTAAGCTATACAAATTACTTGAGCTTGAATTTTTAAATGATTTTTATTTCTTCTCTTACTATAGTAACGCTTCTCAGCGGCTGTCGATTGCCGACGAACGCGCTACAACATTTCTTATTAAGAATTTTGCAATCTTCGCTGACGGCAACTCAACGATCTCGACCACTAAAAATCAACTCGGCGGATGATCAAAAGTCGCACTTGAACTTGATGACGCATTCGTCATACTTAATTTAGCATCAAGCTATAGCTTGTTAATTCATTGGCTCTGCTCATTTGTATATATGCAAAGTCTAGTGATCGCCGCAGCGCTTGAGCCAATGGCGTCATGGTAGCGTATGCGGACAGTATGCATGGGGTCTGCGGTTCGAGTTCCAGCTGAATGATATTTTTGTCGTTAACTTTTTCATTTTTAAAAATTGTATTATTTATGTATTAATGTAAATTTAATTTTTATTTTACTTTTTATGTTATCTTATACATATAAAACTACTTGTGCCAATGAAATACTTGTTTTGTTCTAATAGCGTGAATTTTTAATAGTGCACAATTGTAATTCAATATTCTCCAGTCCTTTGATATATGTATATAAAAAACAAGGGATAAAATTTTAAAAACAATCAATTATGAAACACAGAAGTTATTTCGATATAATTTATTAGTTTATTCAAAATTACTTGAAAAATATTAAAATTTTGAAAATATTCAAACTCAATTAAATGATTTAAATATAAGTTATTACTTAAGGATTCTTATTCAAAGTTTCAAAATCTAAGAACTCACTACAATTCACAACAATTGTTAACTTCATTATGTTCAATATGGCACTTTTCATTACGACCAATTGCAATTGCCGCCGGCATTTCAGCCAAGTCTGTTGACAGCTTCATGGTTGTTGGCTAAGAGCACTTTTCCAGTTTATTCACCCTGCCAACACTTGCCACTAATGAAGTCCAGGTTATGCGCATATTCAAATTGTGTTAACGAGATCTGACGTTAATTTAATTAGGCAAATTAGTGCGTATTCAAATTACTGTAACAACTCGAAGAAAGTCAAAGTGCGGATCTTGTTGGTCACAGTCGGTTGAGCATTGTCAAAATATTACTGAAAATTTCTCTTGAGCGACTGTCAGATGACTTGGCAAATGTTCTTGGATGCGGCAATTAATCAAAAATTCAAATACAACATTTACATGGCATTCGAAATGCAATTGACCATTAAATGGCATATAATTCGAACTATGACAGGACATAAAACTGGGAATCACACACATGATTTGCATTTTTGTTAGAGGAAGTGTAGAAATTCCCCCAGGGAATAGAAACGAAACATGAAAATTATAAAGCATATTTTGTATATTATATTTTCAAAGAAATTCATATTTTTATCTAGAATATTTTTTGTATGTTATACACATAATAAGTAATTCGAGTAGTGAAAAGGAATAGAGAAAATAAAGCATGAAAATATGATTTGCATTTTATTTCGACAGAAACTAATATACATACTTATATTTGTTATAGGATAAATTTTTCAAAAATATTAAAATATTATAATTATTTTTAGTTATACTTTGAAGAAGAAATAATTAAAAATATCAGTAATTTTAAACAATATTTTGTTCAACATTTCAGCAAAAATGATTATATTCACAAAACTAACATTTATAGTAAGATTACTGAAGTTCCCATGATAATAGAACTTGTATCTATAACATTAATCATCTGTAAAATTGACCATTAAACGGCACATAATGTGATGTCCAAAGTGATGCAAATGATTTGCATTTTTGATATCCAAAACTAAAGATAATTCCCAGGGGCATTTGCACAGACTGAGCAGAGAAAATGTATTGGAAACTGGGAAGAAAATGGAAAAATCATCATCAAACGAGCTGCATGCAAAACGTGCATAAATATCATCATAAAAAACGGGAGATAAAAAAATGAAGCAACCGCCCGCTGTCCAATGATGTCGCCTGTTCACGCACCAGGACGAACAGGACGACCAGCTAACGAGGAGAAGCGGAAACCACCCCAAAACAGGAGCAGCAGGAGGAGGGAGGGGGAGGGGAAGACGCCCTATCAAAACGTGAAAGGACGAAAGGGGTGGCAAGGAGCTGGAGAAAATCCACGACAATCATTGAATCCTTATTACAGTCATTATCGAAGGCCGGCCACGCGGGTCCTGTGGTTGCCTGCGTTCAATTTCATTCCATTTTTTATCTTTTTATCAGCAGGGAGGTGGGGTACGGAGTAAGGAGTAAGGTGCGAGGGGTGAGGGGTTGATGGGCAGGGTATATAATTTCCAACTAATTTCAGTTTAGTTGCGCAAACGACCGCGACGCGTGTCCTGCGGCAATTTTCAGCCTGTTTCACTGCGGTCGCCTTTTTGGTTTGTCAGCTCTCTCCATTGTCCTCGTGAGAATGTCCTTGTCTCTCGACTGTCTCTGGTCGTCGTCCTCGTTTTTTAAGCATCGTTTAGCGTATTAATTGTCACAAAGTATCGCATGGCGTGCCCAGGACTCAACTCAACTCAACTCAACTCAACTCAACTCGATTCCCAATCCGAATCCTTATTGGTGCGTTCTCTTTTTTGTTTTTTGTCTCTACCTTTGATTGCAACGTTTATCGCCGCCAATTTATTTGTATTCGAATTGCCTTTTTTTGTAGTCACACCCCCGCCGTTTATTTGCTCCATCAGCGTATTGAATTTCAATTTCAAATTGCTTTCCCTCCTCTTTCCCCACTTTTCCCCTGTCTTTCCAGCCAAAGCTGTCATCAATTCCATTTGCTTTTTAGTTAATTTGCTAAGTAAATACTCATGGGTTGCATAACACTTGGCTGGAGATTTCTGTCATATCGCAATCTAGGTGTGACCGATTAATTCCATTGACCACTGACCAACTAACTATCTGACTTCTAGGGGGAATTAGGAATATTTTTGTTTGGAATAGACTTTTCGGAGTAGCCTGATCCACACCTTAAAACATATAGCAAAAAAAGGCATTTCTTATTTATCCCACATTATTAAACCGTATCTTAAAGAACTTTTAGCTTTTAACTTTGATTTCATTTCATCTAATAAATAATTATTTTAATGGCCCTAATCAAAAGTCTGTCAAATAAAATGAATATAAGCCAAATCTTTTGCCCAAGTTGCTCTTCAAACCTTAAAATAGCAGATAAATTTATTTATTTATTTAATATTATTAAATTCTTCTTCCAATTTATCAATCAACAATTTTTTAGACCTTAATTTTCAGGGTTTTTCAACGACTTCGTTTATTAAGTTAATTGCAATTTTTCATTTTTCTTCAAATATATCTATAAAAAAAAGACCGTAACTTAAAAAATGTTTCAACGATTTTCATTTGTAATTAATCTGTCATATGTTCTCTAAATCATGTAATTTAATTTAAAATGTCTCCTAAATTTGGATATCTTATAACGGAAAGTCTATTTTTAAGTCTTTTGAATAAAATGTTATATTCAATGGTCTTTTTATTGTTGGTAAGCGACAAGAAAATGCTTTCATTCATAATAGAATTTATGAGTTCCGAAATTAATGCACAAATTAGCAATTAACAAGCTGTGTTATCAATGCAAAATAACCAAATCGATAAAAAAAAAGACCCAACCCAATCGATAAAACTAAAGTAGAAACAATTTATGGAGTCGTCATCATTCAACGTCTGCTTATCTTTCAAATTTTAACATAATTTCTTGAGAAAAATAAATTGACTGAAGACTGATATAAAGTGGCCGATTGTATGTGGAGAGAGAGAGCGAGAGAGAGTATGAATGTAGATATCTTGCATAAAATATCAAGAAAGTACACAAATTCATTAAGAAAATGTCGAGAAAGTAAAGTGAAAATATAGAATGGGGAAAACGTACATAGAATTGCCCTAAATAAACAGAAGAAATGTCTCACTGATAATAGTTGTAATAATAATCGGGCGCGTAATTCAATTCAAATGTCTTTTGCGGGAAACAAGCAATTAATAAATTTCCGCTTTTCGAAAGAGACAGACAGATAGAGAGAGAGAGGTAGAGAAAGAGAGCGAGAGTTGTAATTGTTATCAATGCATAAACAAATTTGTTTTAGTTATTTATATATTTATTGATGTTTACGCTGGCACCTTTCATTTGACAAGGTGACGAGGAGTCTTGTCTTTATCTCTCCCACTGATATAAATTGTAAATATTGAATTTCTAGGAAATGCAGCGCCCCAATCGTCGAACGATTTATAGAAAAATTACGAATGCAAGACAACTCAATAATTGTGTGGATTGTGCAGTCAATGAGTGCATTCATAACGTCACCTGATTCGATAATTCCCACAAAACGGAAATGCCATTAACCATTAACCAGACACAGTCCAAAGTTTCATCTTCAGTCAGTTTCCATTCGGCCATTTTGTATTTTTGTATCTCTGAGATTTTTGCATTCTACAGTTCTCCCTTTTTTTTATCCCCTCTTTGCTCTTTTGCGGCGTTGTCATCCACAGGGGCCCTTGAATCTTGGCAGGCCAATCAATCAAGTTTTTTTGTTGCCATCATTGCGGCTTTTGCATGCGCCGACAAGATGGAGGCATCCATCGCAACATAAATATGCAAGGCCCCAACTCAACTCAAATAAAAAAAAATAAAATAAATAAATAAAAACCCTATAAAAACTGGACAACCAAGACACACAAACGCACAAATTTACATTGCAAGGTGCAAAAGACGTTGAGGATACAAATGATCTTCATTTAATAGAAGCTGAAATACACTTTCTCCAAAACTTGACTTAACATAAACAAATATTTACAATATTGAGTATCTAAAAATATTTCTAGACTTCTAAGCAATAATTTATTTCAATTTTTTTGAAAATTATTTTCCCTTTTTCAACTCCTAAATGTCGAATTTAAATAAATATATTGACAAGAATATTCAAATGTTAATATCGATCCAATATTTAAAACTTCAGTTTTTATGTTGAGTTATAAATTTCAAATTGATTTCGAATAAAGACAAAATAATAACATTAAAAAAATTAATAATGCACAAACACAAAAAATAATAATACATACTTGTTTTTTTTAACATTTTTAGTATCTTAAAAAAATCTAACCAAATTTATAATTCAAATTTTCAGAACATTTTATGTTTGCAAATATCAGCTTCAAAGCGAGCTGACAAGACTTCCAGCTTACAGATTCTACCAACTGATTAAAACATTGAAAGCTGAAAAGTCCGACAGCTCGCCGTAAAGTTAAAATTTTCAGTTATCGAGAATCGAACCTGGGATCTCATATTATACAGTTTTCGAAGTCTATACTGTGCTGTGACCTGAAGCCGAATTTGACAAGTTTAATCAAAAATTTAGAGGACTCTCTGCATGTAGAGGTGTAAAAGGAGACTCGAACGTGGCATGCAACACAGCGTTGACAAACTGTACGCCACACGGGGCAACAACGAGGACAACAACGTTGTTCATTGGACAACGATTCCGCTTCGAACTGGCGGGATCCGTCTGTATTCTGTATCTGTATCTGTATTTGTATCTGTATCTGCATTCTGTAGTTGCTACTTTTTGCTTGCCACACAGCATCTTCAGTCTGCGGTCTGACATTTTCTTAATTTATGCGTTTTACGCGCTCGATATGCAATTTTGTTGTTGTTGTCGTTGTTGTTGTTGTTCTAATGAAAAGTCCGCGTTGTCCGATTCCCCAGCTGCTCTGCCAGAGATTCTCTTCAACATCCTCAACTAAACTTATCTCTGTGCCTGTGAATGGCATGCCGTTTATCTTGTAATATTTATTATGCCTAATGTAAGCAAACATAATTACATAAATCACATTTAAAATGCAAAATTATCCCACGATAAGAGAAGCTGCCTGACAACATTAAAACATCAATTAATGTTGTACTCGTACTCCAGCAGTTTCCAGCTCCTTTTGAAGCCTTACTCAACTCTTTCCGCATCAATTATTTATCGTAAACTGCGTGAAAGATGTATGAATACTGGGAACAAGGCGCCACCTGTTGTTGGGATTGTGCGGAGGTCAATGTTGTGTAGGAAAAGTTTATATACATTTAAATGAAAAGGGAAAATGTGAAAGACTTTTCTAGACTTTTATTAAAATTTCGTTTTAACTTATCAAGTACAGGAATTTTATTATAAAAATTTGTGTTTTAATTAAATAAGAGATGAAGATACAGTAACTTAAAATCTTATAATATCCAAATTCAAAAATTTCAGATACCCATGGTAAAATATTTATAATACCTTATGGTGATTTGATCTTTGTTTATATGTAGTAATCAAAATAAATTCTTTAAAAATTGTACAAATTATTTATTGATAATTGATAAATTATTCATGCAAAAATCATGCTATCATAAACTAATTCGAAAACAAAAATATATTACATTGGTTTTAATAAAATTAAAGATTGAAAAAGGATTGATGCATATTGTGATCTCTTCAAATTTCATTCAAAAAAATTAAACAAATAGTTTAAAAGGGGTTACCATGACATCAGTATCGGAATTGCATTAATATTGTTTAATATAAAAGGTTTTTAAAGTTTTACTTTTTGCCCCTTTTGTGTATAAATATTCAAATGACCCTCATAACAATTATGCGCTCAATTGGCAGCCAATGCAGTTAAGTTCTAATAAAGCGAACAACCGCAGATCTGAATAATTTCCGTAGCCAATTAATTAATTAAACAGTTGCACACCCACACACAACACACACACACACACCACTGAAGAGGGAGCTGCTTTTACATAGAGTAAATGAAATGCAATGAGAATTTATGACTGTGACTTCAACGAATTTGTCAAAGCAAATCAATAGGCAGCTAAATGTAGAGGTGACCCCCCCCTCCCACTCCCTCTCCCCCCCCCTTCCCTGTGTCCCCTCAAATAGTTCCCACAACATTTTCATTCTTTCTTCTTTTTTTATGCAATCCAAATGGATAATTGTAATTGACGCCCAGATGTGCGCAAAAGGTCCGGCAACAAACTGGCGACAAACGGCGACAAACGGGCAACAAACTTGGCCAAAGGGGGCAGTTCAAGAGTCCAGGGGCGGGGACAACAAGAGGGTAGGGGAGTGTGCGGTTATTGTGCGTAGCTGACTCGAAATCGATATGGATGCGACTCGAGTTGGCTAAGCTAATTATTCAATTGAAGAACGTTTAATTTATTTCAATATAATCGAATTGAAAGATCGGAGGAGCTGAAATGACAAGCAACAACAACAACAACAACAATAACAACAGCAACAGCAACAACTACAACAACAGGCACAGTGGCAACTTGGCGCTCCCACGAAAGTCAAACAAATTCATTTAATGTTTAATTGTTGATACCAAACGCACTCGGAGGGGTTTAATGCGTCTCAGCAGTGGCGTAGGGAAAGGGGGTATCAAATGTTAAAAAGCCCTAGACTAACTATAGTGTATTTACTTATAAAAAAAATCAGCTTGCAACAATTATTTATTATTATTTCTTATAAATTATTGCGCTATCCTCCAAGCACCACAAAACAATGAAATTCGTAATTAAGCGCATAAATTAAATTACTTTTCCTTATTCGAATATTTCCAGCTGATTATTTTATATTTTAGAATTAATTTTTTAAAATATTTATTGTTGAATCTCGATTGCTTATATTATTATCATTTCTTTTTTTACTCGGAGTAATTGAAATTCCATAATCACTAGAAGTTATTTCTATTTATTTGTTTGTTTTATTCATAGTTATTTGTTTAAGAAACTTTGTTCTTTTTTGATACCCTTAGTAACTAAAATTACTTAAGCCTTCTTTATTATTTCTTTTTATTCATTATATAAATAACTATTTTAATTTTTTAACTCGCTAGCTGGCCCCCCTTGAAGACTTTTCTTACGCCGGCACTGCTTGGCGCTTTCTGTGTACTCGCCGCCTACTTGAAAGGCTGCAAATTTAAATTTGATTAAAGAAAACAACGGAAATTTAATTGCAAAAGTAAACTGAAGCCATTTAAAAATTGCATTACTTCGAGTTACGTTTTAATTCAATTATAAGAACAAGCTGGGAAATGTTTAAAGTTAACTCCGTTTGATACCAGGAGAATCGCAGCTGGCACTGGAAAAATAGCTGGCTATATAAGATATCAATTTGGCACCGAGTGTTAACTTATATTGTCATTCAATTAAAAGATCTCCATTTACACTTAATTTGTTAAATAATTTTTGTCTTCTTTAGTATTTTCTGCTGTAAATTTTATAATATTTACCTATAGCTTAATAAATATTCCGAGTTAATTTCTTTTCTCGTATCAAAAGTCTGCTTTGCATTCTTTCACTTCTTGGCCATAAAATAGGCAACACTTGTGCCGTTTGCAGCCGCATTCCTTGCACCAGTTTTTGCACCCAAAATGTGGTTTATTTAATACGTACTAGCTGTGGAATTAAAGCCATCCCAAACTAAAGTCATAATCATAATGAGTGCACGAGAAAAAGCGGCAACATTCAATTTGACAGGTCGTGCACGCGTTTCGAAGCAATCGATAGCGATCGCGATCTTGAAAGTAGTAGGAGTTGGGAGTAGGAAAAGGAGTGAGAATAGTAGTAGAAGAAGGAGTAGGAGTGGGAGAACTTGAAGCTGCTGCTCTGCATAGAGAGCCAAGTGCAGCTCAGTTTTGAGTGCTTACCATATCGAGGCTGACAATCTGGCCAGAACTCCTACACAGTGGAAAAAAGTCAAGCATTCCGGAATAAAATCAATTTAAAGTTCGATAAGCCCGGATTTAAAAAATGTAAAAAATACTAGTTTCTTGTATAGTTTGTCAATTCATTCAATTCTAATACTTTATTATATTTATAATTAAATAACTCAATAATTGACTAGTTAAATACTTTAATAATATATGCTCAATAAATTTAAGCTTTGAGTTTTGTATGTTTTTTCTTTCTGTGTACTCATGTCCTCTTTCTTCCTATACTCCTACTACTTACCAACTGTAGCTGTGTCTACTAGCTGCTTGCTATCTCAACATCTGTGGCCTCATTACAGGCTAAAAGTCTCTCGTCTTTTGGGCCCTGTTAATGGCCAACTCTCTGCGCAGATGTCGCGATAAATATGCGCTGATCACGTATCTGAGGCGATATTCTGGTTACCTTTTATTTTATTTTTTTTTGTTTTTTTACAAAAGTACTTTTTGCTTGTTGCGTGTGCCACAACACTTCTCACTCTCCTCTCTCACTCCTGTCTCTCTCTCTCTCTCACTCTCCCCCTTCTTTTCAGTTCCCTTTCAAATTAAGTAGAAAATTTTAAACTGATTCATGGCACAAAAACAATTTATCATTGCGCAACAAGGAGAATTATTAAATTCATAACTTGAATTTCAGCTGATAAGTTTTTAGGTTTTCACTTTCCTGCTATCAGCGTAAATGTTATTAATGAATTTATGTTCAACACATTTGGGTTATTTTTGGGTTTGGGGTTGGGTAGTTGTTTTGGGATATCAAATCAGATATTGTAACATTTTAACAATTCTAATTTCCACACAAATCCACTTAAGTGCACACGTTGTTCTCAGTAATTTAATTAAAAGCAAATAATTATATGTACACTTATCAGACCCCCTTTTCTCCCTCTTTCCCCCTCTTTCCTTCTCTTTTCCCATACTTATCTAACCATAAGGTGACATCTTTTTCATTTGCACGACATCGACAACAAATATTATTGGGGCATTTAGGATTTTTAATACGTGTTTTAGTTATTGTACGCATTATTGTAAATTTAATGAGTTTACTACACACACACACACACACTAAAGATACAGATACAGATACTTTGTGTATAGATACAGATACAGCAAAGTCGTTGCTGTTATTAATTTTTGTGTCATGTTGTGTGGCCGTGTTACGGTTTTTGCCTCATTGCCACTTATAGACCTGTTTTTTTTTTGTTGTTGTTGTTGTTGTCATTGGTGACACATTTGTCTTGATCGTAAATACATTAGTAATACACTCTTGCCTATATAAACAAGTGCATACTTATATATAAATATCTCACACACACACACTGCAATACATATTTAATCACTTTGTTGGTCAACATGGAAAGAAACAGAGAAAAAATTAATAAACATTTACGATTACGATTACGATTACATTTAGTTGGACCTCCATTGTCAGTTGTTCGCACTCTTAATTAATTTATGCGCACTGTTTTCGCATTAAAATTATCATAAATGTTTCTCAAATCAAATTAAACTGCGTTCCATGCAGTTGTTATCATATTAAACTAGATGAACTGAGACTAAGAAGAGGTGCACACGATATTTTCGTAAAGAGATTGACAAAAGTTCTTAATAATATTAATTTTACATATTTTGAACTTTAAATTCAATAAAAATTGTTAGCTATAATTGCAGGAGCTTATAAATATTTTTAATTTAATTCTTTGAGTTTGAACTTTTAAAAAAATTTAATTTTTTTTTAATGTTTTTTATTTAACTTCTTTTTAATTTTTAATGATTTTGGGTATTTCATTTGTTTGTAAAATATTGAAAAGAAGGAAAAGATTTGTGTGGCCGTATTAATTTTGCCGCCAATGTACATACATATGGACTTTGCAAAGTTTTTATTTCCGAGAGCAGACCAAGTTTCAACTTTCATAACTTTGTCAGAATTCATCTGTTTTCCATGAGAGATTTAATTTTGATCAGGGTTTGGCCTCTGGATACATACTGCATTCAAATAATTTTAAATCATCTCATGTAACCATTTCCACGAGTCCCTAATCACTCCAATAATAAGCCCTTTTCAATACCTTTAAGTTGTCATTATCAGCAGAGCTTCAGTATGAAACGATTTGCCACATATTCAGATAATTTTCATAAATTCTATCATACTAGTATCCCATCCATCCATCCATCCATGCATCCATTCAACTTAAAAACCAATGGACGTCTAATTGGCGCTCGACTCTCTATGCGCCAATTAATACAAGCCAAACATTTCGGATTTTTCTTACGCATGGAGAAGAGTGGAGAGGAGTCTGAGAAGTGAGAAGTGAGAGGGGAGAGGAGTAGAGAAGTACGAGTATAAAAATGCTTTACAAGTACACAAAAGTGTCATTCCATCACTCACTTAAAGTATTCATCCATTAATTGCCCGAAAGCCATTGCAGAGAACGTTGACAAAAGGACAGAATGAGGACAGAAGACAGACAGAAGACAGGTCGGGACAGGACGGGGCATCAACTGGTCGCCAACTGACGCCAGTGGCAACAACAACAACAACATAAACAGTAACAACAACAACAACAAAGGCGGCAGTCCGACTTTCAAGTCCAAAAGGCGGCAGCCATAATGCAAAGAGCTCCAACTTCAACTTTAACTGAGGCTGCAGGGCAATTACCATGAGTCGCAATTTTACAGAGGAGTGCGAGAGAGAGGGAGAGAGAGAGAGGCAGGTGAGAAGTGCGGGGAGCAGATTTAAATCAGCACAAAATGCGACTCTTTTGCTCTGGAGATTGGCTGAAGGTCTTGACTTGACAGGCGCATGTTGACAGTGCGTTTGACAGACAGACAGACAGACAGAGAGGCAGACAGAGCTAAAGAGAGACAGAGTGAGAGAGAGAGAGAGAGAGAGAGAGAGACAGAAAGACAAAACGATGCTACTGCTGCTGGTGATATTCAAAGTAATTGCTTGAAAAATGCAATAAAAATGTACGACAAAAAACAGATGAGAATCAAGTAAGGAATCTTTCGAAGAGAGTGACCAACTAGCAGATACCCCGTTAATGTTCAGTTTAAATGTGTATTGTAGTGTCTGCTGCTTTTAGCTTGACACTAAATAAATAAAATGAATTTTAAAAACAATTTGAAAATTGTTTAAAATTAAGTAATTTAAGATATAAACATCGAATTTTACAACATGTTATTCTCAATTATTATTTAAATAAAAGTATTCTTAAAATGTTTAAATGTAATTTTATTTGTAGTCTTTTTCTAATTTTATTATACTTTTTCGATTATGGTTCTTAGCCCAATTTAAACATATTTATAGCATTTTTTGAAGAAAAAAAATATTGTCACATACAATATTGATGCATCTAGCTCTTTATTTTGTCTTAAATATTTTTCTAATTTCAGTGTAGTTAGTAATGTTTTTTTTAAATAAATTAATAATATCTATTGAAATTAAGAACTATATAGTTAGTAATGGTTTTTAAATCAATTTATAATATCTATTGAAATTACACCCAATTAAAATATACACCCAATTTTTGGTGCGTCTAGCTCTTGCAATCTCCGAACTCAATTTGCTCACAAAGACTTCGCTAGATCGATTTAGATTGAAATTAAAAATGCATATACTTTTGCATTTTGTTACATACTTAGCACTGACCTATTATACCCTCTTCACAGGGTATAATAAGAGAGGATAAAGCGCGGAACGTGCAGTTAAAGGAGGGGGAAAATAAACAAGCTGACAACTGACGTCTAAAATGGTGGAATCTGGTCCGGGAACGCCTGAGTATGTGAAAAAGTACAATTGTTATGGTGGTATAAACTACGAGTATTCACATAAGACGATCCCTTAAAACCAACAACAACCACAACAACAACAACAACAACAACTGAGGTAAAGCTCTGCCAGATTGTGACATGAAGCAAATGGAGCCCAGTGATTGGATGCATATCAAAGTAGACAGCCGGGAACAATGAAAGAAGTAGAAGACAACCGGCCAGAAGACCAGAAGACAACAACAACAATCTACAGTCTACAGAAGCACATCGTACATCTCTGTAGAGTCTCTACTGTGACTGGGATTGTGATTGTGATTGGGACTGTGACTTCTGCGGCTTCTTGGCATTTTGGGTAACGCCTTTGGGGCATACGCAAAAGCCTTTGGGCCATGTCATTCGCAGTTTAGCCTGGACAGTGTTTTAACTTGGCTTTTGTCACCAATCAAGAGGCAGCAAAAACTAAGAGAAGGGGGCTCAGTGAGGGTACAAAGGATCTCAACTGAGGATAGAAACCACTTAACTGTTTACGAATTTATTTATTTATTTATGGTACAATAAAGATTTAAAAAAATAGAACTTTAGTTAAATATGAATAAATAAAAATCAGTTAAAAGTATTAAAAAAAAATTTAATTAATCTAACAATTTTGCAAAGGTTATGGGTAATTTAGAAAACCCAATTAATTTCAAGAGATATATTATAGTATACCAAATTACGAAAATTATCTCCCTATAAAGATGTATTCCTTATATAAATTTTATTAGATAAGTGTTAACATTTTATAGTTTACATTTATAATTATTGTAATAGTGCATACAAATTTTCTTTTAAGAAATAAATTGTAAACTGTATAATCCATCTCTTATGAATCTAAATATATAAAAGGTTGACATTCGTATAAGAAGATAATTTTCTTAATTTGGTACACAATTATATAACTCTTTAGACATTCGCTGAGTTAATTGAGTTCATGGAAAGTATTAAATTTAGTCAATTATCGTAGGCATCAGTTTCAGGCGTCTAAATGCGATTACCGCAAACTCGTCAAAAGGTCAAAGGATCTTTTGGGGGCATTAACTCTAAAGCTTGACCCAATGATATACGCAATAAGCGACGTTTAAATGTAACTGAAAACCGCTGGAGCAAAGCGTCAAATGAAGGCAGACAGTTTACATAACACTTATGGCCAATTCCAGATGCCAAAACAGCCAATGAACTAACAACGCACAGATATATAGATACATAGATACATTCATGCTCTGGCAGATACATAGATACATTGCGAGTCTGTTAAATACTTGCAATTTTATGAGCCAGAGCGAAAAGTGAAAAGCGCGCGGAGCGAGAAGGAAACACGATACAGATACAATGGCCACAGTCAAGGACATGCCGCAAATCCTGCACTGCAATTGCCCCCAATACCTCCCTTTCGACCCCGACCTAGATCCAATACAAGTCTGGACATTGAGGCTGTTGGATTTGTTCGCAGATCGCATTTGTTGCTGTTGCCAGGGGTCAGAGGTCAGAGGAGAAGCCAAAGTTCAGCGCTAGATTCGCGCGAAAATATAATCAACTTTCTGGTGAAAGTGAAACAATCAACAATCTGGCCAATAGCAGCACACATCTACACACACCCAACAACACACAGACGGATGAGTTTCGCTATTTACAGTCCAAGTCCCAGTTTAACTTAAGGGCATTACGCAAGGTCTTTGGACGGGACTTTAACCCCTTAACGTTTGCCGACGGCATTTTTGATTTGACTTATGGGGTTGTTTGAATACAAAGAAAAGATACTCTGTGTAAATACAAAATACTCCCAATTGTTGTATAATTTCTTATAAGAATTATTAGGTACACATTTTGTAATTTAAAAAAATTAATTAGAATATTCGGTAAAGGAACAAATAATAAAAATAATACTTTTTTTTTAAATTTCTTCGCAAAAAATAATGATTATTTGTTGTTTAATAATTTTACATAATACCTATTTATCATATTTTTAAATACCTGGCTTAACTTATAAAGTGCTTCGGTTAACTCTTATCAGTATCTAAAGCTAAGAAAATACAGATTTTGCCTCAGAAATGTTCCGATTATTACTCTGTTTTATAACCACTAAAATTCTCACTTTTTTGAACTGGAACATTTTTGTAATAACGCAGAAAAAAATAAATCAGTTTTATAATAAATAGTGGGTATAAAAAAAATTATTTGATAGACAAAGAATATAATTTATATAGATATTTTTGAAGATAAGATTTAAGATAAGATTTAAATCGATCATAAAAAAGAAATATTTTTTTTTTTTAAACATAAAAATAAGTTAAAGATTTATTGAAGACATAATTAAAAATACACATTTCTTTTTTATATATTTATGAATATATCTTTTAATGAATTTCTTTCCAATATTTCTTTTAAGAAACCTTTCTCAAAAAATGTGAATATTTTAAAAAGTGAACTAATCTCTAAATTATAGTCCCAACAGATGTTATTAGTATATATATTATATTTTTTTAGCTACTTCCTTGCTGCTTTTGGCCAACTTGCTTATCAGTTCACACATCCAGCACGCAATGAAAGGCAGTCAAAAAAAAAAAAAAAAAAAAAAAAAAAGAAGAAAGAATTGCAATTAACTTGGCAATTTTTGTGATTTTTAAATATTATGGGAACACGCACAGAGCACACACTCACACACAGATACAAAGATACAAAGTGGAGCGGCACTTGCCAGCATTGCCAGCCTGTTGTCTGTTTGGTTATGCGATCTGGCAGCACTGATAACAGAGAGCAGACCAGCAATTTACAGCCCAAAACTGAACTCAACTCAACTGTGGCTTACTGCACTGCAACCATTCCATAACCTTACACAATCCATTTTGGCCAGCTGCTGCTGCTGCTGCTGTGCGGTCTGTTGGCTGATCTTGGCCAAGACTTCGAGACTGTGGCTAACTGGTCGCAGCTTCCGCTTAGCCTCGACTTGGCTAACAACAACAACAACAACAACTGCTCGTGGCTACAATTTTATTTACGAGTCATGCGCGCGACCGTCGCCTTCCAGACGGGCCAGAAAACAAGCTGCCCCCTCTCCTCCTCTCTCTCATCTCATCCCCTCTCTCTCTTTCTCTTACTACTTGCCCCAGGCTGCATTCGCGTGTGTGCGTTGCCTTTGTTTTTTTTTTTGTTTTGTTTGTCTTTTTTATTCATACTTATTCATTCATTCATACCCATGCTTCCTTTCCTTCCATGACCCATGCCATTTCATGCCTTGCAGCTCCTCTGGACACGCACCTAATAAGTTTTGATTAGAACTCGGCCCCAAGTGCGGGGGAGTTAATTAAAAAACGGTCAGTCAATGAAAAAGGCGGCAGCTTAAAATTACAAATATCGCCTATATCTAATAGATATTTATTTAAGATTAAGTTTGCAGTTAATCAAAATGTTTTACGATTAGGATTAGTCGATCGGATCTAAAGAAATTAAAAAGTTTCGGGACACGAGAGTAGAGTACGGAAAACAAGTATAAATTTGTATTTAATATTCAGAATATTAATCATATTTACAATTGATTATAAATATTTACATAGTCAGATAATGTTTTTAATGGCTCGTAATTACTTCATCAAAAAACTACTAAATAAATTGCCACAAATTAATACTGTGTGTGTATACAAATATCCTTATTTATAGTCAAAAGCCATTTGAGGACAGGTATGTAAAATAAATCATTAATACTAAAATCAAGTAAAAATGCTGGACATGTAAATATAATTTCAATTAGATTAATAAATCAAGTGACTATTTAAAACTTTTTCTATAGTCAAATTATTGATTATTGACAATAAAGGGTAAAGAATAGTAAACATTAATGCTATCCTATTTTCTAAATTGAAATTTAATTGCTATTATTTTTAAATTTCCTTAATTTATATTCCTTTCTCTTATCACATATATATAGATATTTCAGTTTACTGTTTAACTGATCTCTGATTAATCTCAATTAACTGATTAATATATTTTATTTAATATAGAATTTTAAGTATTTATTTATAAAAATTGTTTATATAATTTTTATTCAAATTATAGTTAAATAACGAATATATCTGAGTTCAATAAATATTCACTTAATCATTTTCATCTCTTGTTAATTTATTTCTGCTCTTACATTCAATTGACAAAATGGAAAGCATTCTGATTATTTGCCATACACTTTTCTTTCAGTTAAAGTTGAATTAAAAAAAAAAAGAAAAAGAAATAAACAATTGATATCACATCGGAGATAATGCCCGAGCTACCGATCATCATAATGGGCCAACCAAATTATTGTTATGAATGCCTTGAGGCAGCAACTGAGCCACCACTGAGCCACCACTGAGGCAAAGCATTGACAAGCTCTGGCTGTGGCTCTGCAGATGGCTAACCAAGTTGAACCCACACATTGAGCCAACTCAGGCAACTGAGCCAACTGCAAACTGTTGGTGGCCACGTTTACAGAGCAGGCTAATAGACATTTTGCCTATTTTAATAAGTGGCTAAAGGCGTGAAATACTCTGCGCCTCTATCGCTTTGCCAACTATCAATGGTTTTGTTTTTGCCATAATGTTGCAGTTGCAGTTGCAATGTTCGCCGAGTTAGCTGTTGCCTGTGTAAATATGATTTTTGCAGCTGTTTGTTGTCGTTTCCCTTTGCCTTTGCCTTTGCTTTTTTCCTTATGCCATTTTCAGCCTGCCCCCAAGTCCGTGCCACATGCCCCAACGCCAATTTGAGCAGCAGCCACAAGGTGAGAAATGAGATTTTAATCGGACGTGTCTGATTTCAAATGAGCTTTAATGGGGAACCCATTTAGCAGCACTTACCCAGACCTGAGACTGAGACTGAGCCCGACTTCGACTTCGACTTCGATTCGATTCGCAGACTCTCAGACTCCTTTTCAGACTCCCAGTCTCTGCCTGCTTTTAGTTTAGTTTATTTATTTTATTTATATATATCTATATATTTTTATTTTTTTATATTTTTATTTCTCTTCTTTTTATCGTTTTGTGCAGCTTGTGGCAATGCCGAAGTGAACTTGCCTCCGTTTTAGTTGCAACAGCAGCTACATTTTTATTACATTGCAATGCAACATGAACTTGTTGTTTGTGCCACACTAGTTTTTTTTTTTGACTCTCCACAAAAGTCGCATTAAAGTTATTGAATTCATCTTTTCATTCAGCTTTGTCAATTTTATGGATTTTTTGTTTAAACATTTAACATTCGTTTTCTGTGTTGCAACGGAAAATATATAAGCCACTGAAATTAGATAATTTGAAACATTTTTAAAATTAATTCAGCAATTTGAAAATTTATAGTCAGTTCCCAAAAAAGAAATTTTTAAAGTATAAGAATGTTTAAATTAAAACAATAAATAATGAAAAACTATAATTGTCTTGTAAATTAGGTATTTAAAATGTATGCAATTTTTAATTTATTTGTTATTATGCTTAGTAAATAATAACAATATAACTTTAAGCATTGTTTAAATTTTATGCATTTTAAAAATAATAAAATTTTAAAAGTGATTCATTTTTTATTTTTATAGATACAATTAACATATTATATTGGCTAATATAGGTAAAATAAAATTAAAATATTTTAACAATCTTAAAGAAACCATAGCTACTTCTAAACAAAAATTAAATACAAATTGAATTCACTTCTCACTTTCAATAAAGAGTAACAAAGTAAGTAAAAATAATATTTCATGCATATTTAATTTTATTATTGTAACTTCAATATTTATTTAGTTTGAATCGGAATTTTTTTATAATCAATTCTAATTAATAATTTTCATTTATAATTCTAATTTTTATTCATAATTTAATCGATTTTTTGTCAACTTCTCTCAGTTAAAGTTAAATAAAAAAAAATAATTAAAAATAAAAATTTAATTAGTTAAAAGTTAATAAAGGTATAAATAAATATAAATAAATACAAAATTAAAAATCAAATAAATAAATAATAATAATATTTAATACCACATTTTTCCCATATTTCCTTGGCTCACGCAATTGAAAAGAAGGGTAAGAGTCCTGGCCAGCGATTGTGCCATTAAGCAGCTAATAATTTTCGGCCCAAAACTCATCGCGATAAACACGCAAAATCTTGGCCATTACCATTGTCGACACCTTTGTGCTTTTTTTTGCTCTCATCTTCTGGCCGAGATTTGTGCAGCCACCCAACTGAATATTTGTCTGTCTGTCTGTCTTTCTGTCTTGCAGTCTGTCCGTCTGTTTGTTCTGTTTCTCGATGTCCCCTTGGGCTATTTAAGCAAATGATCAGCTATCCAATGAACAGCCGCCAACACGCAACGATTCCCCTTCATCCCCTTACCCTCTCCCTTCCCCTTGTCCTCTTTTGGCCGTGCAAAGTGTGAATTGTTTCGTGCCCAGAGCCAAAAACGTTGGCAGCAGATAAAAAAGTGTTGCCAGGTAGCCACAAAATCCGTGGCAGACTCGAAGGCAGCTGCAACTTAAAGTCGAGTTTGTTTTTCCTTCAGCTGTTTTTGCATACGAGCGGAGGAGAAGGCTTAAACTGGAGCTGAAGTTGGTAGTGGAGTTTCAGGTTCAAAGCCCGCCAGGCGTGCAATTTTTTCAACGCGCATTCTTGACGTTTTTTCCCACATTAACTGCATTGTTGTTATGGTCAGGAGCTACGGGCCTTTTGGCTACTGGTCTTTTGGCCTCCTCGTCTTGCTGCCATGCAAAACAGCTTGTTAAGCACTTGTGACCACAAAAAACAACAACAACAATGTGGCTTATTGTGTGCTCGACTTTAAGTCGTTTTTTCTGCCTTTTTTTTTACTTGAGCTTATTAGGCAAATAAAAGCGCGCTGCGGGCCAAGGTAACAATTTCAGTGCTTAAGCAGCGACACGCATTATTATCATAATCAGATGAAGGAGAGGGAGATGAAGGAAGTGGAGGAAAAGTAGAAGGAAAGGGAAGAAGAAGTTTGGAGATGTAGGCGGCATACCATTATCACTATCGCAATGTTATCAGCTCGTAAAAGACGCAACAAACTTCAAGATCAGAGATTTGATAATAAATTTAAGGACAGGTGAGAAAGGAAGCCTTAAAAATTAAAGCTAAATATAATGAGCAAGAACTTGACACAATCAATCGTTTTGCATTTATAAACTAATAACTACACAGCTTATAATTTATCTAGAGACAAGTGAAAGAGAAGAAAAACTATCTTGATTTTTACGGCTTTGAAGGATTTTTGGCTTGAAAGATTTTTGGAAACTAAAGCTTAAATTATTATAATTTGGTACTATTTCCATCTTTTTAATACATGTAAATTGTTTAATCTTAATATTATTTTAGAATCAATGATTGTAATGTTTTAGTAGTTGTTAAATCTTAATATAATTTTTAAATCAATCATTGTAATAGAGACTAGTGAGTTAAATAATAAGCGTTAGCTTGTAGCACCAGGAATCGAAATAAAGAAATACCTTAAATATCTTGAAAATAAAAATTTACAAATAATTATTAATTGTTAAAAAGGTAATTTAAGAACATTAAGAAAACTAGGTATATGATTTCACCAATAATTGCAAGTATTTTAAAAAATGTAAAGATTCAATAACTAGTCAAATTATTTAAGAAAAAAAGTTTCGAAAAAAATTTGCTTTAATTTTTTTAGCTTCATTTTGGAGCTCTAAACTTGATCGTTAATATTTCTTAGTTATAGTATTGCAGATCTTATTCTTCCCTATGTGAGAGATGGAATTTTCTCAGAATATATGAACAAATAAATAAATTTTTAAGAGATATAACATCGAATAAAAAGCATGTCTACCATGACTAGTTATCCATTTCTTTAAAATTCCTTGTGCAATTTCGGCAGTATTTTTCAATAAATTATCAGAGCTGATAAAAGAGAGAAAATAGGAATAGCGTTTCTTACTTTGAAATCTTCAAATCATACATTGAAAAATCTTTAAATTCCAATAGAATTCATTTATATTTCATGTCAACATTTTATATAATTGCTTTTCTATACTTAATACCACTACTAGTAGATATATAACTAAAGCTCTTAGTATGCCGATAGGTACACACTTAACAATTTATTTTTTATTTATTTTTTCATAGCTATCGAAACACAAAAAGCGCATTACTCATACGCCCAGTGAGCTGAAATTTTATCCAATCGAATTCTCATATTTCATGTAAAAAACTAAAAATGAAATACACACACACACATGCACACACACACTTACACACACACTAACATGCTTGAAAATTCAATAAAAATTGGGCAAATTGAAAATGGGAAATTCACAAGGCAGAGGGCAGAAAGGAGGGGGAGGTGGGAGGTGGGAGGGGTAGGGCTGCCACTCGTCGCTGACCTATCCATAAACAAATACGAATACGAATACGAATCGTAGCTGCCCTGAACAGTCGCTCATAAATATTTAAAAATTAATTTCACAATATGCTGGCAAAAGGAACTTTTTTTTTCTTCTTTTTGTTGGTAATATGTAGAAGCTTTTGGCCCGCTAGTCATTTTTCAATTTCATACTTAATTTTATGGCATAAATGCCAAAGTTTTATATAAGCGTGCAACAGAGATAGCAACAAAAGGAGAGAGAGAAAGAGAGTGAGAGTGAGAAAGCAAGAGAACTAGCTTATATAAGATGCCATCATATTTCATTTGTATATGTATAAGTATGCATGTGTGTGTGTATAAGTGTGAGTGTAGCCAAGGTGCAAACAGAAAGAAGCAACTGTAATTACATAGAACTGTAACCACACAGACAAAAAAAGGCGTACTAAAATTAGGATCGATAGAACTCGAATTAAGTATTTTCGTCACTTTAAATGTATACTAGAAATAACTACGAATTAATAAAAATATGTTCATAAATATTCTTCAATCAAGTATTTACTAACAATCTTAATATAAGCAAAATCAATTTTTAATGAAGTAAAGCTCTAAAATTTCTAATAATCAATGCAAAATTCTTTATTATTATGTCCTTTTATCGTTCGCTTGCTTAGAATTCCCAAATAGTTCTTATTTATTTTTGCTATGAGAGCTTAAGATTTTATTTCATAGAATAATTTCTGTAGTCAGTCTTCAATAGCTTTTATATAACATATTTTAAAAACAAATCGAGCTTATAAGGTTTTGATGTAAGTCTGTTATTGTGCTCACTGCTTGAATTAAATGATCTTGAATCGGGTTTGATTTGTATTGAAATGAAGTATGTTTTAAAGTAGTTTTTCAGTTTAAAAATACTAAAATACTTAGATTTCGTACCTTAAATATCATACTTAAAGTAAGATTAAAATACTTGGTTAATTTAAATATTTTCAAATACTCGATTTTTTCCCTCTGTGCATAGTCAGGTGGGTGGTGTAGAAAAGCCACCCAATACTTTTATATTCTAAAACCACACACTTGCATATGTATATGTATATGCATGGGAGGGAGGCGTAAAGAGGGGGTGTATAAGGGGTAGTTGGGTAGTTGGCAGTAGAGGACAGGACAAGAAATACCTTTCATATGTAGCACTTTGCTCCGCAGTTATCGTATTTTATGTGCTCCTCCGGATATGTCTGTCCGTTCTGTCCTTGTCCTGCTCCTATGGCACACACACACACACTTACACATACACACACACAGTCTTCATGTTGCACATGCGACGTCGTTTTGCAACATTTTCTGCCATTTGTGCAGTTTTTCATGTTCATGTGCATGTGCAGGATATGAAAATTTTCCAAAGCGCATATTTCTCTTTTCCTCTCTATCTCTCGCTCTCTCTCTATTTCTATCTCTACCTCCCTTCTTATGTTACTGCTTTTTCGCATCCTTTATACATATATTTACACTCCAATATATATACACATGTGTGTGTGTTGCAACATTCAAGTTGGGAAATTGTGCACTTACATTATCATAATGGAAATGGTTTTGACTTGAGTGCCAGAGTTGTCGCATTCCATTAAAAACAATTATTTACATAAAATATCAATAACTTCTGAAATATAATAGGAATTTAAGTTGCAACTAGGACAGCATTAATATTAGCAGATTTACTGTTGACAAAACATATTTTTTTATCTTCTTTTTATAATAAGATTAAGATAAGATATAAATATCTTCAATTCTACGATCTACAATTTCTGGGACATATATATACTATATACTTTTTCAACTCAAGCATCAATAATCCTTTTCGAATTCCCCTTTGAATAGTTAAAAAATATTTAATGTTAAAATACCCAAATCTATATATATTTATATTTAAACACTTCATGAATAATTCTATAAATATTAATTAAAAAAGAATTGTCTAGTAAATAGATTTAAATTTGAAGTCAAATACGATAAAAATCTTTTCATAAAATTATATTGGAATAAAATGTGTAATTCATAGTTATTATTTAAAATCATAAAAATTTAAAAAATACTTTTACTTAGAAATCGAATATATAAAGATTAAAATTCTATATTTACGAGGCTTCTGAAAAAATTCTATATTTATTTTCAAATATTTTTGAAAAATTATTTATTACTCGTATATTTTATCTAAATAAAATGTATAAAATATAAAATTTAATAATAAATAAAGTATTTAAATTTGTAAGTATAACAATTCAAAATATCAAATATTTTAATTTGAATTCATTTTGCAATTTCTCGACTTTTTTCCCATTTAATTCAAACTCTTTTTTTTAGCTACTCGACAACCCTGTCTCGAGCAGCACTGACTGCAACATTGTATGTGTGTATGTGTGTATACGTAAATGCAAGTCAAAGTGTGTACCACCCCCTCACCCCCTCCCCACAAGCATCGAATGCTCCTCCACTTACTCAACTGTTCCACAACCGCTCCCAACAACTCACCTCCGTCTCCGTTTCCGCCTCCCTCTAGTTCTATGCCCAAGGCAGCCATTGTATTCTGATTGTGCGCTTTACGGGCTGTATATGTGTATGTGTGTGTGTGTGTGTGTGTGTTGAGAGATGGAAAATAATATTTTTCATAAATTTTAAAATATACCGTAGCAAAGGAGCAGCCAGAGTTGCCGAGTGTTCCCCACTGGACCAGGAAACTTTCTGCTCTTCTCTTTCTTCTGCTGTCTCGCTCGCTCCTTTGCAATGGGTTTTATGTACCACAACTATATACAGATTTGGGCAGCATATATATACATACGAACACACACACACACACACACATACACCTACGCAAAATAGAGGAAAATGTATGCAACATTTTACAATGCAAAAGCCATTTACTTGAGGCGAAGGCGAAGAATGTGCACAAAAAGGAGACAGAGAGAGAGAGAGAGAGAAAAAATAATGAAAATGGAAAAGGAAAAGCATACGTAAAACTTGTGCATGTGTGTGTGTGTGTGTGAGGCAGTCAACATATGAAAAATGAAAAGTCACAACTGTGGAACGAACATAAAAAAAAATATAAAAAAAAATAAAAACTTGGAAAAGTCTCTACCTCGAGACTTGGTCGCCTTATATAGAACATTTCCTGCTATTGTATTCACCCACACACACACACACACACACACACATAGCTCCTACTTTTTATGTCGCTTTTTCCGGGCGGATAATGTAAATAAAAAGAGACAGGAAATGTTTGCAATATGTATAAAAATATCAAAAGAAAAGTGAAAAAATAAATTCTAAAAAACGTGAGAAGGGGGAGGCACTATAACTTAGAAAGCGAACCGTTAGGTGCGTCTCCCCCACCCACCTCCCACATGAAAAATGATGCTACATTTCATGTAGAGAGAGAGAGAGAGAGAGAGAGAGAGAGAGAAAGAGCGAGCGAGATAGTTATAGCATTGTGCTCTGCATATAGTCAAATACCGTTAGGCTATTGAACAATTTCTAATACATTTTAAAAACTTCGATGCTATCTCGCTCGCACCCATTGGCATTCTTCTCTCTGTTTTTTATGTGATCAAATCTGTTTGGCAGTAAAAAAAACTTGAAGGGAGGTTTTCTTCTTGTTTTCTTTCTCTTTTTAAATTTGGGGAGTGGTACAAGGAATGTGAACTCAAAGGGAGTGAGCGAGTTGGGGAGTGGGAAAAAGGAAGGGGGTTGCACAAACACATGCATGAAGTACGCACACAATGAAAAGTTATAATGAAATTGGTTTTGTGGGGTAAATGGGGGAAAAGCGATAAGAAAAATGCCATGAATGGATAATTGTTATAGATTTTAATGCATATTCAGTTAAAGATTATAGATAAACTGATACAATAGACAAAATTAGAACGCAATTGGGTATTGAAAAACTTAAAATAGTCATTATTTGGAAAACATAGACGTTTTAGATTTTTAGATTTTAACCACGTTTCTACAAAAAAAAACATAAAAATTACAATCAAAAGTTTTAAAAAAATCTCTTGTAACACAACTGAGCTTAAATAAATAAACTTAAAAAATCCAGATTTTTTTGTAATTAATGTCTAAATCTTAAATGAATTTTTCAAATTGCAAATTCAACATTTAAAATAAAATGCATTTTAAAGTGTTCCCAGTGAAAAATTACGTTGATTTTCATGTGCTTTTTCATGCAGTCTGAATTTATTAGACAAGTGTTGAAAAGAAAAGGTTTCTTAATACTAAAAAACTTTTGTCTTATAAGTTCTGAATAAATGTATGATTTTAGCTTTAAATTTCAAACTCGCGATTTATTAAAGTGTTTCCAATGAAAAAGCACATGCATTTTCATATGTTTTTTATGCACTCTTAATCAGTTTAATCAACCGTTGCAAAGCTCTGAAATATTTGATACACTAACTACAAATCCCATCGATTAGTTGATTTAAGTCACAACAGCACCAATAAAAAAAGTATCTTAAACGTAGTAAAGTATCTTAAGCGGAGCAAGATACAAAAACAGTTACATTTTTGGCAGCAAAACTAAAAATAAAGCGTAACACATACACACACACAGACAGACACAAACAAAACACGCAAAGCAGACAATGAATGACAAACCAAAAACAAAAATAAAAGAAAAACTACACAACAACAACAATAGGAACAGTTAAAAGAAGAAGAAGCAGCTGGCTCGACAGATTTTTGCTAATCAATGAAATTAAAGCACGAAAAAGGGAATTACAGCAAATAAAATAAATAAAAGCAAGCGAGAGCTTTAAGAGAGCGAGTGGCAAAAGGGGCAAGGGAGGAAAGGGAGAAGAGCGCGGAAATAGCAAAGAGCGGCAAATGGTAAAATGCTAAAGTGAAATAGTTCACGAGACGAGAAGGCAACTTTAATGAACAGAAATTAGCCAAGCAAAAGGTAAAGATGCTGCGGCGAATTGCAGCTGTAGCTTCTGTTGCGGCGAATTGGTTGGCTGAGCGAGCGAGAGAGCGCCACGCACATGCGCGCGCTGAGCGACAAGCGCCAATGCCATTGGCTGTCTTGATCTGCTGAGTCAAAGTGTTTGCATGTGTGTGTGTGTGTGTGTGTGTGTGAGAGTGGGGAGAGCGCACATTTCCCCAGCTGTTTCGCTCGCTGTTGTTGCTGCTGTTCAAGCATAAACAAACCATTTTGAATAAAATCAACAGCTTTGCTGCATTTTCTATATATACGAGTGTATGTGTATGTGTGTGTGTGTGTGAATGTGGAACGCAAGTGCAAATCTTTTGGATGCTGCCAGCTGCATTTCTCAGTTGCAACGGAGCAGCAGCGTTGCCGCAACGCGCATTTCTTGTCGCTTCTCTCTCGCTCTTCGTGTGTGCGTGCGTGCGTGTGTGTGTGTGTGTGTGCGGTTGTCAATGTGCGTGCATGACAACTGCAGCAATAACAACAAGAACAAACAACAACAAAATCTGCTGCTCTGTAATTATTTTAATTTATGCGTTTATCGCTTTTTACGCTTGCCGCTATCGCTGCCATTGGCTTCTGATGCTGCCACTGCCACTGCTGCTGTTGCTGTTGCTTCTTCTTCTTCAAGTTCTTCTTGCAGTTGTTGTTGTGGTTTTTTTTTGTGCCTTTGCCTTGTCCGTTGACATTCACATTTTGACAGGCAGCGAATAATTCTCGGTTCTGCATCGCAATCGTCGCCATCATCGCCAATTCGCCATGTCAATTTTCTGTCTCTGCTTGAGCTTTGTTTTCTTTTTCTTTATTTATTTTTTTAGTTGCTTCTGCTTTTGATTTCTTTATGGTAGTTCTTTTGTCACACAAGCACACACATACTTATGCATATTTTTTGTATATTGCACATGCACAGTGGTGCGTATACTTATTTTCATATTGATTTGCATCTACTCGTACATATGTATTTATGAGAAATTATTTAAAATATTTAAAAATACTTTTAAGCTACTCAAAGCTAAAAAAATATTATAATTAAACTTAAATTAATATCTCTTTCCTTGAGTTGAACATCTATTTTTTTTATAATAATTATGGTTTAAATAATATTAAACAAAAATTTTAAATTAGTAAAATAAATGCTTTTTCATAAAAGGTCCTTATTTAAATCTTATCTTTTTATTTCTGCATAGCAATTTAATGTTATACGTAATTGTTACAATTACACATATTACACATATACTTTTATGCGTATACTTAATTTGTTCAATTTGCATCGGCAAAAGACTAAGAAAACATATTAATAATATATAATAATATGACATAACAATTTAAATATTTATTTTTTTATTTATTTATTAAATTATTTACGTTTTAAATACATTTTCCCAAAAATGCGTTATTAAAATCTATTTTATGTGGCTCATATAAAACTACAAATCAAGTTTTCCCCTCCCACCATCCTCAGTAGCAGCATTCAATACATACATAATTTCAAATCCGATAAGAACCACCCACCCACCAATACAAGCACAGACACACACACACACACACACAGGCCACCCACACAATACACGCTTTTGATTTTAAAACCTCGTGCCAACAAACGTGCAAAAAAAAACAGAGACGAAAAGAAAAGAAGCAACAACAACAGAAAATGCGCCCAACTCCCAAAACGCCTGCGAGTCTCCAAGTCCAAGTCCAAGTTGGTAACGTCGGCGTCGCAGTCGCAGTCTACGCCGCAGTCAGCTTTAGCGTCCTCCCCAACAGAGCCACCTGCTGGCAGAATACAACACATACACACACATGCACAGCGCAGCTCTCACACTCACACACATGCAGCCGCTGCTGCCCCAACATCATCTACTATTTTTTTTTTTTTGCGCGCGCTTGACATTTTGTGGACGTCGGCTGACGTCGTTGCGAACTGAGTTTTTTTTTTGCTTCTTTTTTTATTTTAACTGTTTTTTTTTTTTGCTCATATCTTCTGGCGTTTTTTTAAGTCAGTCGTTTGTCGGAAGTCAATCAAAAAGCGTGTCTCGCTCACACAGAGCTCCAGAGTTGCCAAGTCGCCCAGAGTTGCAGTCGTGCAAAGGGCGTGAAAAGCAACAACAACAACAACGACGACGACGACGGCGTCAGTTGGCGACGCCATTGTGGCAATTAAATTTATCCCGAAAACAAACAATTAAATTAAATCCGAATTCGAATACGAATTCGATTGTGTGGCGTCGCTGCTGAAGGTGCGGCTAAAAAAAAACTCAACACGCGTGTAAGTTATGAGTGCATATATATATATGTGTGTGTGTGTGTGTATGTGTGTGTGTTAAGGAGCTTCGACTTCAATTGAGAGACTGAAGACCAAACGATCTATCAATAGATGAATCGATCGATTGCATTGTGTTGACATTTCCTAAACTTGTTTCACCTATTTTTATTGTTAATGAGCTCAGTGTGTCTGCATGTGTGTGTGCGTCTGTGTGTGGGCGTGACAACAAGTGCTTTCAATTAGATGTCGTTAAACTCTCGTTAAGCCTTCGTTAAGAACTCAACTCAATGACTTAAGCCTTGATAACTGTACAAGAAACACAAGTACTTAATATTATAATTATTAAAATACTCCACTTATAAATTGAGTATAATTTAGGTAAATTTGTTCAATGTCAAGTTGAAAATATCGAAAAAATATTTTGCACTATAATTCATAGAAATAATGTCAGTTTTAAAAATATCTCTGTGAGGAAATTTAGCTGGACTTTTAAAAAACGGTTCTTGAACTGATAATCTAAAAAAAAACTTAATTAAACAAATGTTTTCGTAATCTAATCCAGCTTGAAATTTATAATTAAAATACTAAATTGAGTATATCTAAGGATTTTGTTATTTTAGAATGTCATTAGAAGATAGGAAAATGTCGAAATATTTTATAATACTCTGAACTTCTAAAACGATACTAACAAAAAAATAAAAAAAATCTTCCTATCAATCATATCAAGCTTTTTATATAATTTGTTTTTAAGTTTGCTTATTATTTCCATTAATTACAATTTTTTAAATGTTTCCAATTAATACCAAAATAATATTTTAAAAGAAAATATACTTAATTTAAAAAAATACTAAAATGAGACAGTTTTTTTTTAATTCTATAACATGTCATCTTAAAAGAGTTGTAAATAAAGGTTTTCTAGCTATTCTACCCAGTTTATCATATAAAGTTTGTTAATAATTGATTCCAATTTGTATTGTTATTCAAAGCCATTCTATAAATATCCAAAGCAATATCATTTTAATCGAATAAACTAACGACACATTCCGATTGCAATAAATCAAATCACAACATTATCTTAACTAACATCCAATGAAAAATTATGAAAACAATGCTGAGAAATTAACAATCATGAAGTCTAGATGTTAACCGTTAACCACAATAACTATCGCGTTGTCGTGTGACAACAACAAATCGTGTTTAATTTTAAAACACATGATAAAAACGCAATGTCGCACTCCAAAAATAACGATCAAGTTATCAAAGTTACCCTAAATAACAAAATTTAACATAAACAGGGCCATAAGCAATGCCAAATAAACCAATTTTTATCGAATGCATATTAAAAATAGCTGACACACGAGACGTACAAGCAGAGAAGAAATACAGAGAGAGAGAGAGAGAGAGAGCAGAGAAAGAGAGAGATAGAGAGATTTAAAAAAGAGAGACTGCAACAAGTCGGACTTCTTTGAAGTGCAGGGCGACGTCTCTGGAGTCTTCCAATTGGAAAATTGCTTGCTGACATGCAAAGTACATAATGTAGTATACCCCCTTCCCCTACTCCACCCCTCCCCTTGCACCGTCTTCCCTCCGTCCATCCAGCTCGCTCTGATTGATAACAATCAATGTTATGATGGACCTGGCACTTTGGCAAGCCGTCAATTTGCGCTGTCGATTGATTTGTTTACAAGTGCCATTAATGTTACGATCACTCTTCCCCTTCCCCTGCCCACCCCTGCCCCTGCCCACCCCTCTCTCTCCCCCCACCCCTTTGTGACAGGTGTATGTAAATGCCGCCCCCTTGTCACCGCTTGTGAACTACATTTCCATATAGACCCTAGAACTCATATGCACTGAGGCAAAAATCAAGTCGCTTTTGATATTGATTTTTCACTGAGAATGAAATTTCTTAGATCAAGCATAACAAAATTATTAAAGTATTAAGTATTTTAGTACTTTTAAATTTAAAGTTACTTTTAAACATGCTTGACTTAAGTACACCTCAAACATGATTCAAGTCCTTGAAATTCAGGAAGTGAACTTGATTTGGTATCTATTAATGTTCTTAAAATAAGTTTTATGAAAGTACTTTCTGACTACAGAAACTAGTTTGTAAAATATTGCTAAAATTTCTAAGTGCAAGTCGCTCTGATCCTCATCATAAACAAACCAGAACAAATTGGGAATTGTAAACCAGGGAACGCTAAAACGATATAAAATTAAAGAACTTGATTTCAGTTTTATACGAATTTGATCTGTGAAGAGAACCTGAGTCCCAAACATAGATTGAGCATTTTTCCACTAATTTTAAGAAATTTTACAGATTTTTTCTTTATTTAAATTTCGTTGTTTGTATGTCACGATTTTTAGTATTGGTTGAAGATAAAAAATCTTGAGCAATCCTAAAAATCTTGATATAATAAATAATTCGAGTTCATTGCAACTTAATTGTATTACGCCTTCTTTTTCTCAGTGTACCTCGTTGCACTTTTACTTATCTAATCAGGCCATTTGTTTGTCTAAAGAGCTGCTAAGAGGGGGCAGGTGGAATGGGTGGCGGGGTGGGGGAAGGGACGGTCTACGTTTCGGGCTCGTCATTTGATCGTCGTCGACTCTGTGTAGTTTAATTTTCCATTTCCTTTGATTTCATCGCGTTTTTCTATACGTCGTTTTTTCTTATCGCATCAACTTCAATTTGTTTTCAATTTACAACAATTTCGTTTCAACGCGTTCCGTTTTAAAGTATCTGTAAATATCATTTGTCAACTTTACTTTGTTTGCATAATATAGACCAAGTTATTACTCTACATATTCTTTTTTTGTTTTATTAGTATTTTTATTCTGTTTTATGATATGCGCACTTGTAAAATTTATTGAACTCTTCAAAGGTTTTTGTTGCAATTTGTTTATGGTAGCTTATTAATTGGAATTCTTGGCGAAATGTTGAGTCAGCAGTAAATCGGAGTCAATTTAATTCAATTTATTTGTTTATTTAACATTACTAAAAGAAGAACAAAAAAATTAAATTGAAAGTTTTCGCTAAAATTTAAAAGTAAGATTTATGGCAAAAATCAAATGAATTTTTGTATTAGATTTTAAATTTAAATATATAAACATAAATAGTAGAAATAGTACAACTACTAATAAAAAACTAATATAATTTAATGAAAAAAATAATTATACATTTTTATTATAAGTCTACATTTATATAAAACCTGTGAAAGTTAATCAAATTCATATTTTTTAATTTTTTCTCTATCTTTAAGCAATCTAAATGGATTTGTTTTTAAGCTTTAGTGTTAATAGTAAATCTTTTTAAATTTGTTAACTATAAGTCAACATTTATAAGTATCCCTAAAAATTAGTTATTTTTATTACACAATTTTTTCTCCAATCTTAAGCAATCTTAGGTTATTTATTTTTAAACTTAGCTTTAGTACATTTTGTATATTTTCATATTTCTACATTTGTTATACATATATTTATAATGCAAATAATATTTTTGACTCATGCCAAGATTTTAACACAATAAAGTAGATTTTTTTTTCTGAAACAAATCATCAGACAATCTACTCTTAAAATTCTCTTAATCATTAGATCTGAAGTCTGTTTCAATTTATATATCTATCAGCTAATAATAATGCGCATTAGATATATTAATATTTTTTGACTCATTCCAAGACCTTTCCCAGAAATAGTATCTATGGTCAAGTTCTAAATTATAATAACAACTCCAGACTAAACAAACTTCCGCTGTAAATAGCCAACAATGAAATGAATTCATTGTTTTGTTAGCCAATTGCGAATTAGTCAGAGTTGGTCACGTGAAATTCGAGTACAATTTTGAAGGGGGTCAGTTACACACAGTTATCAATAGAGTGTTAAATAGCGTGATAGAGAGGGAAGAAGAGGGGGACAGCAAGTGATCAGAGACAGCAAATCAATTACTTCCGTTATCGTGGCACTAGAATCGCAACCACGAAATGATAGAGTAGACACGCCAACCGAAGACTGCGGGGCAGCAAAGGGTTAAGCTGGCGAGGGGCGGCAACAGGAGAGGGAGAAGGGGAGGGTGTTGCAGGTAGCGGTTTTTAATAACAACATTTTAAAAAGCACTTAACAGCAAATTAAGCTTTCAGCAGCAGCAGCAGCAACAGTAGAAAAAAAGAAGACATTTTTAATTATCAACCATTTACAGGCAACAGCAGCAGCAACAACAACAGCAACAACAACATCAGCAGCAACAACTGAGAAGGAAAAGAAATTGTTGTTGGTGCATCGGGTCAATATCATAATCGGAGGCAGCAACAAGTTGTAGAAGACAGCAAGAGGCAGCAACTGGCGTCATAAATCAAAGCGACGCAATTTGCTGCTGACGAACTGCGCGCAACAACAACAACAGCAGCAACACAAACAACAACGACAACAACAACACCAGCAATGCCATTATTGCTGGCAACACTTGGGCAGCAACAGATGCGGCCACATCCACATCCACAGCAACATCATCACAATTCCCATCGTCAACACTTGGAGCCAGCGGCAATGTTGTTGCTGGACACGGCAGCAAAGACAACAACGACAGCAACAACAGCAGCAGCAACTCTGTCAGCAACAGCAACAACTCTGCCAGCAACAACAACTTCCAGTCGAGCAGGTGTTAATGCTCAAATTACTGGCAAAGGCGAGACTTCAGTCAATGATCAACTGCTGCCAGCAGCCTCATCTGTTAATTATGCCGCTTACGTCGCCCATTTGAATGGCTTTAACCCCAACAACAACAACAACAGCAACAACACAAAGCACCACAGTCCAACACTTACACCCACTGTTCACAGCAAGCACAACAACAACAGCCACAACAACCACAACAGTTTTGAGAGCATTTTGCGACAGCCACAAATTCAAGTCAAGCAGGAGTTCACGGAGCTAATGGAGCACAACAACAACAACAGCCACAACAACAACCACAGCAACAACCACAGCAACAACAAACATTCGGGTGAGTTCCCAAACATTTTTTTATATTTATATTTTATTTGTATTTTCAATTTATTGAATAGTAAACTACAATTTGCATACAATATTTAATTAACTAATTTGAAAAAATTAAAAAAAAATTTTGGTAACGATTGCAGTTATTTATTCGCTTTTACTAAAACTGCTTGAGAATTTTAACATAACTTTATCAAAATTAATTTACAGTTGGTCAATTAATTAATTTATTTATTTATTCTACAAGTTGTAAATAATTGTACCGATTGCCTTGTATTGTTTGGTTTCAAATTTTATTAGGCACCTTAATCACTGCGGACGGCAGTCCGCGCTAGTGACGAAAGCATTTTATTCATTTTAAAATCACTTTTATTCAATTAACCCCTTGGCAGAATTTTTATGATTTATGATTTCATAGCCGTATGTCAATTTGTTTATTGCCACTAATTTGATTCCGCATCGAAATTTTATAAATGTGGAAAATTCATACTTACCCCTGACTACTTTTCATAAACTTTTCACTCTTATAATTTTATCAAAACTTTATCGATTTAAATGCAGAATTTCAGTTTGAAAATAGTTTGTTCTTTAAATTAATTCAGTTTCAAAATATTACTGATAAAAAAATTTCATTTTTTCTTACCATTTTCCAAATTTTTCATGCTTACTTCTCAACATTTGTTCAAAAACTTCAATTTACTTGGTCAAAATATAACCAATTTGCGAATGAAAAAACTAAACTTTGCAAATTTTCCTTTATAAATATTTTAAAATATTTTTTATTGTTTATTTTTAAACAACTGCCAAATACTCAATAATTTCTTAAGCGTTTTCTTTTTTGCTCCAACTTAAAGTCCCACACCCAATAAATGACTTGATCTAATAGTCTCACTATTGTCCCCCTGGTTGAAATCAAATACATATGTACTTAAAAACCCGTTAAGTGAAAAACGAGGTATTTACAATGTGTTAACAACAACATTGCCATTTTTCATGGCCTTAACCCCTTGACAACCCCCCAAGAAACCCAAAACCCAACTCGTGCCATACGCATGCTTATGAGATTTTCAATTTTTTATGCGTTTAAACAGATTTCATTTTTTATTGCCGACCCCTTAAAGAAGTAGAAGTATTAGAAGAAGATGGCAAAAGGTCGACGTTGTCGTCATCTTGATAGAAACCAGAAAAAAAAGATGTGACACAGGGGAGAAGTTCGTGCAAGCTGGCTAATATTGCTAAAGGACTCGAGCAATCGAAAGGACAAACAGACGGGGTAAGAGGGTCAGGCAGACAGAGAGACAGACATTTGCACAATCGACGCCTGGGCCACGAGTGGCAACATTTATGAAGATTGAAAGGGTTGTCAAACACTTCATCCATCTTAACCGCGACCCCAAAAAAAAAAAAAAAAAAAAAAAAAAATAAGAAAAGGGTGCAAGTCCTGTAGGAAAGAAGGCAAGAAAGGGACAAGGAAACATCTTGTTTTCTTTCGATTATTGAAATGGCATTTTTTATGATCTCACTTGGGAGAACAGAGACAACAACAACAACACTAAACTGTTTTCTCCTCCAAAACACACACTCATGTGACCTCAATTGTGTTTTTAAAAACCAGAAACACCTTTTTTTATTTACACAATATTTGAATAAGACTCATTAAAGAAGTGCTTCAAATGAACTTCATTCATCTTCATCTTCATATTCAAATCGTTGTCGATTTCCGCTCGCGGAAATGCGTTGCTCACACGCAAAACAACAACAACAACAACCGATTTTAAGTGCGGCAATTATCAAAAAATTTAATGTAAAACAACAAAAAAAAAATAGAGATCAAAAAACGCACGCGACCGGAAATTGTAAGCAATTTAAACAAATGTTAGATTTTCGTTTTGGTTTTTGTATTTTCATTTTTTTGTGTTGGCTTGAACGCTGCTAACTTGGCTCATAAGCCATTACACACACACACAATCAGGCATCGTAATTTGCCTTAAATGTGCAGTCGAGTTATGTGAACAAATGGCACACAATATGACGTCCTCGTCAATAATATTGTTATAGTATTATTATGATAGTCTCAGAGTGCGTTTAACCATGGGAAACCAAAACACGAACTGCAAAGCGGCGCCAAGCTGCAGTTATAGATACAGATACAGCTATAGATACATATACAACTGCAGATACAGATACTTCAACTCTTTGCTTGGGAACTGGGGGAGCAGAAAAAAAAAAAAGAAAAACGAACTGAGAAACAATTACCTAAAGGCGTAAATGGCTGTCGAAAGTGCAACAAGCGAACGAATTAAACCCAATGCGATACACAATATGATAACATAATTTTCTTAATTGTCAATTAAATTATTACAACAGCAACAGCAACCACATCAGCAATCATTGGGGAAAACAACGACGTTTAAATTCACTTATTAACCTGGGAAACATTTAAGCATTTTGAGCGATTCCATTTTCAAAAATTAAATGATATTCAAAACTATATTTAAATGCGATAAAAATTATAGAGATATTTTAACCTTGCGGGGTTGGCATACAATTTATATTCATTTCAAAAAGAGATTTTTTAATATAGCAATTTGTAAATTTTTAAAAGTCAATTTTTAACTTCGTTTTAGTTGACAACGCAAATTAAAACAGACATTAGTTTCACTCTAGGTTTTCATAAAGTTCAAAATAGGAAAAAATAAATAAATTAACTATTTAATTTCGCTTGTTGTTGTCTTCTTTATAAAGTCAAATCGAATACTTCAATGAAATAAATTAAAAGTTTTTAAAGAAAATTTTTAAATTAAAAATTTAGTTGACAACGCAAATTTAAACAGACATTAATTTAATACTTATAGCTAGAAAGTTTATTTATTTATTTGAATTCTTTTTGTACTTTTTTCCTAGCGCGACAAATAAAATAAATAAAAATAAAATTAAATATTTAATTTCCCTTGTTGTTGACTTCGAGGAGAGTTAAAATCCAATATTTTAATGAATCATATTTATATTTTTAAAAGTCAATTTTAAAATTCGAAATAAAAACAGACATTGGACAAAGTAAAGACTAATATAAAAAGGGATTATCATCTAGGTAAAAATAGGAAAAAATAGAAAAATTTAATATTTAATTTTACTAGTATTTTAAGAACAAGTGAAATTGAATATTTCAATTACTCATATTTAATATGTATTGAAATTATTGTATGTAATAGACAGTTTTATTATCTACTCATCTTTATAATTTGCCAAGCCCCATATCAAGTGTACAAAACCCCTTTTAAAGACAAACAAGAGTTTGGCCGGAAACGAGATGAAAAAGTAAAGAGAAGAGAAATTTGAATGCAGTTGCACATCCTGAGCTGAGAACGCGGAAAAACAAAAGGAAATGGCGTTAAGCTCAACGTCAGAGACGTCAGTGAAAAAAACCAACAACATTTTATTCAAAGAAGATCTGAGACAGAGAAGAAAAGAGAGAGAGCGACTTATCGCTTCGAATGCATCAGGCAATAATGAAAACTGAAAACCTCAAAGATGCTCTCGTATCTGAAACTCAAACTGAAGATCGCCGCATGAATGAAAATAATTATGATAATTGCAATGGCAACTGCTTCTGCTGCTGTTGATGCTTCTGTTGTTGATGATGATGAAGGGGCAACAGGCAGAGGCAGAGGGGGCACAACTAATTGTAGGCTCAATCCGAACCGAACCGCAGATCAACTCGATGTTTAAACAACTACAAATTGAAGATTATGAAAAAAAAAACTCTCTCGACAGGGAGAAAACTCAATAAATCCATTGTTGCGCTTAATTATTTGTGGAAATTCAAATCGACAAAAACGGCAGCTCAAAAGTAGATACCTGCAACGTGCAACCTGTAAACCTGCCACTACACTCAGAAAAAATACTCTCTAAAATTCAAGTTTAATTTTTTAATTTTATCTTGAATTGTTGAAGTGTTTATTCGTTAAATTATTGTTAAATTAACATAATTTTGCAAATGAAATAGCAACAAATCAGCATAAAAATCATAAAAAAAAAAATTATAATATTTAAATGGACTGAAAAAAAATATTATGGAAAGCCGATAATCAAAATATTTGCGGAGAATAAAAAAATTAAAAAAGATATAAAATTATCCGCGATTGGCAACGCGTGGGTTTAATTTTATATCAGAATCCCAGTTGTTTTTTTTTCTTGAGTGTAGTAAGGTGTAACCCCTCTCTCCGTTCTCCTCTTTCTTCTCTCCTCTCTCACCACTGCACAGTCTTCATCTTGTTGGTTTTTCTTTACCTGCCTCTTCATCATTTATCTTCTGCGTGCGGTGCGCAAAATTTGAATGCAACGCCGACATCCGTCAGTCAAAGGTTGCAACTGCAACTGCAACTGCCACAAATCTCAATGATCTCTCTATATTCCATTCTCATACGATTCCATTGTTGAATGTATGTATGATAAAATAAAAAATGAGTTTCGTGTGGAAATTAGATCCTATTTGGCGCAGCATGTGATTAGCGCGTCCCTTTGATGATCTCCAATAGACTCCACATTTCTTATTGTTGTTGTTATAGTTGTTGTTGTTGTTCTTGTTGTTGATGATGTGTTGAGCCACAGGCCGCTTTTGATTTATATTCAATCAGAGATCAGAGACAGGTTCTTCCAATCTTCCATCTCTGCTGGCAATTAAATTCAAATCAAACATTTATTTAAATTTTATGCATCGGTTGGTGGCTAATTAAATTGCACTTGCATCAATTAATTAATCATGTTCGATAGCTATCTTAGGCGTAACTATTGTAATACATTCAATTAATGTAGAGGTCAACTTTTGTGCATATAAATCATTTACTTATTTTGATCGACTGAGTTTTGTCAATTTATATAGGGTAAGTTATAGTCGAGCACTCTTTTAGCACTTTTTACAAAAGGGGGGGTGAAAGGCTGATTTTTTTTCGGCGGTGGTTTTTCTTTTTATTTTATGCATTTAGTGAAATGCATTTATTCACTTTGCATTTAGGCTAAGTATTTAAAAATGCTCGTTTTCCTTTTCGGCTCACTCACGCGAGTAAATTCCGCCGCGAATGATGTAGAGCAGTAAAGACATTCACCCGCAACTTACGAAGGACGTGTGTGTATTTTTTAATAAAACCCTGGGGAAGAATACTAAAAAGTTTCCTTTTAGATCTATTGATATATGTATCTATTTATATAAGTTATAGTAGGCTATATAGGGTAAGTTATAGTTGAGCACTCTTCTACCAAAAGCCACTTTTGACAAAGCTATGGGAGTGATAAGTTTAGATTTATCAACATTAAAGTATCGCAAAAAATGGTATCTTATAGTTAAGCATACTCCTAAAGATTTGCCAATTTTATTCATTATGAATATTAATTATTTTGATTATCTCTTTTAATTTATTTACCATTGTAGCATATTTAAGGGTATAACAAAGCAGGGTATCTCATAGTCGATCAACTGTATTCAACAACCTTATGTTTTTGCTAAAAATAAACTACTGAACATCTGAATATTTATAGCTTTGCAAATTTTAGAATTTTGCAAAGCAGGGAATCTAATAGTCGGGCATTCTGATATTTTTTTTTTTTTTGCAAATTAATGAAATTTAAAAAACTAGAAAAATTACTAAATAAAGTTCTAGGAATTAAAAAAGTTTAAATCGTTCAAAAATAGCGCTTTAAAGGGTATAAAATAGTCGAGCCCTTTAAATTTTCCACCTGTTCTCATTATCGAACCTTATGTTAAGTGTCATACCAAGAACCGTCTTCGTCTGTTACCTTAATTATTTCTCAGCCGGAGACAAGTTGCATTTCCTCTAGAAACTGTCCCAGAAATTCAGAAATTCACAAGACAGAACCGGAAAGGCGTTAATTATCCATGTACAGAGAGATAAATAGAGAAACAGAGAGAGAGAGAGAGGTAAGAAGAGAGAGAGAGATAGAGTAAGGGATAGATAGACTGACCTATCGAATTCAAATGCCTGAACACATATCCAAATAATGGATCATTAATCAATAAAGAGCGTGGAAATGGTCACGTAAGGAAGAAAAACAGCTGACGCCGTAACAACAATTCACACCTCGAGGAGAAACCTTTATCCAATGGGGCATGCAACATGATGCAACATATGCGACCATCTAAAAGCCGCACTAATATCATTTTAATCGCGTCAAATTAAGGGTTCAATGCACAAAATTGAACGGCTATCAGAAAAGAAATTCAAAGAAGAACTTTCCCATCGCACAGAAAATGCAATATGTTAAATAACCAAGTCTATAAGTAGGCGTATCGATCGGAACTCTAAGTTATCCCAAGAAACCATCCGAGAATCCACACAAAACAAAATTAGATTTTTAATTAAAATAATTTCGTATGCAATTTAGATAATCGTTTGCAAAAAAGGCCAGCGACTAAGAAAATGCGAGTATCGAAAAAAACCAAGTTGGAAGTTGGAGTAAATGCAGAAGCCAAGTTAAAGTCCATGTTTAAGACACAGAGCAAGTCCCAGTCCCAGTCCCAGTCCAAGTCCCAGTCGAGAGAGATTCTCAACGATCCATATGCGATTTGTTTGCCGCTTTTTTCGGCGCGCGCAATATTTTTTTTTTTTTTTTTTTTTTTGGGGCGTTTACCGAACGAAGGCGGACGGCAGAGCGTTCAAATAAAATGAAGCACATTTTTTATACAAATCGCAGGTGGTAGAGGAGGAGGGGGAGGAGGAGAAGGAGGAAGAAAAGAAGAAGGAGTAGCAACAGCAGGTTGCATCAAGATGAGAATGCAGGCAAAGTTTCCGACTTCGACTTCGCCTCTGACTCCGATTTTAAGTCAGACTCAGACTCAGGTCAGGCGCACACGCACAACAACAACAACAACAACAACCATTACAACAACAACATTCTATACAACAACAGCAAAAATATTTAAATTGATCATCTCCATTTAATAAAGGCAAAGCCCCAACCTTCTGCAGTTGATTTCGAGGCTGCCGTTGGAGCAACCGCAAGTTCTTAACTTAATTTCGCAACGATTTTCATAATTCACCATGAACACCAACTGTTTTGGTAGTTGCTATTGGTACTTGCCCCTCTGCCACATGCCCCTTACAGCTCTCTCTCTCTGTCAGTCCGCTCAAGTTGTAGCTGCCGTGACGCCCATTTGTTCAATTTCTGTTGCAGCTTCTCCAACAGAGGACGGGGAAGATGTTGATGATGAGCCGCTTTTGGTCGTTTGGTCGTTGGGGGTGTCAGGAAGTGGGTTGGTAGTGCTCCGACTTTGGCTAAGCGGCGACTCCGACGCCGACTTCGACTGCGGCAACTGCGGCGGAAGCCGGTCGAAGTCTTGAAAGACTTTCTGCATGTAATTATGGTAACATGGTTTTGGCAAGCTGTTTATACAATAGTCGCCCAGCCAGAGTTGTCGAGTACAACAGTAAAACATATTTAAACATTAATCAATGTTTAGATAAATTAGTTTCTTCTCATCACAATTCATGCCAGAAAATTCTGGGCTTCAATTGAAAATTTGTCTTTGTTAACATAAAGCTAAAATATAAAGATAGAAAGTGTGAAAACTTTTTTTATGTTTAATTAATGCTATGATAATTTGTGTTAACAGTGTTAACTTAACAGTCATAGAATTGTTATTGAGATATTAACAGTGTGACGATAACATTGAGAATGCTGTTAACATAAATTGCGACTTTTATTAGTGTTCAGTACCTAAAATGAATTATATTTTTAGCGGGGATAATCTACCTGAAAATAATGATAATTGGACATAATTTAAGAAGTTTTTCAACAGATGAAAAAATATAATAGGAAATGTCATTTGATACTAAAAAAATATTGACATGTTATTGAAGAATGTTTAAGTTGACAGTATGACAACAACATTAAAATTTCTGTTAACAGATTATATTTTTGTATGGCATTTACATATTTTTAATAGATTTTAACAAGGTTTACTTAAATTTATCACTGATTATAAGCTCATCAAATTCATTTCTATTTTCGTGGCGAGTTGACGATAACAGAGCGAGCTCTGTTAATATCTATTAACATACCTATAACATTAGTAAGCCTAGAATGACTTCTTTAAACTCTTTTTTAAAAACACTTTTCATCATATAAATTAGTCGGTATTCTTAGCATCCACTATGTGCCTGGCAACCCTGTTTGCTCACATAGACCTGATTGCCGCTGAGCGGCTCCCACTCAGCGCAGCGACTTCAGCTTCGCTCGGCAAGTTGATTTTTTATTACGCGGTCTACGCCTTTCATATTAAAAGACAAGCCCTGTTCCCAATGGTTTACATAAATGAAATTAATGCACAGACTCTGCCTGAAACTGATGCTGAAGCTGGAACTGAACCTGATCCTCTAAGCCAGAGTCTTAGCCGGGAGTCTGCTTTTGGGCCTGGTTCTTCTGGGGCTAGAAGATTACAAATGGTCGCTCGTCTTTGGCTAATTTGACTGGGCATTTTGTGCTGTGCGAATGCAATTATGAGATAAAGTGGGAAAGTGCACTTGAATTTCCCAGCTAAATAATTGAAGATGTTGCAATTTGATGTGGCCAACAAAATGGGAAGGACAGTTACAAAAAGACCACCTAGAATGTATTTTTTAGGTAGTTCCAAACTACACTTTGCATTTTGGAATAAAAAAAAGTCAAAAGAAAAACTGTAAAATTAATGATCTATGCTGATTTTATGACCTGCAGATTATGAGCAAAGTCGGAGTCAGAGTCGAAGTTGAAGTCGAAGTCAGAGTCCTGCTGAGTATCCTTTCTACCTGGTGCGAGGGCTAATAAGAGACCTGGCGCCGAAAATCCATAACAAATGCATGAAAATCCGTTAGGCCGACTGACAGACAGACAGACTGACAGACAGATAGATAAACTCTCAAAAGTAGATCCTTAAACAAATAGAAAACACAGATCATTTCGTATGCAACAGGCATTCCCATTTTTATTTTATATGCATTTTTGCTGACTTTTGTCTGTTCTCAGTACCCGATCTGGTTTCGTGACTTCAGTCCTCGGACTAATGATAGTAAAACTGTAAAACTGTTATTCTTTTACTCGATTATTTCCATTTTTCAGCTGAAGTTGAAGACGTTTCCAACATCGCTGCCATCACCTGAACCTCACCTTACTTTCTACACCTTTTCTGTCGGCACGGTAGTTTTATGCTGACTTTCTTTATTTCTTCTTTTCTTTTCCTGTCATTGTCCTGTCTTTTGTTTTCGTTCAAATACCATTAATTCGTAATGAGAAAGGTGTCACCGGGTTCCAAAGTCAAAGACAAATATTAACAGAACCGCCCATCGTCTATTGCAGACTGCAGGTTCTGCTTAAAATCAATTAGTTCTCATTCTATAAGGACTAAGGATCATCAGCTGTACTAAATTCAGGACAATTGTCTTACATTTCTCAATTTATTTACGGGGGCGTTGTGAAGTGCCTGCAATTTTAGATAGTCTTTGCTTAAGGAACTTAAGGGAATTTGCAAGCCTACAATTGGGTTGTAGAAATTTAAGAAAAGATACGATCAACACCGATCAACAGGTGATTCTTAGCGAATCCAAGTATATTTATCTGAAAATGAAAATAGTCTAAAATGATGATAATATTCGCAATATATAATAGATTAGACTATAAATATTTGATTATACACAAACCATTCTAAAATAATTGATCACTAAACGGAAATATATCATATTAAAGCGTGCCCTATAAATAATATGGATATACAAATTAGACAGTCCAAAGTCTGGTAAGATCCAGAATCTGATAAGGTAAGCTGTCCAATATTCTCTGAATTGATCGTTTATAGAAATCTTTTGTGATCTTTCTTAATTATTTATTTTATTAAATTATTTTCTAATGGTCAAATCGATTATCTTAAAGCACATTCATCACTGAAGATCACTTATCGCATGATCTTTTAGAAACACATGTCATTTTTAGAGCAAAAATTAACAAATCAGATTAATTCACATATTAAATAAGTCTTTAAAACCTGTCAGTTAAATTTTATGTAGAAATGATCTTTCGTAAGTTATATAAACGATCTTCATTGATTAGATCAAAACATTGAAACAAATTGAATTATTAAATTAAGTTTTGAAAGTCTATAACTTAAATACAGATTCTGTCTCAGAGATCAAAGTGATTTTGTTGAATTCAATATATCATCTATTAATTTAATTACAGAATACTCTGTTTATAAAATCTTTTTAAAGGCTAATCACTACATAATATTTATAGAATCAACTTTTAGCAATCCCAATAGATTCCTTGAAACTATTAATTTATTAAGTGATCAATATTTTTTCTTTTCTGGAAATACCTTTAAAACTTAACCCATTAAGAACGCCTTGCAAATGTTTTTCCACTTTTCAATTGAAACTTTATTAACTACCAGACGACACACTTCTTCAAGGGATTCATGTCCGTGCCCAGTTGGCAGTTGAAAGCCTCGCTGAACTCGGCCATATTGCTGAGCGTGCCCACAACTCGGAACTCCTCATAGGCATGGACATCGCTCCTTATTTTACTCAACTTATAGGCATTATCCTTGCCCGTGCACCAAGTCTGGGCGAACTTTAAAAAGAAGAGTTGCTTGTTGTTAAAGTCCAGGCCACGCAGAGGCTTCTCCAGCCACGCCCCCTCGCCCAAGTGTCGCTTGAGGGCGTAAAAGGCCATGCGAGCTCCCACATTATCGGCAATATTATCGCCCGAGGTCAGAGTGCCATTGGTTTGAACACCCAGCAGGATGAACTTGTTGTACTGGGATTCCAGGCAGCGATAACGTTCCTGGAAGTTGCGCAACGAGGCAGTTGACCACCAATTGACCTTCTTGCCATCGTAGTTGAACTGATAGCAGTAGGAGTCAAAGCCATGGGCCATTTCATGGCCCACAATGTTGCCAATGCCCGCATACTTGAGCACGGCTGGAAAGTTCACGTGGTAGAGTGGCCACTGTGACATGCCGATCGTGATGAAGGCCTGATTGAGAAAGTCCGCATAGTAGGCGTTCACTGTACGCGTGGGCATCAACAGCGGTATCAGCGCCTTGTCCACCGATCTTAGCCGTGTCCTGGCCCGATTCCTTTCCAATATCTCCAGATTCTCATACCAATTGTCTGTCATGTTGATGTCACTGTAGACGACATCGATCAGCTCCGGATGCTGCAGTTCATCGCTGTAGCCCACGAGGACATCCATGGAGGAGAGCTTCGTCTTGGCCTGCGATCGTGTCTCGTCGTCCAGCCAGGTGTAGTGCTCCAGCAGATCGTAGAACGTGTCCCGGATGTCCTTGGCCACGGTCAACACATCCGCACGTTGCTGCTGGCCAAAAACCTGAGGAATATTATTTCAAAAGAAATTAAAAAAATTTAATTTACAAATATGTAGAAAGAATTTTATACAAGAATTTAAATAGAAGTTGATTTGATAACCTGGCAGAGCTCTACAAATATTTCGACTGATCGTTTCTATTAGTATATTTTTATAAAAAAAATTTAAGATCTTAATACAATTTTGAGAAAAGGAAAATCAAGATAAGCAAGTTACCTACAGAATGCCGAAGATTTGACACCCTACAAATATTATATTTGTTACTAATCATTTGTATGGCGCCTATATGATATTGTAGACCGTATGATATACGGGGGTGTTACTAAAATGTCGTTTGTATGTTCACTTGAATTTGTATGAAATACAAGCGAATTCAGGACCGCGTCTGTAGCACCCCTGATAGTTATCAAATTTGCTCAAAAATCCAATATTTGAGTTTGTGTAAGATATCTCAGAAAACAAGAAAGTTTTCTATACTAAAGATTCATTTTCACTGATATCATAATAAGTCTTGAAGTTTTTGTATAGATATCAAAATAATGTTCATAACAAGCTGACAGTACTCGTAATGATTGTGTTTTTGATTTTAGTCATATTAATCAGGATTAATAAAATATTAGCAAAAACATTTTTGTGAGATTTCTTGAGATATTTCAAAAGACAAACAAAATTTTCATAATAAAAATAAATTTTCGACAGCTGTATAATATGGTGTTCCGATAAAAGACAAATTTGGTCAGAATGTGAAAGACTGCACCCTGTCCAAATTTTATGAGTGTGGTAAAAATGTATATCAAAAATCAAGAATGAATTTTTTTTTAAATAGGCATAAATTTTGATTTTGTTAAAATTTTTAAAAAATTGGCAATTGTTTTTTTTTTGCTGAAATTTAATACTTGATCGTTTCTATGGTTTCTATAAAAATACGATGTGACCAAATTCAACATATTCACTGCCTGGATCAAAAAAGAAGGAACTGTGCAAATATCATGGAGATAGTTTTAAAATTTCGACTTAAGTTGACATAGAAACAGAATATCTTGACTTTATCGGCTCATAATATATATATACTTTAAGGCACTGCACAAGCTCGTTACAAAATAAGTTATACTCTCCCAGAGTATAATTTGTGTCGTCTACTAACCTGGCCAATAAACCAAGGCAACATGGCATAGTTGTAATAAGTTTCCGTGGCAACCCGACAATCATTTGCCAAGCTGCCATTTCTGGTCTGTGTCTTCCACACGGCGTAGAACTTTAAGAGCACTCGATGTTGCACATAGGAACGCAGAAGTGGCAACTCAGTGCGCTCCAGAAAATGCACAAGTTCTCCCACATCCTGCAGTTGATTCAACACGGGCCAATGAGATTGTTGAGTGCCATTGAAGGCCACATCAAAGTAACGTGTCCAATTCAAACGATCCTCTTTGTGGCGAATTAAGAATTCGCCCAAATTCAATTGCTCCGTTTCATTGCGAGTTTTGACCAACTGTGTGAGATTTCGCTCAAATTGCGTGAGATTCGCAAAATGGGACAGAAATTGTTGTCGCTTTTTCTCATCAGTCAGCTGAAAATCACGCGTCATATTCTGCAGTTGTTCCTCATTCACACTTGAGAGGACTTTGCTGGGCATTGTGAGAAGTATATCAAATTTACGTAGAGCCGTATTGTAGTGTATTTTAAGTGGCAGCAACGGATACACATCGTAGTTGGACATGAAATTGATGTAAATCCAATCCTGACTGGCATTTTGATAGTGTTGTTTTCCCTTCAGTCCATAACGATCATCTGTGCTATCCATGAATCTGTCGTAGCCCAGCGAGAGATTCGATTTCATCTGCAGGCAACTGGAAAAGAATCTTTTGGCTTTCCACTCGGCTCTGCTGGAATGATTCCTATCCAGCAGTTGCTCCTGTGTGGCATTTTGAAGAAAGTTTACAACCTGTTCATCAATGCGATGTTGTATGGCCTGCAGGAAACTGGAATTCCTTTCCCTTTCGGTTAACAACTTTGACTCCTTCCAGCTGCCACAGGCGTAGTCATAGAAATTCTCACAGGGATCGACACTTTGATTCATCGCGGACAACATAAAGTCGCCATAATGTTGCAACAACTCCTCGCTGTGTTTTGTTGCCACGGGCAAGGCAAAAAGATCAACGGTTGCAGGTTGTGGCACGGCGATTGACAGAACAACCGCGACTAGTGGTAATAACGTGGCTAAGACCGTGTAAGCCATGACGAACGCGCTCAGCAACTGCCGCAAATGTTCTAAACTTTTCGATCAGCTCGCAGCGCCAATTTATACGTTTAAAAACCACCAAAAAATAAATTTATTTTTGAACTTTACTCCAGACTTGAAACGATTAGAGATGAGTGCGTGTCACGACGTGAAGTGCAAACAATTTTTTAAATATTTTTGATATATTGAAATCAAAATTCAATTATTCGAAGGCTCAAAATAGTTAAAGAAATCTGTTAGAGATGAGCACGTGGCACGACAGTACGTGAAATATTTGTTGATCTTATAATATTTTTATATACAATTTTAATAGTGTATCAGTTATAGTTTCATTTCAGTATTTTACTTACCCAGAGTTCCTAACAATACTATTGAATTTTTTATTTTTGGATTAGTGCGTGACACGACAAGGCACGAAGACAAGTGGCTTTAGTCAAAAATAATTCAATAATCAAAACTGTCTATCAACTTATGCATATCACTAAGAAGGCATTCATATTAAACTGTGACACGATTGAATACACGATAAAAAAACTCAAGAAAAATATTATATTTGTCTTAAATATTTATTTATACATTGATTATAAATATTTAAAAGAGGATTGAAATATTTATTTCTAATAATTTTGTTATTTTTGTCATTTCGTGTCACGACACGATGCCATCTCTATGCCACGCATTGTTTGGCACAGTTGACGCGTATATATATTTTATTATTTGTTTTTCAGCCCTTTTTTATTGTTCTACTAAGCCCAGATCATTCTTCAAACTGACCACAGAAACCACAATTAGCTGGCGAAAAAATTTATTGTTATTCCAAATCAGATTTCAGTAAAATCTTGAGCGAAATCTCTTCTCTCCGGAGTCGGAGACTGAGACACATTCTCCCAAATTTTAAATTTGTTATTTTAAGCACTTTAACTGGCGCTCTTATCACTCTTCACTTATCATTTGGCTTGCTTTTTTTTATTTTATAACCTATTTTATCGCTAATTATAGATCAAAGTTCTTGTTGTTGTCGCTGTTGTTGGTTGAAGCGATTTAAAATTTGTGTGTTGTTAGTATTGAATGTTGAATGTCACATGTTAATGACCCCATTTTAAAATAATAGCCGTAATTATAATACAAAACGTTTCTAAATGCTTTTCTGTCGGTATTTTGATTGTTGGCATTTGATTTAAACACGAGTAGTTTTAAACTTCTTTTTTCCACATTAGAAAGCTTGAATGGAAATTGTTTTATTACGACAACTCATCTTGGACAATGAAAGCATTATTATATATTTTGAAATAAGTTATAAGTGTTAATTATCTTTGATTCTTATAAATAAAGACGTTATTAAGACTTTTTAAATCACAATAGAATTTTGATATTATTTTTTATTGACAAAAATTCGCATAAGTAAATTTATAAAATCTCAAATATTTATTTTAGATTTTTTTTAAGATACAATTATTTTAAATTTAATTTTTTGTAATATAAAAACTTTTTATTTTGAATTAAAATTTTTTGTAATATAAAACAAATTTTAAATAAGATAGTTTTATTTTGTAGAGAAATTTTAAACTAAATAATTTTTAAACAATTTTTTTTTTTGCATAAATTTTACATATTTAAAATAAAAATGAAACTGTTAAACAAATTTAAATGGGATAGTTTTTATTTTATATGTTAATATGTTAAATTTTTTAGTTTATTATTATTAATATATATTTTTTTAATTTCTTTGAGCTTTAGATTGCTTAACCTTTTAAATTCGGCTGCACTCTGAAACACATTAATTCAAAACTTTGTTATTTGGATACTTTGTAATGTAATCAGGCTACTGTTTTTGATCTTAGCTCCGAGATCACTTCAATTGTTGGTAAAGAGGGGAATTCCCCCTTCCCCATTAGCTTCATGAATGGAAAAAAAACACCGTGCTAGGGCTAATGATGCATAGAGAATTCCAAATTCAGTCGAGTTGACCACAAAATGTTCATTAGCAACAGAAATAACTGGAATAATGAGCAAAGATCTTCATCTAAATATAAATATACAAATGTATATCAGGCTACCAGGTTTTTTATAGATATTGTAATAGAGATATGTTAAGGTATTTCGTTGATTTATGTTCAGGTAGAACAAAGCGAAATACTGAAAATTAATGGACTTTTATTATATTGGAGGCAGGAAGTTAACGAGTGACCCAGAAATAAAACGACGCCACGCGACGTCAACAAATTTATTTGGCATAATAGGAGAAATATTAGTTGACATTTAACCCTTTAACTCGGAAGGGGTCAGAGGTCGTGTGTTTGACACGCGACGCATCTTAGAGATGCAAAAAAGGGTTGACAGGAAATTTGGCCAGGCAGCTGCTGAGAGTGAGAGGCAAGGAAGTGAAGGAAGTGTGGCAAGGATTATGTATGAAAATGAAAATCAAAATCAAAGAAAGAAAAACAATGTGAAGGGAAAGTGATTCGATTTCATATTGTGGGCGTGGCTTTTGCCAACGAAAGCTGACTTCTAATTACGGCCAAAAAGGACTGCGTCTGAATGCCTGTCAAAGGACCTCAATGCATGTGCCAGTCAAGGTGAATCAATGGCATTCAATTCAGCCATAAGGCCACATTTTGTTGCATCAAATGAAGTTGGAGATGGAAAGGTGAAAGTTTTTTCCTTTGCCACTACTTTCCATTGCTTAGACAGTTGCTGCCGTGTATCCTGCGTATCCTGTGCAGCTGCCACACGGCGGCCACAAGCCACACTTTTTTTTTGGCAATTGTTAAAAAAATCGGAAAAATTGAATCCTTTTTTTCAGGCTCAATTTGTTGCAGCCTCGCGTTTCTTTTTGGCTGCATCTTAACGCAAGCTGTGCCAACCAAATCGAGCGCGCCAACAAAAGGATCAAGGATAACCAGCTCCTCCTCTCCCCCTTCTCCTTTTCACTCTCCCCTTGCCCCTCTAGTTGTGCGTTTTTTATTTTTTGGCGGTTTTCTTCTCTTTTTTTTTTGGCATTGTTACATTGCGATTACTTTACCTGCAACATGGCGATTAACACGCATCCTTTCGACATCCTTGCTATCAGCTACCTGGAGCTCAACTCCTGTCTGTCGCTGCCTTTATTGCTTTCTTATATGCGCTTTGATTTCTATTGCGGCATTATCCTTTATCCTTTGTTGCCATTGTTGCATGCACCGGCTGGCAAACACATTAGACATCAGACTTGCAACCGAGCTGAAAACCAAAACCGGCAACGGGTGCGAAGGCGGGGGAGGGGGCAGATTTCCCCTTCCCCTTCTTCTTCCTTAAAGTGACAGCATTGCCTAAAAAAGGGATCTCTTCTTTAACGATTTTCAATTATTTCTTTCGCATTTAATTTACTTTTTCCAAAACATCTCTCTTTTCATTTTCTCGCTTTTTATGATCCTGACAGTTGGGAGTTTTTCTCATTTTCATTTAATTTTTTTTTTATTATCTAAAAAAAAAAGGACCTCACGCAGCTTTAACTTTATTGAAAATGAGATACTAGATTAATTATTTTAATAAGCAGGCAAATTTAATTAAAATAATAAATTAAATTCCCCAAAATTTATAAATATGAATAAATATTAAAATTTATTTAAAGTTTTTCTGAAAAAGATGTTAGTGATTCCTTCATGAATCCCTTACAGATATATTAAATTTAATTGATTCATGCCTTTATGAAATTTAAGTTCTTAAAACTTTATACAATTAATATTTCAACAACATTCTAAAAGTGAATATTTCTTAGAAACTCTTTCCACTTTAATATTTTATATTGTACATTTTAAATTTGTAATTAATAAAACATGACATTTTTAGTAAATAGAGGATATTACTTAGTTTTATTCAGATGTCAAATTTATAAAAAATTTATGAAACATTTAAAATTAAAAGTTATTCGTTCATCTCTAAATTCAAAATAGATGCAAATACATATTATTTTTCTCGATTAATTTCCGATTTCTAATTTTTTTTATATCTATTACAAAATAAATTAACTGTTAATTTTATGTTTGCTAAATTTGAATTCATCTTTTCACATGCCTATTTCTGTGTGAAATCTTGGTTATTTTTAATTCATTCTTTTCACATTCCATAGTTAAAAATATTTTTTTCACATCATGAACAATTCATCTTAAAATAAAGTAAATAATATTTTTCCATGTATGGCTCTCTATCTCCTTACCTCCCTTTATTACTCTCTCTCTCTCTCTCTCTCTCTCTCTCTCTCTCGCTCTCTCACTATCTTTGTATCTTTCCAACACTTATTCTCTTTATTTCCATTTGAAAAAGCGACATATTTTCCTCTTAAACAATATGAAATGTCATCATCCACCCATCATCATAATTTTTTCCTTTTCCCGATAAAAAAAAAAAATCTTTAATAGAGTTACCAAGCGTCACTTTCAAAATGCGCCTGGTCCTAAAAAGTGGGCGTGTCCCTGGCACGCCTATCGCTTACAACGCCCACACTTTGCGCAAATGTTCAGATTTTTTTCTTGTATCACAAATTGTGTAAAATGCTTTGAAATCGAAATTATATACAGATTGATAATCAATCAAAGTCATAAACGAATCGAATGATGATTCGAGCTGATTAGACATTAAAAAAAATAAACCCCTAACTTGAAGGGTGAGTAAAATGAGGGGGTAGAGGGGGTTAAGGTTAAACAAGGCCTAAAAGGCGTAGCAATAAATGATGAGTAATTGATGGTGACATAACAACAACAATTCGGCCATGTTGCAAGTTAGGTAAATGATATAGGAACAGGGTTGGAGTTGGGTGGGGGTTGAACCGGGTGTTGATAATGATAATGTTGCAACCCTTTAACCCTTTTTTTTTTTTGGTGTAAAAAGCAACAAATTCTCACTTCATTTTGTGTCTATAAAAATGCAATAGTTTTCATGTGTTTTTTTAGCCCATTTTTTGCCCCATTTTTTACCCCTTTCTAACTAATTTTCTCTACCCCTTTTTTGTGTGATTTATAGCCACGCCGTCCATGTGTCTGCCACCAAATGTGTCAAGTTGTCGCACGAAAACAATGCTGAATCCCTGGTATTTGAGGCCCGGATATCATAATTATAATAATAATAATAAGGACAATGATTTAATTTCCTCCTATGTCAGTCAGTCCAGTCAAAACCTGCCCCCCTTTCTCACAGGTGGCATGGGCGTCGAAGTGGGGCTTGGATTGGGCTTGGGACTGGGAGTGGGAGTGGGCGTGGCCGAAACGCAGACATGTCTGCCATATTTTGGCATGGAAATGCCGTCAACAACAGCCGCTGTCAAAGCGCACAAATCGCTGCCGGATTTTTTGATACCACTGCATGAAATCATGTTTCAACATCATTATCAGCAACAGCAACAACAACAGCAACAACAACAACAAGTGGCAATAACAACGAGCACAATGAGCACATTAATTAATAGTCTGCCGCGAGAGACATTTGCCAATGTTGGCCCAAGTTTGTATGCTACAAAGTCATTAACCCCACAGCAACAGCAGCAGCAGCAACCAGCTTTAAACGTGCCAACAGCAGCAACTGTTGGTGTTGCCACACGACCACACGGACACAATGGGGACCATTTGTTCGTGCGTCATTTTCACGAACGAGATCGTCTCATACGCGAGCATCAATTGCAGCAGCAGCGACTGCGTGACGAACAGGAGCAACAGCAACAACAGCAGCAACAGCAACAACAGCAGCAACAGGATGTGAACAACAACAAGGATGAACTGGAGTTGGAGTCGAATGGGCATAACAATCAGTGGCAAGGTGTCGTCTATGATGGCAATGGCAATGCCATGACAGCAACAGCAGCAACAACAGCAACAACAGCAGCAGCAACATCCGCACAAGTTACACTGACTCCTGCTGCTGCTGCTGCTTCTTCCTCATATAAGGAGTCAAATATTTACGAGCCCGCCAAGCAGCAGCCAAATGCTCAACACCGTCACGTTGGCAACCCTGGCAGCAACCCCACAGCAACAACAACAACAACAACTACTGCGAACAAAGGTAAGTTTTTCACTTCTTTTCTACTTTTTTCTACTTTTTCACTGCTTTATTTACTAATTGCTGCTGTGTTGCTTCTAAGCGCCACTTGCAGCCTTTAATGATAACACTCGTCAACAAAAAACTGCTCATTTGAGGTGTATGACAACACTGGTCAGCCTTAAATTGGATTACCAATTGCTGAATAATAAAAATAAAAATAAATTTGTCTAAACTATTCAAATAAATCTGATTTCAATTCAACATTTTTTATTACGGTATTAATATTTTTCATTTTGAAGTACTTTCATTCCCAACATTATATTATATATAAACATTTTTAATAAAATTCGTCGACTTATCGGCTTTATTTTTTTCTAAGATGGCAACCTTTTAATTTTCTTGTTTAAAAGAAAATCTTTAGCACCAGTAAACCATCTGTTCCTATCTGGCAAATTGTGAACTTTTAGAATTACATTTTTCTGAATATCACAGATTTTGAAGGTTCCTTACAATTCTTTAATTTCCAAAATTACTTACAATTCTTAATTATTTACCAACTTTCTTAGCATCATTTTTATTCTCTAATTTCAATAATCAGTGGAAATTTTCAATTGAAATCTATTGGATGCTATAGATGAAGTAAAATAATCTAATAATAATAATAATAATAAGATTTATCTTCCATAAAGATTTCTCTGTTTAAATTGAGTTTTAAGACACCTTCTATATTTATAGTGTCTGAGCAAGAAATAATTTTAATATTATAATCAGCGAATTCCTTTTATTTTACTTTCTATTAGAGCTATAATTGCTGTCTTATATCTCGAAAATTTCTTGGTGATGCTTGGATAGTACGAGATCTTATTAGATTAACGTTATACCATTATAATAATTAAAACCTCAACAAATATCTTGAATTAACATTCTCAGCTTTTGCACGGACAAATATTTCAATTGAAATTTATTTTAACTTCTTTAACATGAGTTTTTAGAACGCGAATTCAACAATCGTTCCATATAAAATTATTCTTTTCATAATAAGAAAAAAAAGCAGATCCCCAAAGATTGACCGAATGCAGCTACACACTTTCCTGAACGTATCAAGTTCCACTCATTCTTCAAATAGCCCACATTTAAAGAGAAAACTTGAACTCAATTACTAGCACTCCACTTAATACAATAGCAATGACATTCCATCCCAAGTTATATTATATTATGCCATGCTCTACCATTTCTGACGCCCAGCATAAACACCCTATAGATTGGGGTGTGTGTTACCCCCAAGCAACATCTAAACTCCATTTGAAATCACTAAAATATTAATAAATTTTACAAAAGTGCGAAGAAAATATGCGTGAAAATACCAAGGCGAAATTTCAAGTGGAAAGGAGACAAGAGACCTTAACAACTTTATTTAATGGAATTTAAAACCACTTTTCAGTGGGTGGTTGCGGCTGCCTGCGGCGTCCAGGAACCACAATTGCATGTCTCTAACCTTTGACATGGAACGCAACCCCAAACAGAAATCAGAGAGTGAAAGAGGGAATAAAAAAAAGAAAAGAAACACGGCAAAAATAAAGCTCACTGTGAACTGGTGTCAATACCAACTGTGCCAGGTCCTGAGCAGCTTATGGCCAATTGAGTTCACCCAGGGGGGAGTAAGAAGGCGGGGGGTTGAAAGGTTGATAAGTTGCAGGGTGGCAATGACAAATCCAATAAAACCGCTTTACAAGACTGTAAAGCAACGCATCATAAATCCCATTTGCCTAGGGAAATATTTTTTTATTTCAACAAAAAATGGTTGCGCAATCATGGAGAAATTCCGACATAAGGGTTACATTTGCATACAACTAAGGGATGGGGTTTAAAGCCCAGTAAAAGGGTGAACAAAATGGCGCTCTGAAAATTTCCTAAGAAATCTCGTTGATATTGTGAGAAAATTTTGGCAAAATTCCGTTAGACGATGCTACGGTTAATCAAACGGTAGCAAAAGAACCGCAATATCTTTTCTTTTTTTTTTTTCTTACCCTCGCACCCAACTATAAAAAATTAAAAAAATCACCCAGAAAAATTGCATTGTTCGACCCAAAAAAGAAAAAAAAATTGCGTTTTTACCTATTTTTTTCCATACATTACACAAATTTTTTTCCTTTTTACGTTAAAAAAGTGACGCATTATTGGCAATAGATTCAGCCTGATGCACGGCTAGGGGTTGCAACCCTCTTATGGTAGGCCCTACCGTATTGCCGTACCGCATACAAGTGTGTTTGCGCTGCAGCTAAACTGTGGAAGATCCTTAATAATCCTTGACAGTGATCCTCAATTTTTACCCTTGATTTTCGTTTTTCTTTTCTTTTGCCTGTTTTCTAGCCCAAAAACGGGCTGAGAAACAGAAAAACACAGAAAACGGCGCGAATTTGACAATGAAATCAAGGAAAAATTCATCTTATATTTTTTTGAGAATTTTTTCGGTTCGATTTTTAGGGACGAAGGGTTGTATTTGACAGCGATTTTTTGTGGCAGATTTTCAGGCAAGTCGAAATCAATAAACGTTAATAAATAATGACTGAATGTAAGAAGGAAGAGGGGGGGGGAGGGGGGTCTAAGTAGGAAGACGGAAGACGGCGCTAAAATGCGGAAGTAAAGGGACATTTGTCCCCGGGCATTGATTTTTTTTTTTCTCTCACAATTGGATGGGGTTTGCCTTTGATTTCCTATCGAATTCAATCTTTTACACCCATTTTTTGGCGCGCTTTTTCAACAGCTAAGCAAATGTGCAAAGGATTTTTAATATTTTGAGTTTCAATTTTATTCTAGAAGGATTGTCAAACGATGTTTTATATTAAGTAAAGTAAATGATATGAATGAAATAAGTGAATTCAAGACTTTTAAACCAATCTCATTTATTTTCTGTTATTATTAGTTCCCGTAATTGTTAAAAATCAATCAAAAAAAAAAACAATTTTCATAACTTTCCAAAATTATCAGATTTCCGAGCAAAATATTATTTCGATCATGTTTTGTAATCTAAATACAATCTAAATTTTAATTTTATTCTTTACCTTCAATATTATTTTATTTGAATATCAGGATCATACTTAAATAAATAAAATTCTCCAAAGGTCTTATTTTATTTACTATTAAGATTTTCCCTTAAATATTTTATTTTCTTTAATACAAGAACTTTAAATAAAACTTTACAAATTCTAATAAATCACATTTTTATCATCTCGTTTTCCAACTTTTATAAATGTCGTTTTATCTTAGCGCCATTTATCATACAAATTTTTAGTTTCAAATAACGTTATCTGCCATTTAATTTGGCCAACTTAAAGTCCACCCTGAAAAACACTATGAAAACAAAGCAGAAATTAAAGCAAACCCCAAAGACTCAAACTCGAAGAAGGACGAAGGACGAAGAGACACAACCCCAAAAGAGAATAGACTAAAACTAGTCTCGTCTTATTTGCTTAACGCAAATTGGTATGTCATTTTAATGCACTGCAACAACAACAACAACAACAACACGACAGGGGGACAAGAAGAAGAGCACGACAGCTAGTTCCTCTCAACCCTCTGGCAATGTCCTTGTCCTTCAGTCCTGGTTTATCCTCATGCAAAGTGCCGTTCGTCCCTTTTGCCGTATTTTTTGATGCTGCCAAGCGTTTATTTTCTTGATTAATTTCAATGCCCAAAAACTTTGTTGTTGCCCCTTTGTGCGGTATTTACATGCCACATGCCACATCTGTAAGTATGTGTGTGTGTGTGTGGGTGTGTGTGTGTGGGTGTAACCCCTGTTTTCGTAACTACGTTGTCTGTTTTTGGCAAATAATCAAATTGCCCAGACAGCAACTGTTCCAGGACGACAGTCGATTCAGCACTGAATTCGGAAATCTACACTGCAAAAAAACTATTTTAACTATTTTTAATATATATAAATTTTAATTAATCAGTATTCCTAAAATCTAATCAAACTCAGCGATGATATTTTTATTAAATAAAAATTTTATTCTGAACTTTACTGTATTTTCAATACATATTTTACATGGTACATTCAAGAGTGTTAAACTTGAATTTTAGAGTAATTTTGTTTTGACTATTTGCAATATATTATGGAGTTAAGTTAAGCTTAATCACTTTTCCGAAAATCAAATCAAACTTGTGGGTACAATGTTAATTATAGACAAATTTTGTTCTAATTTTTGTAATCTAGGATATATTAAAATAATTTTAATTTTCTGTGTAGATTCGGGACTAAATTCATAAAAACAAACCTTTTTGAATATTTTCAACATATGTATGTATGTGTATAAAGTTTAAATAATTACTCATTGCCAAAATCAAATCAATCTGAATGTTGGGTTGTAAATTAAATATAACTCTTTTAACTTAACAATAATATTCCGAATTGCTGAATAAAAAGTAAATACTAAATTCAAGAATCTTCAACTTGAATTTTAGTATATTTTTGTTATAGTTTTTGTGTAGATTCAGAATCATATTAAAAAATCTTCACAGAAAGAAAACTTTTTTGATTATTTTCAAAATATTAAATATAAATATATATTCAAGAATCTTCAACTTGAATTTTAGTATAATTTTGTTATAGTTTTTGTGTAGATTCAGGATCGTATTAAGAAATCTGCATAGTAAAAAAAAATGTGTTTGACTTTTTTCAATACAATAAATATAAATATATAAAATAAAACCAAACGTATTAATGGGATATTATAATTACATACAAATTCTATTCACGAAATGTTTTAATTTTACAAATATGTGTTGAATGCGAACTTCAAAAAATATATATTCTAAAAACCAGAATTTTTCACTTAAATCGAATAGTGATTTTTCTCAGTGTAAATTAAGAATTGAATTCGGAAAACATAGAGTCTGGGAATACGGTAAAAGTAGAAAACGAAAGAAAAGTGAAGTGAAAAGAAGACTGAAGATTGTTTATCTTTTGTTTCGCATTTTCATGTCGAGTGACAAGTTTAATCAGGCTGCGTGCACAGAGGCAAAGCCAAAGTCAAAAGGATAACTATTGAAATTAGTTAGGCAGTTTTGGTCAGTTTTCCCCTTCGATGGGGAGAACAGCATTTTCCGTCTATCGATTTTCCCGTTGCCCTTAAATCATTTTGGCACTTTAATGTGCGCCGAGTCTGGTCTCTGGTCTGGTCTGGTCTGGTCTGGTCTGGTCATTGGTCATTCTTCATTGGTCATTGGCCAGTCATATCCTGGCAGGCCAAGCATTAATTTTGCACTTTTAATTAAAACATTTCTCGCCCACAAGGCAACATGGATGCAAGGATGCCGGGTTGCTGGGATGCATGTCCTGCCCAGTTTTTCTTCCTTCTGCATTTATTTTATTTTTCCTACGCTCTTTTTCCAATTTCTTATGGTTCTTGAAACAAAGACTGCCTTCTGAATCTCCACTCATAATCGTAAAATGTGTTGCGCTGTCACCGAGGCAAAGGCAAAAGGATCTGCCTCCAGTTCCTGCCCCTCTTCCTTCCCCCTCCCTCCTGTCAGCCTCTTCAGTTGCTCCTTAGCACGTTGCCTGCATGTGCAAAATCCTCTCGACTTCCTTTTGCAATGCTGCAAAAGCTTTGCCTCTCCTTTTCACACTAACACACTCACTCACACACACGCTGCCTTGTCTGGCTTACAACAACAACAACAACAAGTTGAACACTTGTTGTAATTACTCCCCAACTCTCAGTTCAATGTCTGCGCTGATGTTTATATGAATGTGTTTTGTGTTTATATAATCACAACGAAATGCTCAACCTTACGGGATCCTCATGAGTATTTCTATACTGATTTTGGCACAGTGGCACCAACATGCCAAAATATATATGAAAAATAACATATACAAATAATCATTTATATCTAATAATTTATTTTAACCCTTCAGAGTAAGTTTATAAGATAATTAAAGAACATTTAAAAAAAATATTGTACATTATTTAACTATGTTTTCAATCACAATAACAACAATTTAATTTTTTAATAAGATTTCAAGTGAAATTTCTTAAGATTTTGTTGTTTTAAACTTGAAGATCTATGTCACTTTCTGCCCTTCTGAGCAATATTAAAATTAACAGCTCAAAATAATGTGAAGAAAACATAATTTAACGTTTTCAGAGCAATAAATTTCAATTCAATCAAAAATTTTAAGATGAAGTATTATACATTTAAATAAGTATTATAAATTGAAACTGTGTAAAATTACTTGGAATTAAATTTCGATTTTATTTTTATCTTAATTATAAAATTTTATATAAATCTCAAGATATTTCTTTTATTATCGACGAGTTTTTAGTTTCAACTAATATAAGAAATTTAATAAAAAGATTTAAATTATTACTAAATGAGGAAGAGAATTTAATAAATTTATATAATATTTATTACAAGATAGACTGGGAATACCTGTAATTATAACAATACTATAAAGGTAAAAATATGATAATTAAAATCTTACCTATCTAAAAATTTGAATGTACACCAATGTACATAGTTATACATACATAACTAAGGGTCTTAATATGTTGCATACATCTGCATTCCATATAATGTATGTACTTACTTATGTACAATGCTCCAATAAGCCCAAACACCTCTACACACACACACACACTCGCACTCTTTTGGGTAAGCATGTGTGTGTGTGTGTAAGCTCTTAATTATGATCTATGTACTAGAGTGCAAATAAGAGAAAAGAGAATATGCAAAAGAAACTAAATCGGCAACTGCGCAGCGTACGGCGCTATAACTGCATGTGCATACGAGAACTCACACAACATATATAGAGTCATATACGTATGTATGTATATGCATTGGCCACACCCATTTCACTCAAAAGGCAACAACAACAAACTCTATGCTAATACAGCAATATGTGCAGGAGAAGGTGCAGCGGCAACAACAATGACATCAAGTCTAATCAGAATGCAGGCAATGACAACGAATACGTTCCACACTCAACACTCGCACTCAGAATATCTAACGGTGCAGGGGTTGAATTGCTGCTTTTGAGTTGAAGTTTGAGTGCGACGGGGTAATCAAATATGTGTGTTTTCGTGTGTGTGTGAGACAGTGTGCCAGAGAGTGAGAATGTTGAGTGCAAAGCAACAAAGAAAACTAGGCGGCAGCAGCAGCAATAGCACTAGCAACAACAACAACAACTATACGCTGCTGCAAATCATAAAGCATTCACACACACACACACACACACAAAGACACAAGGCAACTGCAGCATTGGGTACCGTTTGTCGCTGTCGTCTTGTCGATTCAGTTGCATTCGGCAAGTCGACGAAGTCGGTTCGGTACATTAACCTTAACATTTGGCGTTAACATTGTGACGACGCACAGAGCAACAACAGAAGCGAAATATTTATTGTATTGAACAAAAACATAGTAAATGTTAATTTTTAAGGCGAATTTCAACTCTGTGACACACACACAGACATACACACAAAGTACATTTGACATTTCTCCGATTTACATATAAAACGAAAGTGCAAGTGATTTATTGAATTTGTGCGTGTGTAATAAATAATCGGAAATCAAACGAAAATCATTTGGTAAAATGATGGTGCTACAGCAACAACAACAGCGACGTCTGTGGGATGGCAACGCAGCAGCAGCAACAGCAGCAACAACAACAGCGGCAACAACAACATCACAGCCTCCAAATGCCAACAACAACAACAAATTGGAAACGGATAATGTGGAAGAGGAAGACGCAAACTTGCGGTTATTGCAACACAAGGAACAACGCGACACATGTAGGAATCATTACACTTGACATATCTCAATTAACACACATAATTAGCATCAGTAAAAAATAATAAGAAAGATACATTTCATAATTTGCAATTGTATGAACAAACAGGGTTGTCAAGTCAGACGAATATTCTCAATTTTAGTAACCGGTTATTTGAACAACGTAGAAGAATAACTAAAATAATGCAAGAGTATAAAATCAGAGTTGTCAAGTCAGTCAAAAGATGAAGCTTATTTAGTACAGATATTCTTAGTTTCAGTAAACAGTTTTTTGTTATCCGGGATTTAATCCGCAACCGATATTAACCGATTGAAATTGGTAACAGAAATCCGAAACGAAACTTTTTTATTTTAACTAAACAGGAAATCCGAAGTATTCAAACCGAAATAGCCGTTTAATACCCCGCAAAACGGTTAGTTTCCGTTCAATCTAAAATTAAATTGAATTAAGTTTTTAAAAATAATTTTTGATTGTTATGCTTAATTTGAATATACATAAATCCGTTTGAATAGAAAAATCTTTTTTGAAAACAAAGAATTAAATTTTTTTTCTTAACCGGTATTTCGAAACCGATATTCTAAATTTCGCATAACCGATAACTGAATAATAAAATTCGAAAATCTTCGATATCAAGTTTATCAGTGTAAAAGCTTTCAGAGTTTCTTCTCAGAGTCCTTTCACCTGTGACTTTCACTTTCACTAGGTGCCTAGAACAATTGCAATGATTACAATGACGCCCTCACATTACGCATACCGAGAAGTGTCCTTTGTGTCCTTTGAAGGCATAGAATTTCCCTATCAAGTTCTTGAATTTCATGGCATTTGCTTCAGTTTTGATTCGGCATCATGAGATATCCTGATGTCCTGCTGCAGCTGATGCTGATGCTGCCTGCCGTATATCCTGGCATGTCCTTGCTCCCCACGGAGCGTGTGATCATTTACATTGTTTACATTTACATTCCGGCCGTGTCCTTTTTTTGTTACCTGTCCCAAAAACCGGACCTCGTCTCAGGTATTTTGCATTCACCACACAAAAGGAAATGTTCGTTTTTTCTTCTCTTCTTGCATATGTCCTTTAAAAAAATGGACGAAAAAACGAAGATGCGCCTTTTTTAATTTTCTGTTTCTGTTTGAGGCGTGCAATTTTCCCTTAATTTTCCCATTTTTCTCTTGCCACAAAAGCCAAATTTTGTGTAATTACATTTAAGCCGAAGGTGTGCAAGGATATGAGCAAGGATATGCCGACTGACCATTGCCTTTTTAATTGCATGACAAAAAAAAAAGGGACCTTGGCGAAAAAACCCATAATTTCGAAACACATTCGAACATGCAGATCAGTTTGAGAGCCTCCTAATGCCACTTGTAATCACCCCATGAAAAGGCAGTAGGTTGCGAAGGGAGAGACTCAGGACAGTGGTCACTGGAGATAAGCCTCCCTTTTCCATTCTTGCTTCCCCTGCCCAAGTAAACACACAGGAGCCAAAAGTCCAAAAGTCCGAACAACCCAGAAAACCCATTACCAACCACACACACATACACACACACACACACTCAAATACACACTCACACACACACAGTGGTACTAGAGTGTCCAATGGCATAATCTGTATATTTATAATGCGATGCTCAAGACATTATGCACAAGGATTCCACAACATTCCACATCTACAATATATTGTCGTAAAAATATGTTACTTTTTTGGCCAAATGTATATGTATGTTGTGCGTGTGTGTGTGTGTGTGTGTGTCGTCAAGGATGCGCTACACTTTGTTTACGCCCCGGGGGAGCTATAAATTTAATATCTACTTTGCAAAACAAAAAACCGAAAATGGCAAACAAAAACCATCCACGGGGTGGACAAAACAGGACAACGCATCAAGTAAATCTCAAACAAACACACACACACAAGTATGTATATACATTCATATGTATTTGTGTGTGAATGTGTGTGAATATGGATGAGTGTGCGTGAATCCTGGATTTTGAATACTTACATAAAGGCTTAGGGATAAAAATACAAACCTAAATTATAAAATAAAAATACAAAAAATAAAATAATATTAAGATTTTAATATTCAAAAGTTTCAAAAATTCTTAAAATCAGGTAAAATGTGTTTTCTTTAGAAATAAAATGGTATTCAGAACATTTGGCCTACTTTAAATTGAAAAGCTTGGTTTTTATATAAAAATTCAACCTTTATTTACGACAAAAACTACAAACTTTTTAGAAATTAAAAATGTTTGATATTTACATTTAAATAAAATCTTTTAAAATCTTGGGCTTATCACGAAGTTCATATAAGCTTATATAATTTCTCGACTTTTACTATCGTTAATTTTTTTAAAAATTTATAATCAATTCTGTACAAAATTTTAGATTTCGTCTTAATTTTGCGGCTATTTATATATTTTTAAAATACAAATTAACTTTATTAAGCATTAACTTCAATTTAAAATATTGTAGAAAGCTGTCTCTATTTATTTCTATATTTTTTACTATTCATAAGATACATCTTATACATATAAGAAACTGTTTAATTCACCCTCTTTTAAGCATTTTCTAATGAATTGGCAGACAAAATTGTGAAATTTAATGTTGAAGTTGAATTTAAAGATAGTTCCTGCTGATTTCATCGCAGTTATTCAAGTGTGTTTTCTGTGTTGTGTCCATTTGTCGGACATAAATGAAAAGGACTCTTAAAAAGTTTACAACATTCGAAAGGACACCACTCAAAGGACGTGGAACATTTTTGCATGCCACGTTACAAGAAGAACCGTAAATACTAATGGACATTTTACGAGCTAAGCAAAATGGACAGACGATGACCAAGGGAGACACTCAGTCTGTCTGTCTCTCTGCCTGTGTCAGACACACTCAACACTCCCCCTTGTCACTGTACTTGCAACTTGGTGTGGCATAAAGACAAATACTTAGTATAGGAAACGTGCCATTTGCATGTCTTTCCATCTAATCGATACTGAAGTCAATAATGATCAGTTAGTTGGGTTTATTATGCTCAGGGAATTCCTTTGAAAAAATAAAAAATAAATGAGAAAAAATAGAAAAATAGCAAACTAACCACAGCAACTGCATCTTTACTTTCTTTACAGTTTTGCGACACATGTCCAACTCACCGACACCGCCGTCACCTCTGCGATCTCTATCAGGTATGCTCGTAATCCTTTGCCAATATTCAACAGACATGTCCCAAAAAAATGCAGAAGTAGGGTCGAAATAGAAATAGAAATAGAAGTTGGGTTTTGGTCTCGTGTCTCCTGGAACGTGGCTACTTTGTGGCTAAATTGATTACTCACACGAGCCACGAGACGGGACGCGATGTTGCCATTTATTGATGTGTCTCTTTTACGGGGGTCAGGAATTTTATAGTTTTGATGCAACCCCAATATGGCCAGGATGAGCGTCTGCTTTTGTGGCAAGCGGGCTGAGCCTTAGGTAGGTGCAACTGCAACAGCAACTGCCGCCGCACGTGACCAAAGTGTGCCCCTAAAATGCAGCCTGCCTCAAAAATTTATATTTGTTGAAGAATTAAGAAAGGCAAGCAAGAAAAAGTGGGTAGATTAAAAACATAAAGAAATGATCAAATTAAAAATTTAAGACAACAAACTCTTGTGATTGTAATAATTTAAATATATTGAAAACACCTAAAAATCGAAAATTTAAAACACAAATATTCCCATTGAAATAATATTATGAAAATTAATTTTACATTTTTATTAATTTAATTTGTTTCAAGACTTTCGTTAATTTGATAATACTTAAACTGCCGTTTGAGCTGCAAATCTCAATATTCTTGAACTCAAAATCTTTAAAGACTAAAAATTGTGTTTTTAAACCAAAAAATAATTTTTAGAAGCGGAAAAAAGTAACTTTTCAAAAGATATTGATCAAAATATTTTTTCTTAGAGGTCAAGATTTTAGACTTTCTTGGTAAAGAAAAAATGAGTAGATTAATTCATTTATAAATAAATTTTTGATTTATTAATATTTAAACTATTAGAGTGACAAACTAAAATATTGACTTATTTTATTTATTTAAAGTAGACTTTGTATTTATTAATACTTACATAAACTGTTTTTGAGTCGAAAATTAAAATCGTTCTGAAATTAAAATCATTCATAAATGAAAATTGTTTTTTAAAATCGAAAAATAAGTTTCAGATACAGCAAAAAAATATTTTCAAAAGATATTGATCGTAATACTTTTCTTATAGGCAATAATTTTTACTTCATTGAAAATTTTTTTTTTAATAAAAAGTAAAAAAAATCGTAATAAAATCACTCAAAACTTCCTTGGATATTATAAAATCTATAAATACAATAACTTTAACTTTTAACCATAACAAAATACTTAAAATCTCAAAATTTTTGCCAAAATTTCCCTGAATTGAACCCCGAACTCGATACAAAACATCCGACACCCACTACAATGGACAGTTGCAACCCTAGAGCATTGTGTAAAATGCAACAACTGTATAAGTGCGATAAGAACAAGAGGAACAACCCTCGGACAAATATGCAAAAGGTTATGCACACACACACACACACACACACACAGAAGGACACTTTTGACCCCGTCGAACCCCCGCGTGACCCTGCGATGCAAATAAACAAAAATAACAATTTGTCAAAATGTAAATTCTCTTGTCTCCTTTTCTCTTTTGATGCGCATTCAAATGATTGTTGCAACAATTATATAACAGAGGGCGACCCTAACGCACGACCTAACCTCTCCCTCTCCCCTTCCCCTTGCCTCTCCCTCTCCCTCCCTTTTCACCTCCCATAACAAACTGTAAATAATCTATGCAAAAACATGCACAACACTTGGCAACCCTCGTTGAGTTTCAAATTTAAATGACAACCCCTCATTTAAATAGAGCACAAATTAACAGGGTTGCCATATCAAATGCAGACAATTAGAGTTGCATTTTTATTGGTTTACACGCAAATTAATTGAGGTCGCGTTTAGGGTGCATATTTAAATATGTCACAACAAACGAAGGTCCTTGAAAGAAACACAAAAAAAGGGTTGCTGCCTGTTAAAAAAAAAAGAAAAACTAGAGGGCAACCAATCAACTGTTGCTTCCTGTTTAACATATCATTTGAATAGCGCTGAGGTGTCAAAAGCGTGTGCCAAATTTTAAAGGGGTTACCTCACATTATTTTTTACCCTTTTGCGCGTAACCCTAACGCAGATCGTCACGCTAACCCTTACGGGTTACGCTTCTTTTTTGGGTTTTACTCTTTATAAACTGCCACTTGTTGACTTTTTAGGTTGTTATTCAAATTCAACGCCTCTTCCGTTAACCGCAGAAAGAGAAGGGTATGCCAAAGGATTAGGTTGCGTGAGGCTAATTGTCCTTTTCGATAGGGTAATTTCTCTCTCTCTCTCACAAAAAAACCTCTCATGATATTATTTAATCAGCGGTTTTTTTGATTGGCCACTTGACGAGTGCTTTACCTTTTGGGGCGTTTCGAGGGCGTTTTGTGTTATTTTAAGGCGTTGAAAGGGTGTTAAGGGGGCGTTTAAGTAACTGAAGAAACTTGCAATTATATGAAGTAGAAAAAATGTAAAGGAGAGTTGGGAGTTTTAAACTTTATAAAGCTGTTGTTATGGCTGCAAAATCACTAAAGTTTCTTTAATTTCTATTTGTTGTGGGCAAAAATATTCATATCTACAATTCAACTTTACACTTTTTTGACTATTTCGTATCAGTTTTAATCTGAAATTTAGGTTAATCTTATGTATATTGATCTCCCCCACTTAAAATTATAGTAATTAAATCAGTTCTACTGTCAGTTAATCTAAAATGTTTACAATAAACCTATTTAAATGGTAAACAATTTTGTTATATTGCTTCTTAATAATTTTATTTCTTTAACTTTTGTGTTTCTCCGTTAATAAATACTTTTGAGTGTTAAAAATACATTTTTAAATAGTGAAAAAGACTTCTAAATTAAATAAATATGTGCATAAATATTTCAGTGACTATTTAGAGATCTATCGATTTTAGAGCCGTTTAAGAATAGAGTGTTACTATAAAATACATTAAAACCAATCTGAAAATGTATTATATAGTTAAGTTCAAGACCTTTTTAAGTATCTTGCAAAAAGGGCTCTTATAAATTAAATATCTTCAAAATTTCCATATCAATCAATAAATCTAAAGTAACTCAAGTCTTCTTCCACACATTTCCTAAAAATTTGCTTTGATTTTGCCTAATTTATGCAGAATATGTGAATAGATCCTCTAGATAGTTGAGTTTATAATTGGATTGAATGGAACATATTCAGTTTTCGAATCTTTCATATCTTTCCCATAAATCGCAACGCACTTTACATTTCATGCATTCCCAAAAAAAAAAAGAGAGAGGACACCCCGTGTTGCAAGAAGCAACCCCTAAATGCGACACATAGACAAGAGACAAGAGAGTTGCCACATATGAGAGTGCAACACTCACACACACACATATTCACACTTTGTTATTGTGTGGCATCCCGGCCAGAAACAGGACAACACATCTGCTGAACTCAAGCCAAAGACAAAACACAGGCAGCATCACCTGGTTTCCAATTCAGAGTTGGGTTCAAATTTGTTAGTTCAGTTCAGTTCAGATTCTCTGCATGTGTCGCTTGCAACTGTTGTTGCTCTGGGCCAAGTTGTTGTTGTTGCGCCTGCAGCTTCTTGACTTTCAGTTGTTGCAACAATGCAACTTGCAGCCCTTTGTGGCATGGAAAAACCCCTTTTTTTTTCTTCAGCTCGCTCACAAGTTTCCTGCCAATCGCAAGTTGCATTCAAAACTCTCTCCCCACCAAAAATTACCAAATCCTCAACTCGTGCATTTCAAATTGTTCGCAATTGTAACGAATTGTTTGAATTTGAACATTTCAAACATTTCTTTTCGGGGGTTGCAACCCCCGGGAGGGGAGGGTGCATGCCGATTTTACAATCCAACAATTTTAGACTGTGTGTTAACCCTTATAACGATGCGATTTTTAGCTCACTGACTGAGTTTCAACTGCGTCTGCCGCTAATTATATTAGACGATTCTTTCCGCTCACAGCGAAAGTCATAAAAACAGCTGCCCACATACGTACTTTAAACTTTTCACCCAGCACCCGCATTCGAATTCGAAATTTGCTAAAAATCCAGTTGTCTAATCCCTTAACCAGCTCGAAAACAGACTAAATGACCAAGTGACGCTGTGACGACCAAAAGCCGCTTAAAACTATCATTTAATGAAATCGTTTATAGCTACATGGAAAATTTCGTGTCAGGATTAAAAATTTCATTTAAATTTGTGTTAAAATTAATGAAAAATCAAATGTAGAAATTTTAGAAAAAAAAATTAGTAACATTTTTCATTTTACCCACTCTCTGAATTATAAACATATATAAATACACTTTATTTTCTGTTTTATTAAATACTTAAAAAAATGTTATCAAATTTACCTTCGTTATCACGCTTGTAATTGTGTTTGTCATGTGCGCATTAGTATTAGTGAGCTTCTGTTCCTAGCACTGTACGCTTCAAAAGCTTTGAAAGCTTTAGCGTCCGTGTGACCTATGCGTGTGCCAAATTAAGCTCATGTCTAGAATTGAAATGGAAAAATTAGAAATAAAAATGTAAGGATTAAAAATTGCATTTAAAATTGAGTTAAAATTTATTAAAGACCAACTAAAGAAATTATAGGAAAAAATATTAATAACATTTTTATTTCAATTACGCTCTGAATTAAAAAAAATATAAATTCACTTTATTTTCTTTATAATTAAATACTTTTAATAGTTTTTACCCTTAAGTTTCTTAAATTTACCTCCATTATCATGCTTGTAATTGTGTTTGCGCATTAGTATTAGTGAGCTTTTGCTCTAAGCACTGTAAGCTGCCAAAGCTTTCAAAGTTCTAGCGTACGTGTGACCTACATATGCGTGTGCCAAATTAAGCTCAAATCTCGAATTAAGTTTGAAAAATTAAAAATAAAAATGCTCTCTGAATTTTACCCTCCTTTACACATACTTACAAAATATTTGGAGAAAATATTCATAATGATATTCAATTGTTTTTGATAAATGCTGTAAGGAAGTTGTTTTTTTTTAAGCTTTAGAAGCGTTTTCTTTACCATAAGAGATTATCTTGCACAACAGGAAGTTCCTGTTAAATTTAGACTATTCCTTTGACTGTAAATCAATAAATTTTCCTATGACACATTATGAAATTTGAGCTGCTGTTGCTGGCACTGCGCAGATTTCGGAAATGAAAAGTCCGAAACAGAGAAGACAAGAAAGCTTCCTGCTTCCTAGCGATTTTTTTCAATTATTATGCATGATTGAATTTTGGGCAATGCACAAAATTGTGGGGCAGGAAAAGAAGAGGAGGACAAGTTTTTGGGCAGAAAACCCTTCCGCTTGAGCGTCTATCGGCAACCGCAGGACGAGGCACAGCGATGGGGCATTCAATTGGAAGATTGAATAAAATTTGACTTAAAATGGCAAAAATATTGAAAACTTGCCCCGTTTGAAGAGGAGGGGCGGACAATTTATGCGACGCAGGCTAGTTAAACTTCATTGAATTGGAAAATTGAAAAGCAAAAGGCAAAAAAAAAAAAAAAAACATGTTTATAAATAGTTGAACTTGTAGATAACGCAAATTTCTCTTTTCTCTTATTTTTTTACAGACTGCGGCAAGAGCTACCAGGAGGAGGAGGAGTATGTGGAGCAGGAGGAGGAGGAGTTAGAGGAGGAGTACGGGGCAGGCGAGGCGCCACAAAACTTGAGTCGCAAACGCAGCGCACGACAATTGGATGCAACCAAAGAGGACGAGGTGCTGAATTTGGCAAGGGAAGATTCACCGGCGCCCAAGCGTGTGGCAAGAGAAGATTCAGCAGTGGCAGCAGCAACGTCACAGCAGCCAGCGGAGCTTGCAGCAGCTGGTGGCGTCTCCAATTTGGGCTTGCCACCACTGAATTTCGGGCCGGAGAACATGCAACAGGCGCTGCAGCTGCAGCTGCACAGCTACATTGAAATGGTGCGTCAACTGGCGCCGGACGCGTTTCCCAATCCCAATCTGGCCACACAGTTTCTGCTGCAGAACTCGTTGCAGGCACTGGCGCAATTTCAGGCGCTGCAACAAATGAAGCAGCAACGGGAACAAGCGCCTGTAAATCCATCCCGTCACTATTCGACGCCGCTGAGTAAATCTCCGTTGCGCAGTCCATCGCTGAGTCCCGTGGCACGTGCCACCAGCAGCAGCAACGAGCAGCGAACGCCTCCAAATTCCTTGGCTGGTTTCAGCAGCGCTGTGATGACGCCAAATACGCCGAGCAGCAACCATCAGAACAACTTGCAACAGAGCACACCGAAACCGACGTCGAGTGGCGCCACTGTGGCAGCTGTGATGGCCACCAAGCTGGAGCAGTCGCCGGAGGAGACCACCGATCTGGAGGAGCTGGAACAGTTTGCCAAGACCTTCAAGCAGCGTCGCATCAAACTGGGCTTCACTCAGGGCGACGTGGGTCTGGCCATGGGCAAACTCTATGGCAACGACTTCTCCCAGACGACAATCTCCAGGTTTGAAGCTTTAAATCTCAGCTTCAAGAACATGTGCAAGCTGAAGCCGCTGCTCCAGAAATGGCTCGAAGATGCGGACAGCAGTGTGGCCAAGTCGGGCGGTGGTGTCTTCAATATCAACACCATGACCACAAATTTGTCGAGCACACCCGAGAGTATTCTGGGCAGACGACGCAAGAAACGCACCTCAATAGAGACGACCATAAGGGGTGCTCTGGAGCAGGCATTTGTGCTGAACTGTAAGCCCACCTCCGAGGAGATCAATCAGCTGTCCGAGCGCTTGCACATGGACAAGGAGGTGGTCCGCGTTTGGTTCTGCAATCGACGGCAGAAGGAGAAACGCATCAATCCGTCGCTGGATCTGGACAGTCCCACTGGGACGCCGTTGAGCAGTCATGGCTTTGGTTATCCACCACAGGCACTGAACATGTCCAATGGTCATGTGCTCCTCGAGGCGAACTCCCTTTGTGGCAGCTCCGTCAGCTCGGGCGACTGAATTTCAACTGTACTATGTTTGAAACTGTAAATAGAGATGCCTCCAAAAAACTTCCACACTCACATTCCGGCATATCGTAGTCCTCCTCCCTTAACCTTCCCCCCCCCCCCTTAGGTTATAGAGAGTCGTATCAGAATCCATTACGAATTTACGAGTACATATACATATATTAGGCACTGTATTGCATTCTACGTAGAGTTCCTATCGAAACCTATATTTAAATACTATGTGTCCAGCATGCCAATCTATCAACATATTATTATTATATATATAAAACAACACAATTATATTTAGAAATACATCTATGTAATATACCTATAACTCTATATCTTCTAACGATATATACCCATCTATTATAAAGATATTGTTGTACGATGTCCAATTGTAAATTGATCTTAATACTTAGATCTTAACACTCACAACGAGAGAAACACACACAAAAAATTTCAATAAAAATATTTAAAATGTATACTACAATGCGTTTTATTTAAAAATTTTTTTTGGTTTTTTTAAGTTCATAACTATTTTGGAACCTTGTGAAAACTCCGTTTTTAATAAAGTAAAGCACCTTTTAAAATTAAATTTTATCGCTTTTTCAAGTTATTTTTTAGAATACTCAGAGTACAGCAAATTTTTGAAAAGTAAAAGACTTTCAAAAATTTAAACAAATTTATTAGTGAGTTTGTGAAGTGAAGAATCTTTGTCAAACTTAGGCCTGCCGCACACTGGCGGCTGAAAGCAGAATTTACAGCTGAGCTTATCAGCTTGAAAAAAAAAAAGAGAGTGTATGTATGAAAGTGAGCACTCTGAATGTTGAGCTGTTTTATTAGTTTGGCTTAAAATTATCAGCTCGCCTATAACCTTAGCTATAAGTTCAGCTGCCAGTGTGCGCGTGGCCTTAAAAAGTTTTACAGCCTATTCATTTTAAAATTGTTTAGTGTATCGTTCCGGTAATTCCTGTAAGTACTTTAAGGAAAATTTTAACATACTCGTCTAACAAAAATCTTCTAATATCATAGTTGCAGTTTTTCGACCGTTCTAAGTGAAACTATAATGTTAAACGTTAAGTTTAGACACTATTTATATACCTAATACGGATTTTTTAATCCCTTGCTAATAAAAGAATCCGAATTCTTCAGACATTTAAAAAAAAATTTTGGTAACTCTGCTAATTCCTAATTTTGGAAGACTCTAAATTATAACTTTTTAAAGAAATGAACCCACACTCTCTCTCAATTATAATTAAGGTAAATAACCTTCTCCAAAGTTTAAGCCTTTCTGAATCAAATCCTTCCGAAGTCTCGGAATTCTCCAGACATTTAAAAAAATGTTGATGCCTGTTCTTATTCTGTTGCGAATTTTGTAAGACTCTAAATCATTTTTTTTTTTAAATAATAGACCATCTCTACAATTTTTAAAGACTTACAGAATTACGATTTAAGACCCTGCCTCAGTTTATAATTCAATTAGTTGATCCCAGTACTTTCATATCCCTCACACACTTGAATCTCATTAGAAGCTACCTAAATAAATATTTGAGTACATATTTAGTTAACTGATTTCGAGTATCCCAAGTATCCCATCCGGACAGGACACGCGCCAAGCGCAAACACGCAATTTTTTAATAAACTTCCGCTATTTGGAAGAGAGACCCGCACCAACCCCTTTCGATCCATTGTTGTTGTTGTTGTTGTTGTTTAGGCGCAAAATCTCGAAACTGGATTTGCTGGATAAGAAATCACTTCATCTTTGGCCCGGGCGACACTTAATATGGCATCTGAGCCACAGCAAACTGGAAAAAACACTGAAATACAGCGAATGAAACCCTTATTTGTATATTGAGGCAAGCGTGTAAATCCATTTCAACGACCCCAACCCCGAAAATCACAACCCTTACCCCTACTGATCCCTGGTGCCGTTCTCTGATTCGTTTAGGACGAGTTCAACTTTTTTGTTGGGCAGTAAGCAAATGGAGTGGGACAAAAAAGGGTTTATGCCATAAATTCACACATCGTTATGTCATATGGTGTTTTGGGTTGTCGATTGTCCTTCTTCCTGTTCCTCGTGTTCCTGTTGTTGTGGGTCCTTTTATTTTATTTCGAAATAAAACTAAATTAAAATCACAAAAAAATAACTAGGCTATAATTTAAATGCACCTTTTGATTAAGTGTGAAATTATGTGATAATTGATATCTCTGAGTCTTAGAAATAGAAAATTCAATAGGTAGAACCCAAGAATATTTATACAAAATTTTTAAAAAAGTTTACAAATGCCCTACGGTAAAAAATTTTAAATTTCAGCATAAGCTCCAGTTTTTTGTTGTTCTGTATCTTAAAAGTATATTTCATTAACTAAATAAAGATAGAATAAATAAAATTTTTTTAGATTTTTTGGGAACTACCCTTGATATTTTAAGCCAAAAGTCAGTTGCTTAGGAGTTTCCCTTTGAACTGTTTCTTTTATAAACATTACAAAAAACTATAAGTAAAAAAAAAAAATATTATTTCTGTTTATTTAATATTAATATAACTATAATATATTCGTATTTTATTAAAGCTAATAGTACTCCAGTTAACTGTTTGGTTGAAGCGATAACATCCAGGCATTAAGTTCTCTAACAAAAAATAAATAAATAAAATTTAATTTAATTTAAATTTAATTAATCTAAGCAAGGTTCATATCCAATTTCATGTCCCTAACATTATTTTAAGAGATTTTGACAAAATTAAGGATTTTTTAACCTTGGTTAAATGTGTAACTATTACTAATTTACTTTAAAACTGTCTTAACTCAGATTATAAGCTTTTTATAAGAAAAAAGTAAAATTAAAGAAAATATTTGTTTTGTAAATGTTAAAAGAAGTTTCTTTTATTGGAGTATGTATTTAAATTTTGGGGAATATTATCCATTTCTAGCCCAAAAAAGACCCCTTTTTTATTGGCTCAGCGCAGATCAAAAGTATTTCAATAGAGCCTTGCAGCAATGACGTGTGTCCTGAAAGGATATCCCCGACCCGAAGCGAGAGCATTGAAGGAGCATCTAAGGACATCAGAACATCAGGCACAGGAGCACTCACATAAAATTGGAAAACTGCTCTTGAATGTTATCAGTCCGTTGCAGAAGGAGACCTGAAAACGAAATCGCTTTGAGTTCTTTTTTTTCTAAGGCCATATTCAAAATGTCCTGCCACATGCCACTTGCCACTTGCCCTTTGGTCATTTAACTGGTCAAACAGAAAGCGAAGTTCGACGATTGAAATTGGGATTAGGAATGAAAGCTGCAGGCTATTATTTGTGGCATGCGACATGTGGCAGCTGCTGGTTGTGGTGGTGGGCGGGGCAGAAGGGGCAGATCGGCAGCCAAAGATTTGATTTGAGCTCTTTGATAGATTTCACTGCATTTGCAAATTGAATTCCATTTTGAGAAATGTTTCTTTTTCCACAAAGCACTCGCTGCCTTCATTTATAACAATTTAATGAAATTTTCCAATGCGTTTTCATAATACGAATACATATACATTTGTGTGAGTGTGTTTGCAAGTGTGTGCAAGTGTGTGTATGTATGTGTGTGCTGCAAACCATTTAAATCATTAATCACACAAGCTGCCAGGGCTAACGAAAATTAAGTTTGTCTTATGCTTTTTATTTTTTTTTAGCAGCCAAAAGTGTTTTACTCCCTCCCGCCTACTTGGCTGCCACTCCCACTTGTGTATTTAATGAATTTTGTGGAATTTTATTAAATATTTAACAAGAGCTAAAAATAGTTTACATATATATTAATAATATAATGGCAAATATGATCACTAAAATAAAAAGTCTTGGTTTAGAGCGTTATTCAATATAATTATTAGGTGATTATGGTGAGAGCTATTTAATCCAGTGATGCAAATTTGGCCATTTTCGGATAGATTGGTGTGATTTTTATCTGCTTTAGCCGTGAAAAATATAAAACATTTTCTATCCGAACATTTGGCTTTTTGTAGATTTAATTAAATTGAATACAAAAAGGATTCTATTAATTAATTCCGAAGCAAACAAATATCGAGACTCTGCAAGCAATAACCCTTTTTAAAAAGTGGTCACTTTCGCTCTGACTTTTTTATCGTTGCCATGGTCGAATGCAGAAGTAGAGAGGGTTTTTAGTCAAGTCAGTTTGGTAAAAACTTAATTGAGGAAAAAAAATCATTGAATATGCTTTAAAACTATTAAATTAAAAAAAGAAATAGGAAAAAAAGTTTGCTTTTGGTCTTTCTTCCGGAAAATATTTGTCATCACTGATTAAATCTATTGAGCTAAAAAGAGTCAGCCAATAAGTACGCTCAGTAAAGCTCGCCATCTTTTTAAGTTAGAGTCGGAAAGGGACAGCGATCAAATGCAGTGGTCCCTGCATATGTGTGCGTGTGCATTGATTGATCTACTGCTTTGTATAGCAATGAGAGCTTCATCAAATCAAGTGAGAGAGCGCCGAAGAGCATGCTCATTGTTTCTCTGTTGTCCTTGTGCTTTGATCAAAAGAGAGAGTATTTATATTAGAGCGACAGTCGGCTGTGTGGGTGTGGGTGTGCTGCTTTTATTTGCATACTATGCAGCGCACCAATACAAGCTTACTTGGTGCGCTCATTGCACTCGCCTATAAATCACTGAGATCAAATGAGCGAGCGCCAGAGAGAGTTAAGCAGGGAGTGCAAGCTATGTATATAAATAGAGCTTACTGCAGCCAATGGACATCAGTTGCAATCGCAATGTGGTGCGGTGCAGATCAGAGGAGAAGGAAAAGACTGAAGGCTGAAAAAGGTGAGTCGTTAATTAAAATATTTATTTATAATACTATTATTATTAAAATAGCTGTCTTTACTGATAATCTAGTTTGCTTTCTGAAAATGCGCTTTAATCTATTGTCATCGTAGCAGATTTTCTTTAATTTATTTGAGTAACAAAAATTGTTAAGAATTGAAGAGAATTTTCTGCTTGAGAAATAAAGAAAAAAATGTCTCTGTGGACTGATGGCAATTGATGTGAACAAATGGAAAGTGGCTGGTAAATTATATGGCCAACATATGTTAAGTTTCTGCGTGATTGCTTGCGAATTTGTTGCTTTGAATTTCAATTTGCAGAAGAAATTGCACACACACATACACACACACACACAAGCAACATAGGGGCTTAGGACGCACCCCTTTCTATTATTTTATTTTACTTTATCCTGTCTTTGTTGTCGTCAAGTGAATACAGGGACTTGTGCAAACATTTTGGCCAAAAACAACAGCATAAAAAACCTCAATTGAATTACAATGAAAATATGAAATGAGCAACAAAGAAAATGCCAAAAGACAAGTTTTATTTCTCTATTTCTGTGCCAAGCAAAAATCGCAGAAATTAAGCAAACAAGCGAACGAAACAAAGAAAAATACATACATATGTGTATTTTTTTTTTTTTGCTTATAAGTTAGCAAAAAAAAAATTGAATTGAAATTGTAAAGTGTGGGACATGGCCAAGTAAATAACTAGCTGGCAAAAAAGCGCAAATTCAATATTTGCGAATACAAACAAATGCGAGTCTCTGGACGACGATGTCCTGGATCCCAAGGCAAACAAACTGGGAAACTGGCAACGGGCAGTCAAACAAAAAAATGTGGCAAAATCCAGCACACGCTGTGGGCCATAAAAAATCTATTTAAAAATGAACAAAATCTAATGGTACCAAGACTTTCAACCACCAACTCGAAAAGTATGCCGCAAAAAATAACCAGACCTAATTTTTGAATGGCTGAATTTTTAAAAATGGTTGAAAATGTAAAATGGTATGCAAATTTGGCAAGTCTACCCTTAAAAAATAGAGAACTCACCCCCTCCTGGTGTCATGCTCAAGCTGCCAGCCAATTAGCTGGAAAACTTTTGTGCTCTCAAAAAAAAAAAAATCAGAGCAACAACCCTTGAGGACAATGGAATTTAGGGCGTGAACTGAAATCAACACCATCAAAGTTCATCCTTTTTTTTTTTGACATGTTTACACATTTAATTAACTTACACGCGCCCAAAACTTCCGGTCAAGACAGGGAAGAAGGGTAGAAACAGGAGAGGACAGTGTCCAATCCAGGCCGAAGAAGATCCAAGTGTAAACGAAACCCATAACAACAACAACAGCAATAACAGCAACAAAATGGGGCTAAGAAAACAGTAGAAAACGGTTCATCGCTTCTTCGTTTGACAATTTGAAACCATTTCAAGTGGTTTAATCATTTAACGCACATCATAAAAATCGCATCAAGTGATTTTTATTTACACGCACAACAAAAGAAATGCCAGCAAATAATACACAAAAAACGGGTTGAAAATATAGGAAATTCAGTAGTTGGGGGGCTGAATCCAAAGAATTTGTAAAAACTAAATCCCTTTGAAATATTAGTTACACAGTTCACAGCAGTTCAAAAATATTTTATACTCATCAAATGAATGGATGGTAAAAAGGGCGTTAAATTGATAATAAAAGTGTTTGCCAGGAGATAAATTAAGGCTGCTGAGACAAGACATAACAATACATTTAAGCTTCTACATTAAGACCCGTTTTTCAAAGTTCTTTTAAAATAAATTTAGGTATTGTTAAATTTTATATTAATTTCTGGATATTTTACGTCAGAATATCTTTCAGTTAGAGTTAAAGCATAAACTAAACATTGAAATAATTTTCCTGTTTTTTTTTTCACAAATCACAAAAACAAAAATTAAAAGGTTTGCTTTAAATAAAAGTTTCAATTTGAGAAACACAAGCTTGCTTATTTGAAATTATGCGCCAATCGAAATGTTTACTCCTTATTTGCCAAGTCTGGCAACGCTACGATCTGTGCATTAGTGCATAGTGTGAATGTCACTTCAGATACATGCGAGTTTGCATTTAAATGTCAATAAGAAAACCAACAAAATATCAAAAGCAAACCACTATAAACCAGTAGATTTGGCAGAATTATAATATTTTTAAGTTTATTTAATTTCAACAAGCTGCTGTCGATCAGCAATTTTTAATTTAGCGCCAATCTCTTCTCAAATGACAAGTCTGGCAACGCCATGTGCGTGTGCACGCGCTCTGTGAATGACAGCGCCAACAGATGTTGGCGCTTCACTCAAAAAACAAAACAATTTCAAAGTTAATATCGATTTTAATACAAAGCGAAATTCACATATATATGATTAGGTATTAAATAGATATTAACGTGTAAGGCATAATGTATGTAATGTGAATTTTATTCAATTTGGGGTGCGGACGTGCAGCCGCACGATGTGTTTTTGTTTTTGTTAATGTGTTTGAGTGTAAGAGTTATTTGGGTATTATATGAAAATGCAAATGTATAAGAGTAGATCTTTGCAGCGAGAGTGCACGAATACACAGTAAGATGCTTGGAGATGCTTCACTGCTTAGCTGAAGGTGTTGACCTAAAAGAAGAACATGGATTATTTAATACGAATGTTTTGAAATTAAATAAACAGATTGATACTTACAATATCATCGATCTTAAGTATGGAGCGAATGGTCTCCGTGGCCAGAGTAATAGCCGAGGTGCTGACCAGCAGCGGCTGCACAACGTTCTCGGCGAAAATGTCTGTGATGGCGCCCTTGCGCACATTAATGCCCGCATTCTTCTCACCCTGGGCATGACGATTGCGCAGCTCCGTGACGGTGGCAATCGGATTTAGACCGGCATTCTCGGCCAGTGTCGATGGAATGACCTCGAGGGCTTCGGCAAATGCCCGATAACAATAGGCATCCACGCCGTCCACGGTCTGAGCAGCGGCTGCCAGTTGCAGGGCCATCTCAATTTCCGGTGCACCGCCACCAACAATCTGGGCACGCTTACGCACCAGACAGCGGACCACACAGAGAGCATCGTGCAGGGAGCGAGCAGCTTCCTCCAGCACCAGCTTGTTGGAGCCACGGCAGATGATGGAGACGGTGCGTCCCTGGTTCTGTATGCCCGTAATTTTGACAAACTTGTTGGTGCCACTGGCCACCTCCTCCACAAGATCAGCACTGGACAGATTCTCAGCTGTGAAATGATCCAACGAGGCAATTGGACGACAGTGCAGAGTTCTGCACACAAACTCAATGTCTTCGCGTTCCACATCCTTCACCACCAAGCACTTGATCTTGTCCAGGAAGTGCTGAGCCAAATCGGAGACAGCATCACTGCAAGAGTAGAATAATTTGAAATCAATATAAGAATACTTCTTGTAATTCCAAGTCCAGATACTCACCGCAAAATGGACTTTTGGACGAGGAGGACATTGCAGCCCGCCTTCTTGATCTGCTTGACAATGTTGAGGATGTAGGAGCGCTCCTCCTTGAGCACACGATCCATGGCCGCATAGTCGCTGACAATCACACTGTGATCCATATCGGTCTTGGGCGCCGAAATGCAGAATTGAATCAGACCAATCTTGGCCTTCTCAATGCGCTTGGGCGCATTTGTGCCCGACGAGCGGCTGGTGAAGACCAAACCCTGAATGAGTTCAGTATCCTCGACGGTGCCGCCCAGACTCTGAATAACCTTGATGTTCTTTAGATCCACAGCAGATTCCTTGCCCGGCTCGGTGACCTTAAGCACAGCATCGACAGCAATGGGAGCCAGTAGACTGCTCTGTTGCGAGACCACCTTGGAGTTCAACGATGTGGCGGCGCTCTTGATCAGTGTCTCGCGATCATTCAGCTCAATCGGTGTGGACATCTCGTTCAGAATCTCAACGGCCTTGTTGGAGCAACGCTGGAACGAATCCGAAATGGCCGTAGGATGCAAACCCTTCTGCAATAGTTTCTGGCACGCCTCGAGCAGTGCTCCGGCAATGACCACCACGGATGTGGTGCCATCGCCAGCCTCGACATCCTGGGCACGGGACAGCTCGACCAGCATCTTGGCAGCTGGATGCAAAACATTCATTTGCTTCAGAATCGTTGCACCGTCGTTGGTAATGGACACTTCGCCATTGGCGGCCTGGATCATTTTGTCCATGCCCCGAGGACCCAAACTGGTGCGCACAGCATCGGCCACGGCTGTAATTAATTCATAAATACTTTAATTCATAAATTCGCATTTTTCCATGCGTCACATGAGTCATAATATCGCAAGTGTCATCCATAGTGGCAAGTGTCATCCCTAAGAAGTTTCGAGACGCCGGCTCTTAAATTTTTATTGCAACTGCTTTTGTTTTTCGCCTAATTTTACTTAAACCTGCCTTAACAACAATAAATACATAGCACACAGTGCAATTTACCGCTTAAATGACATTATTGCACACATTTTATGTGATGGCTTTGCGTCCTTTCGCAATTATCAGAAATTTTCTTACCTTTTGCCGCTTGGATATTCGAGAGTCGCACATCGGTTGGCTTCGACTTGTCTTTGAAGGCCTGGCCCTGGGGTTTAATACTAACTGTTTTAGCTTTCGGTGCCATTCTTGTGTTAATTATACAATTATTAACAATTTACAATTTTTTAATGCGATTTTCAATGCGATTAACACAGATTAAAAATATGTCTAAATTTATGTTTTTCACTGCCCCGTGACGGTTAGTGACGGCAGAAACTCGGGCTATGCTATCGATAAACTTTAACAATACGATTATGTGTTGCCACTTTGCAGCACTGCTTGTGTGCGCTTACCGCTGAATGGCAGTTTTATTACGGATATTCCTAAACCAATTTTAAAATGAATTTAAATATTGCATTTATTTTTTATTACTACAAGTCGAATAAATTAATTTTGTTTAGCAGTTGGCGGTATTTCGTCGGGACCAATTTCAACTTTTTCCGGCATACCAATACTCGAGTTCTTGTCCGCATTTATTTGGGCCGTAACCTCCGTGAAAAGTTTATCCCACTCCCAAAGCTCATCGGGTTCATCGAGTCCCTCTTGCAGCTGTAGGCAACGGGTTAAAATGGACAAGTCAACGTCTTCAATTGCCGAAAACGCATTTTGTGAAAGCAAATCCGAGCTGAGTTCTTTAAAAGTTACTTCCCGATTAATGGAGGCACTGTTGAATTGTAAGAAAAGACATGTATATTTTTCGATTTATTCAGATGTTAATACTTACGAAGGTGGCTCCACTATTTCATTCAGCAATATATCATCCCTTATATCATCCAAATCCGGGATGATGGGTATATCATCCGTGGGTATGGAACTTGTAGCTGACTTCAACTGAAATCGCTCGCTGGAAATCGAGTTACAAAATTATCAACGTATTTTAGAAAATATTTAACAGCTTACTCATCGAAAGAATTCTTCTTTGATCTGTAGAAAACAAAATATATATAATTGAGTTAATTTTATAATACATGAAGTACGCACTTGAGTCCCTTTAATCCAGAATCGGCCCAACCGCCAGAAACGCGCCTTATCGGCGGTCGGCTTGAATCGTATTCATTATTATTATTGTATGTGCTGGCAGTTGTTGTTGTTGTTGGACTGCTGCTCTCATTGTGTATGTCCAAGGTTATATCTATCGATATGTCCTTGTTCAGCATGTGTGTCGAAGATGAAGATGTGGCTTGTGTTTGATCATTTAACAGATCGCGACTTTTCGACCGACGTCCCTTTCTTGCCGTCGTCTGTAAACAGCACAAAATGAATTAACAATTTATTTTCTGCTTTCATTTTACCTTTCTAATTGTCATTTTTAGTTCTTCGGCCCAATCCATTGCTGCAAAATAAAAGTTGTTTATATTTTTCTGTTGCCTGGCAACAAGTTGTTGCTGTAAGTGTATTGGTAATATAGCGTAAGTGTTGTAAAACAGTCAGCCATTTTCCGATTGGAATTGTTTTGTTTATCTCTCACAGCCAACTTCACGTCATAGGCTCACGCGCGAAATGTGAATGTGATTATTTTTATTGTAAAATTCAATAATAGTTCAAAAAATTACAACTTTAATAAACCATAAAAATTATAAATTGTCTAAAGTAAAGAATGTTTGGAGCATGTCAACCTCGCATTTTGAGTTAAATATGGAATTCGACTTTTTTCTGTTGCCCTGTTTTGGGAGCCAAGACTGCCACCTTGTTTGACAAAGTTGAGCCAGGGCTGCCACACAGTAACTGTACATTTGAGCGATAGTAAGCAAAACTGTTCAGTTGAACTGAACAACTGAGCACAACAGAACAAATGAACTGAACAAAAATGAACAACTACTGAGCAAAACAGAGGAAGAGAGTTCAAAATAAAAAATAAAAAACTGCTAAAATGCTGACAGACGACGATGACTTCTTCTACGAGGATAAAATGTGAGTAAAATGTATACAAACACTAAGCTAAATAGTGTATAATTTTAATTTATCATAACTCAAACCGGGCTTAAGCACGAATGAAAGAAAACAACTGTCAAGCGAGTTGTTATAAATCAATAATTATTGGGGTCAACATATTGAACACGATTATTTTGTATATTTGGCGCAATTGAAATTTGCTAAATTCAAATAACAACAAATCACAAATATTGTTAGTGTCAGGCCATGTGAAGCTTCTGCAGTGCTCATCCGATTAAATGAGGATTATTGCACGGCCGACTTTGAGGCGTAAGTATCTGTGAGAGTGACAGTGACAGCGACAGTGAGCATAAAAAGTATTTTGTTAATTCTTAAAAAGTTCAAACCGCAATTCGGATGATGTTGTTGCCGCGTCGTCGAAGCCCTCAGATACAGTGACCGACGACACTGCAGTTCTCTGCACTAATCTTGATCTGGCGACTGAGAAATTTGGACAGCTCAATAAACAAAAACATGAATTAGATCGGTTGTAAGTCGATTTCCCTGACTAAAATAGCTCGATATATGAATGTTAAATGTACTCCTTGTAATTGTAGTGTCTCAAAAGCTACCAACATAGACGGAGACTGAGAACCAATAGCTGCAGTGAGTCAAGAAATTGTTTTGCCAAAGAATAATAAACAATTACTTGACAAACTGTATGTAAACATAGAAATAACATAGAATAACGAGTTCATTAGGCTTTAGCGCTAAATTTAAAAGCATTTAACATGTGTTACATCACTTTTTTTCCTTTTTTATTGTCATCACCAACTTAATTTAAATATTGTAATCCCTAGATGTGTTTAAGAGGGAAACTTACTGTTATTTCCTACCCTTTGCTCACATACGAGCGCTAGAAGGCGCTAGTGTGTCTTTTGATAAAAAGAATTTTTAATCGATATTCAATTTTCTTGTTAGAACAAAAACGCAATAGTGTATAAAGTGTTTTAAATGAGAATCGTATTAGTAGTAAAAAAACCAAAAAAATTAAAAAATAGCTAAATATTTTCATTTTTTTTTTTTGTTATTTTTTTTTATTAGATTGAACTGGTTTATTATATAGTATTTTTAACAACATTTTATGGAAATTTGTGCATATTTATAACGATATAATTTACAAAGTTATAATAAGAATTTATCTTCGAAAAATCTTAGTTTAAAAACAGAAAAAAAAATTTTTCATGCACAAATTTAATTTAGTTTTAATTGTAAACTGATATTTTAAAAAGAACGCAGTTTCAGCTTTTGTTAGATTAGATTTGATTCTAGATATAAAAGAACACGCCTTAGCTTGAATTTGTTAGATTAATCAAGTTCTAAAAAGTTTGCTAGAACTATTGAGGCAGTCATTTAGAATAATGCACCTATGGTTGTGAGTATAGCACGCTTATTAATTTGTAACAAGCTCCAACTTAGGTCTAGACAGATTTTGACTTATGCCAAACTTGAGATAACCATTGTTTTCTTTTTAAAAAATAGGGGCATGACTGTGACGACCAATGCAGTTGTCATCAACAAGGATCAGAGCAACTTGATAGGCATTAGCATTGGTGGAGGAGCACCGATGTGTCCCTGCCTCTATATAGTACAGGTAAGAAATTAATTTATCTTTTCAATCATTTAATGCGAACTAAGAACAGCTCAGCAAAACTACTATTAAAAATAAAAATAAAGCTAAATGATTTTAAATTAAAATTAATAATTTTTTAATTTAAACTGAAGGTATAAAAAAGAACTTAAAAATCAATGTTAAAAAAATCTGGGGGTGTTCAAAAAAAGATTTAATTATCCAAAAATTGTCAATTAATCAAAAAGATTAAAAGGTACAAACTAAATAGGAAAAGGACAAGATTTTTAAACACTACAAACTGTTATTTTTATTAGGTATGAAGTCTCGGGAACAGGGTATCAAACCGAAAAGAATATCAGTAACGGTTTCGGTTATGTTCAAATGACATAGATTTCCGATTATTGGTTTCGAAAAATATTTGTATATCGGTTTACCAATTTTTTTTATATCTGTGGTTCTCGAAATACCGATTTGATTTCGTTTCACAATAAAAATAATTTGAAATTATTTTAATATGTATCTTTAGAAATAAATGATGAAAAATGTGAAAAATTAAGATCTTTTTATTGAGATCAACATACACATTAGAAATAAAAATGAAATTTACATCTGAAAACCAGAATACAATTTTATGCTTGACTGAAAAGAAATTAACCGTTATGGATGAATATTTCGGTTTGTATACGGGTTTAGTTGCGTTTAATACCGGTTAACGGTTACGGTTTCGGCTTTAATCATTTTAACGCAATGTGCCGAGGGCCAAACTTTTTGTTTTAAAATAAATTGGATATAAGAAATTTGGAGGCTCTAAAATACTTTCGTCACTAGACTGTTACCCCGTATGGAGGCTATTTTTTTAAAATAATAATAATGATAAATCCAATTTCTAAATATGTTTGCTATGGGGAGTTTTATATATTTCATTGATACTATGTATTTATTTATGATATTATGCCTTGATGCGCTTGCAAGGATTGGGACGTGCCTTGAAGTTGGTCAGACTGCGCAGCAGGAGGTATTCCTGGTGCCAGCGTTGAGCCCACTCCGCGGCCTGTTGGCGCCAACGCAGATGCTGCTCGTGTCTGGCCCGTTCGTCGTACTGCCTGCGAAGCTTGCCCCGCTCCTCGGACACCAGTTGAAAGGGCTCCGCCTTGATGAAGCTGGACTGGATGCGAGGCACAAATGGTTTCTGGCGCCAGGTGTCAAAGGACGTGGAACACAATTTGGGTCGAAATCGTTGCTGCTTCAGCTGCTGCTGTTCGAGGCGTAACATTTGAAGTTCCCGCTTCTTTTTCGCCTCTATCGATTTGACCAGAGTCAGCGGAGTCTGGGCCGTGGTCACTTTGTGCATGGAAACCAATTGACGAACCCTGTTGCGATTCTCCCAGCGTTTGTGCAGCGTCTTAAAGTTGGGCACGGGATGACTGTGAAATTCGCGGAGTTGTCGCTGCGCCTTTGCCATCAGTCGTAGTTTCATCTTTCTGTTGCGTTCGTATTCCTTCTGGAATTTGTATGTGGAGGGTTCCCCAGACGAGCGGCGTCTATTGCTCCGCTTATTCCTGTCCAGACCAGCCTGTTGCCGCAGCAGCATCTCATTGGAGTTGTGCTCCCGCATTATGGTGCCGATTCTTCGGCCCAACTGATCGCAGCCCGAAATGATTTTACTTTTGTTCCATTCCTTCGACGGCTGCTTCGTGATCATCCCCTTGTATCCCATCGTCCATTGGATGACATTCAAAGCGTTTTTCTTTTAGGTGTATCCGGAATATACTTTTTTTATTGTTTTGGAGAGTTATGTTTTTCCCAAGGGAATTTTGATGTTGAACTAAAACTACAAATTAAAAACAATGAGTGCTTGGTTTAGTTTTCGCTAGATAACGCTAGGCGGTTCGGAAATAACAGTTACCTATGATAATTTTATTTTAAAATATTATAGTTAAAATATCACCTGGGTGTTAAACCAAGATGAATATCGGATTCAGTTACGGTTGCGGTTATGTTCGCATTTAGCTTTAGGTTTCGAAAACTTTTTGTACATTTCGGTACGTATCGGTAAACGTTGTTTTGAAAATAGATTTAAAAACAAATTTTCAAAAATTACGATCTTTTTATTGAGATCAATATAAACATTAGAAATTAAAATCAAAATTACTTTTGAAAGCCAGGATTATATTTAAATTTTCTGCTTGACCGAACCGAAATTAAACGTTATGGATGAATCGGTTTCTAAACGGTTATTTGGGTTGAAATAAATTCGGGTTTTCGGTGTCGGTTAATATAAAAATGTTTTTTTGGTTACGGTTTCAGTTACGGCCGATTGAAATTCGGTTAACATCGGTTATCGGTTATGGTTTCGGTTTTAGTTCCTGGTTAATATATGTATAAACCAAATTTCTTTGATTTTAAAAATGTGATTCATATTCAAACGAAATATAAATACATAAATATATTAAATAGATATTATGAATCTGATGCTAAACGGTTATTTCGGTTTGAATAATTTAGATTTTTTGGTTTGGATGTAATAAAAATATTTTGTTTCGGTTAAGGTTTCAGTTTTGATTACCAATTTCAATCGGTTAATACCGGTTAAAGACATGATTTCTGTAAGGATTTTAATCTACAATTTGATCCAAATTGAATCTCTATTCTTTCAGGTATTTGATGGCACTCCTGCGGCACGCGAGGGATCCTTGCAGTCTGGCGACGAGTTGCTGGCCGTCAATTCGGCCAGTGTGAAAGGCAAGACTAAGGTGGAGGTGGCCAAGATGATACAGACAGCTACCGATGAGGTCACCATACACTATAACAAACTCCACGCGGATCCGGAACAGGGCAAGACTCTGGACATTATATTGAAGAAACTAAAGCATCGCATTGTGGACAATTTGTCGAGCAATACGGCGGATACTTTGGGTCTGTCCCGGGCGATTCTATGCAATGATTCGCTGGTCAAGCGACTGGAGGAGCTGGAGGGCACTGAACTGATGTATAAGGGCTTGGTGGAGCATGCTCGTCGCATGCTAAAGGCATACTACGATCTCTTGCAGACCTACAAGTCCTTTGGCGATTGTTTCACACAGATCTCGGCACATGAACCACAACAACGCGCCTCAGAGGCATTTCGCACCTTCGGCGAGTTCCATCGTTCGCTGGAAAAGGATGGACTAACCATAATCAAGCAGATCAAACCGGTGCTGGCTGATCTGGGCACATACCTGAACAAAGCCATTCCAGACACCAAATTGACCGTGCGTCGTTATGCGGATGCCAAGTTTACATATCTATCTTACTGTCTGAAGGTTAAGGAAATGGATGACGAGGAACATGGATTTGCGGCGCTGCAGGAGCCGCTCTATCGCGTGGAGACGGGCAACTATGAGTACCGATTGATTCTACGTTGTCGCCAGGATGCCCGCACCAAGTTTGCCAAATTGCGCACCGATGTGCTCGAGAAAATGGAGCTGCTGGAGTGCAAACATGCCATGGATTTGAATAAGCAACTGCGCAGTCTGCTCGAAAGTCTCGCCGAGCTGCACAGAAGTTTGGTGGAGCGCCTGGACTCCCTGCCGCCCCTTTTTCCCATTGAGGTGGACTTTAAGGAGACGGATTTTCAATACAAATCAAGTACACTGAAGCCCCAGGAGCTCGACGATGATGAAATCCAGGCTTTGGGCAACTCCAATGTGCGACAAAATAAATTTGTTTATGGCATCGACGCCGTCGTTGAGCAGCCTGCGCCCATAATAAATGTGGAGCTCAAGGAAGCTCTCGTTCATACTGCAGAAACTGAATCACCCAACAATGCCAATGAGAATGAAACGCTGCTCAAGGAACTCGGATTGCACGATGTGGATCTGCTGTCGAATCCGCAGACAATTAGCAATCAAAAGGATTCCATATCCTCGCAAAATGATGGCTACGACTTTGATCTGTTTCTGAATCAGGCAAATGCCACCACAAGCCTCGAACGAGACCTGATGTCGGCTAATGCTTTCGAGACCGATTTACTCTTGCAATGAGCTTTATTCACTGTTTATGTACAAATAAAAAACGTGTAAAAAAATTTGTTTGATTTTTAATTCATTCAACACCGACACAACAGTACTCATAATTATATAAATTATTTCCTTTATTTCATTTAATTAATAGTTTAAAAACTAAAATCTTACAGCAATTTTAATTTTAAATTGTGCGCCTAGCGTACACAACGACAGGCTGTGGCGGTCGGGCGATAACTTATAATAGTACAATTTTGCCATTCACAATGCGCGCTAACACAACCAGCTGTTGATCAGGGCAAAAGGTAAACAAAACGTGCTTTGTTTGCCGACATGCCACCAAAATCGAGCAACAAGAAAAACCAAGCAACTTGGTATCACTGTGAAACCTGTGGCGTGCACATAACTTCCAAAACCCGGGACACACACGAGCGTGTTTGTCCCATCACAGAGGATGTGAACTGTGACACTGAACTGGATGCGGAATTTGTACGCAATGGAGTGCTCCACACGGCAAGCGCGCTTCAACGCACCTTTGAGGTGGAATCATTGAAGGATCTCCCGCCACAATATGCCAACATGCTGATATTTGTGTCTGAGGGCGCCATACAGCTGGCGCAGTTTCACATTGGCCAGCACGTGGTGATAAGACCGGCGACAAAAGCGGCCGAAACGCAGACACCTTTGGTGCGCATTGTTTGGCCCGTGTCGGAGCAGTTCCTCACCACGGTTTTTGTTTCAGCTGCAGGTGCGTATCTTATAGGAATGTACAAATGAGGAACCGTAATCATTGCTGATTGTTTATTCATATTTTTAGACTACAAACAGAATTGGGCAGCACTGCGTGGGAAATCTCTGCGCATTTGCGCACTGGACACCAGCAAACTTTCAGCAGCTGCCAGCATTAGTTTGCGGCAACTCAACGAGAGCGAGTCGCGCCTGGAGCAGAGTCAAGTTGAGGATGTGACTGGAGTGCTCAAGAGCGAGATAGTCAATCACATTTACTGCCAAGGCAGCGAGCTGCATTTGAATTTCTTCAACAAACCGCTGACATTCTGTTTGGCCAACTGGCAGAGTGTCGAGGAATGCGCCTTGGAGGATGCGCTGGCACGGCTCAGCCTGGACAAGGGCCAGCAGTTTGTGCAAATAACACGTGCCACACGAGTTGAGCTGATTCGAAGGGAGGAGCACTCGGACGAGCAGGAAATGCAGCTGGAACATCGCATTACAAAGGCCAAAATTGGCGGATTGGATAAACAAATGCAGCTGGTGGAGGAGAGCATGGATTACGCGCTGGGCTACAGGTCCTTGCCAGCAGGTATGCATCGTATTCAAATTTATCTCATTTGAACTCCAAATATTTTTGAAAGATGAGAATAAAACTTAAAATAAATAATAAGAGTTAGAAAATCATTCATAACTTTAAAACATCCTTAAAAAGTACAAACGCCGAATTTTAAAATGTTTTAATAAAAAACATATAATCTTAATTGTTTAGTTAAATTTTATATTCTCAATTCTCGATTATTAACATCTCCCAATTTGTGCATTCTTAAAATACTTTCGCCTCTTTGGTTTTTGGATATAAACCTTTTTATTATTAACAATTAAAAATCTTTTATAAAAAATAGCTGAATTGTTGACCAAAAGTTCTTTTTAAAATTAAAATTAAATAAACGAAAATAATTCGATATTACATTAACATTAAATACGAACTAATTTTATTTTAAACTGAAAGTAAAGTGTATTATATAAATTTTTGCCATTCCATTTGTGTTCTAAAATAAATTTTTCTTTTAAGTTTTTACTAATTTTGGATTTCCCAATTTTCAATTCACAATTTCATAATTTTGTGCTTAAATTTTTGTGTTCCTTAACTGCGTTCACCTATATCTAAATAAAAAACCATGTATTACTTAGATTGTTTTCTAAATTAAATATAATATTTACAATTTTTTCAGTTTTTCCTAGTTTCTTAACTTTTGTATCTATATATTTTTGATATTTCAATATAATTTCTCACTCTGTAAATTCAATTCTTGCAGGCGTCAAAGTATCGCGTGGTTTGTTGCTCTACGGCGCCAGCGGCTGTGGCAAGTCGATGGTCTTGGAGGCGATGTGTGCAGCTGCCCAGGAACGGGACAGGAATGTCCAGATCATTCGCATTAACAGCGGCGAGGTGTTTAGCAAATTTCTAGGCGAGACGGAGCAAAAACTGAGCGCATATTTTGAGCGTGCCTATGGACACTATCCGCATCCGACGCTGATTCTGCTGGAGGATGTGCACACGCTGTGTCCCAAACAGGATGGCAGTGATCTCGTGAAGCGTGTGTCGCTCGCATTTCTCTCGCTGCTCGATCAACTCAGCAGCTCCAGTCGCAACGAGGCACGTCGCACGTTTCTGCTGGCCACCAGCTCGCAAATTGATGCACTGCATCCGAGCATCAGGCGAGCAGGTCGCTTGGATTGCGAACTGGAGTTGGGTGTGCCCACGCCGCAATCTCGACGCGAGATACTTCGATGTCTGCTGCAGCCTGTGGATCACAAGATTAGCGACTGTGGAGATTGAGGAGATTGCCAGCATAACACATGGTTATGTGGGCGCTGATTTGGCCAATTTGGTTTATGCTGCCACGCTGACAGCCCTAAAGGATGAAACACGCTCCCTGGAGCTGAAGGATCTGCAGGCAGCGCTGACTCAAGTCAAGCCCTCGGCAATGCGCGAGGTGCTCATCGAGAATCCCAACGTGCTGTGGTCGGACATTGGCGGCCAGGCAGCTCTCAGATTAACCCTGCAACAGGCCATCGAATGGCCATTGCTGCATGCGGACAAGTTCCAGAGATTGGGCATCAAACCACCACGTGGCGTTCTCATGTTTGGTCCCCCCGGCTGCTCCAAGACCATGATTGCCAAGGCTCTGGCCACGGAGAGTAAACTGAACTTTCTGTCCATCAAGGGACCCGAGCTCTTCTCCATGTGGGTCGGCGAATCCGAGCGTGCGGTGCGTGAGGTCTTCCGCAAGGCGCGACAAGTTGCGCCAGCGATTGTGTTCTTTGACGAAATCGATGCCATTGGCGGCGAGCGTTCCGACGGCTCCTCCAGCGGAGGCGGTTCCTCCGTCAAGGAGCGTGTGCTCACGCAGCTGCTCACGGAGCTGGACGGCGTGGAGACGCTGCACAATGTAACCATTGTGGCAGCCACCAATCGTCCCGATATGATTGACAAGGCGCTACTTCGACCTGGTCGCATCGATCGCGTCTGCTACGTGGGATTGCCCCAGACGGAGGCGCGTCGTGAGATTCTCAAGATTAAGCTGCGTTCCATGCCCTTGATGGACGCCATAGATGTTGTGGTGGATCATTTGGTGGCGCGTACCGAGGGCTATTCGGGTGCCGAGCTTCAGGCCGTTTGCCATGAGGCGGCATTGAGTGCGCTGGAGCAGAGCTTCGAGGCCAAGCACGTGAAGTGGGAGCACTTTGAGACGGCGCTGCACACGGTCCAGCCACGCACGAGTCCCGAGTTGCTCCAACTCTATCAGGATTATATCAAAAAGTGAAAATAAAGCTGCATAAAATTCTTTATATATGTACACAATTCTTTAATTTCATTAACATCAACTTAGACAGTTCGATATTATAATTAATGAGTTTCAGAATTATGAATCCGGGACCATAATCATGATAATTTATATTAAAAAAATTACATAGTAATGATTATCTAAACATTTTTAAGGATTTTCTTCAATGATATTGATTTATTTTGAGCGAAAAAAAATGAAACCCAAATCATTCTTGATGATTTTTAATTTTTAAGATTAAACTAAAACTCACTTTTAAAAATAGATTGCGTTATCATTTTAAATAAATGTTCTTACATTGGATGGATCCCCTTGATTTCTTCTAAAGGGATATGCAAACATATTGGGGGAATTTAAAGTGAGTTTTATTTTATAACAAAATCATAAATAATGATAAAATAATATTTATTTGTTAGTTTTGATCATGGAGAATTCTATTTTTATCGCTCAAAATTAAGCCTGATATTTCACTTTTTATATACTTTTTCTACTCATTTGTTTTTTGATTTAAAAAATATCAACAATCAAGAATTTGCGGTGCCTGGTATTAAATTCTTTATACTTACAATTCTTTTCTTTACAATTCTTCCTCACCTTCAACTCAGACAGTTCGGCAATAACTAAAATATCTCTCCTATTTATTAATTATTTTCAGAGTAATTAATTTATAATAGATCTGTAATCTGTATACGTGTGAAATCATCAGACAATCAGCCAGATTAGAGACATGGTCGCAATCTAGAGTCATATATAGACGTAATTACAAAACTAATAATCAGTTGACATAACTGGTTATCTGTCTCTATAAATCTGCCCACAAATTGTGCCGAACGTTGCATATTTCCTCAACCAGTCGATATGCCCCACAATTGAGCACTGCAATTAAAAAGTCTTATTGATTTCCCTAAATTACAATACTATATAAAGACAAATAAATAAATTAATGGAGCAGCATGGTGTGTTGCCTACAATATACCCTGTAAAAGAAATAAAGTTAAATCTAAGACATATTCTGATTTACAGATTTCTTAAAATACTTTAACCTAAATACCATCTTTAAATATCTATCAATGATTCATAAATGTAGCACAGCTTGTGCTCCAAATCTACTATAATTAAATGGAATGTATATTTATAAATTTCGAAACACGGCCAGAGATCAATTGAAATTACATATACGTAAAATTGTAAATTGTTTACCGTACAGGGTATCGTGACAATGATTTTTATACGCTTGCACTGGGTATTATAATTTTGTCAGAAATTGTGTGTTGTACAATGTATATATTCTCGATCACTGGATGGATAAAGCCAACAACTTTAATGTCTTTTGAGATATTTCAACCAAATCTAAATCAGACCATTTACAAAAATTATAATAATTTGTTGTTTTTTTTTTTGATCTCTTTGTACTTAACAATTTTCAGGTTCTTTCAAAGAGAAAACATTCTGAACAAATTTGTTGAGAGTTAGACGATTACATATGTATATCATAAGCTATCTTCTTAAAAGAAAATATTTTGCCCTTGTTCAAGATATTTAACATTTTTGAATTAGCTTTTTATTTAGCCTTGTCTTAAAAAATTAAAAAAAAAAATTAAAAATATCAGCAGAGTGTCCAATTTTCGTGGTGCCGAAAAGAACATCTTTAACTTGTCATACACACATATGTATTTATTTGAATCGTATTTATTTTGTTTTTGAAAAGAAGAGACGTTTATTGCTTGGGCTTGCAATTTACAGGCCCACTGAGAGAAAGCAACAAGTTGCTTCAGCTTTCGGATCTGAGAGAGAGGTGCGCCGTCGTCGTCGCTCTCCCCACTTACTCTACTGGTCAACACAATAAGTACACGCTTATAAGCTATCTTTCACGTCTCGTACAACTTTTTAAATTAATTCTAGCGGTCTTTATAATAAAATTTAACACAAATGTTTTTATATAAATATGTATGAAAGCGTTCAAAACTTTTTGCAAGTTTCCAAGACTTTTCTCTTCATTTTAAAGCAATAATTATGTTACTTTTTTAGGTATAATCGTTTGTAAAATGGGTTGAATTTATTGTGCATATGATATTGTTAGGTTTTTCAGTTAGTATTTAGATAATTTGAAGACGTTTTCTTTAATATTTAAAGTGTCTAAAATAAAGCTACTACCAGGGATTAAAACCCTAACGGAAACCGTAACCTTTAACCGGTAAAAACCGATTTAAATGTAAAAACGTAACTGAACCCGTAATCGAAAAAAAATTTTCATTCGACCGAAACCTTTAAACCGAAACTCTGTAAACTGAAATAACCGTTTAGTAACCGTTTCATTTATAAGGGTTAATGTCTTTTCTTGCATCCAAAAAAAACATTATTTTTAATTTTTAATTTTAATAATGCTTTATTTTTCTTATGCTTTATTTCAAATTTTTATTTGTGATATTCATGATCGAAGAGCACTGTATAAGAGCAAATAAAATAAATTTGTTAAATTAAATATGAAACAAATATGCAAAGAAATTTTGTTTTTTTGTGAACCGAAACAAAACCGGTTTTTCAAAAACGAAACATACAAAAACCGGTTCACAGTTACGAAACCTTTATTCAAAGATTTTTCGTAACCGATAAACGAAAACCTAAATGCGAACATAACTGAAAGAGTAACTGAAACCAATATTCATTTCGGATTTAATCTCTGGCTGCTATTATATACTTTTAAATGGTATCTTTTTTATAATGCATTGCTTTTATATTTATTAACTGCCTACTTACTTTGTTGAGTCACAGTGTGTACCTATTGTTTTGACCAGATGTGTATTTGTCTGCCCATGTGTGACTTCTGTTTTTTTTTTGTCGTCGTTTTTGATTGAATCAGATCGGATCGTGCACAGTTGTTGTCTGGCGTTCGTTGTGGTTACGACACAAATAGAACGCGCGTTCGATTCGCAGTTTCTCCTCCTCCTCCGACGACGAATTTTCGATAAACGCCAAGAATTCTCCCAATCCAGTTGCCCGAAGATGAAGAGCTGGCTAAAGATTTCGCTGCTGCTGTGCATGTTCGGTTTCTTTCGCGAGCTGCGACCCTCGGAGTCGTATGTGACCGAGTATTTGGCCGGCGATTGGCGCAATCTGACATCGGAGCAAGTGCAGCAGGAGGTCTATCCCATTGGCACCTATGCCGTGTTGGCGCAACTCGTGATTATCTTCCTGGTGACGGACTTGTTGCGCTACAAGCCAATCATTGTGCTGTCCGCGTTGACGGGCATCGTTTTGTTTGTATTCCTGCTGTGGACACGCTCCCTATGGCAGCTGCAGCTGGCCCAGATCTTCTATGGCACATTTATGGCCGCCGAGGTGGCCTACTACACGTACATCTATGCCAAGGTGGCCAGGGAACGCTATCAAGTGGTCACCGGTCACACGCGTGCTGCAATCTTGGCGGGCAAATTTCTGGGCGGTGTGCTCGCCCAGATTCTCGTCTCCAGCGATGCCATGAACTTTCGCGAACTGCACTTTATATCGCTGGCCACGCAGCTCATCTCGTTGCCCATAGCATTGATGCTGCCCGGTGTGCCCAGGAGTTTCTATTTCTATGCACAGAAAGATTCAACTGCATCGGTGGCGGGGGCGGGGGAGACGGAGGGGGCGGAGAAACCAAAGTTCTCATTAAGAAATGCGGGACAATTGCTGTGGTATCATTTGGTCACGTCCTATACAAATCCCATAGTGCTCATGTGGAGCATCTGGTGGTCGCTGGCCATCTGTGGCCAAGGTCAGGTCATTGCCTACATTCAATTCCTGTGGAAACATCAGGCGCCCAACAATCAAAGCAACTACAACGGAGGCGTCGAGGCCGCTGCCACGCTTCTGGGCGCCGTCGGCGCCATAATTGCCGGCCTCTTGAACAGCAATGCGCATCGCCATTTTTACATGCTCATCAATGCGATTTGCGGCTGCGTTCTCGGTGCACTTCTTTTGATGGCTGCGCTCTGCAACAATGTTTGGATTTCGTATGTTAGTTATGTGATTTTCTGCACTGTCTTTTATTTTATTGTCACCATTGCGGCGGCCATTGTGGCCGAGAATTTGGTGGACGACAGTTTCGGTTTAATATTTGGCATCAATACGCTCGTCGCTCTCTTATTACAGAGTATTCTTACTCTTATTATTGTTACGGGTAAATATTGGCATATAATTTTTTATTAAACATTTCTAATTAAACTTTTCATTTTCCATTTCAGATACGGGTTTTGGCTTGCCGCCAACGGATCAGTATATTGCATATGGAAGTTACTTTCTGATTATGTCTGCCATTTACTTAATAATTACCTTATTCCTCAAGATTTGCTCTAAGAAATCTCAAACTGTAGAATAAATCAAAATAGACTGCATATTTTTTAAAAGACCAAGAAGACGAAGTTTATTTCTGTTGGTTTTTGTGTTTTATAATGATGTCTTTAGCTTATAGAATATCTGTTTTCTTAAATATTTATAACGTTTTTAACCGAAATGCTGTTAGGTGAACTCGATAATTTAAAAAGGGATTAAAAGTTCGATAAGTATCGATAGCTGCTTAATATTCGAATGGGCAGCACTTGTCAGGAAATACATCAGCCCTGGCTATCGTTGTCTTCGCTAGAAACCAGTGTTGCCAGGTGTTGGTGCACGTCAAGCTAGATTCTAAGTAAAAATAAGCTAAAAGTAAAAACACAGATGAAAAAAACTATTTCCAAATGAAAGGAGTTAAAAAAAAGTATTAAGTTTTTATTAAATGTTAATTAGTTAACAAATTATCGTTTTCTTTTTTTTTTTAAATAAAACTAACTAATTTTTGTGAAAATAAACAACAAAAATATTCATAAGAAAATAATATTTTAAAAAACCAAACCTTATGCTTAATATTGCATTGAATGTTTTTAAGTGCATTTTATTGCTCAAATTTGTTTTTGCAATGTTCTTGTGACTGAAAATGTGTTCCACTTGTGTTAGATTACGGCTATACAATTTTGTAAGCTATTGTATTTTCAAGTAAGCTAGATCTAGCCCGAAAAAAGCTAATCTGGCAACACTGGCCAGCAGCACAAAATAGTGTTGGGTAAACATTGCTCATTTAGGTGAACATGTTAACTTGTTCTATTTTTTTAGGTGAGTCAACTCACTCAGATTGCTCACTTGTTCAGTTACTCACCTGCTCAGTTGCTCACTTATATTGCTCATTAGCTCAGTTATTAACTGTTACTATTCACTTAACCCCTCACCCAACTACTCGAAAATATCCTACGTTACATTTAATTTAAATCTGATGGCTGCTCAGGTTGATCTGTAATCAACAGGTCAATAAACATTTACAATACTTACATTTAGCTTGCTGACTTCAGACATCTTCGAAATGGCTCCATATTTTGATAAGCGACATTTTGAATTCTTTATATGAGTATTTAGATTTGACACTAATCCAACAAGGTGCATGTTCAAAGAAAGAATCTACACAAAATGCCGTTAGAGGTCTAAGAGAACAGAGAAAATTCAAGCAAAGTGCGCAATAGAAACAATTGAGCAATAATGAGCAAAACAGAACAACTGAACAAGACTGAGCAAATGAACAAGACTGAGCAACTGAGCAAAAAAGAACAACTGAGCAATAAAGAGCAATTTGGAAGGAACATGTTCACTTGCTCACTTCAGGGAGCAACTCTTTTTTTTCACTCACTCACGAGCAACCCAACACTAGCACAAAACAAAACAGCGAAGAGGCAGGGCAGCAAACAAAGTTGGAAGTGCTCTTGCAGGCTGCAAAAGAGACAAGTAAGTATTGTAAATACGACTATAAAAATCGTTTTGGCGTAAGTACATTTAGCAAATGTACATATAGAATGCGTACTTGTGCGTAAAACTGTTAAATCCAGTGTATTATAACTTTGTGGAGTGAGTCATACAGACAACATTCAGCTGATTATAATGATGTGTGATTGTGTGTGTGTGTGTGTGTACAGTGACTCTCAGCCACGGTTGCCACTTAAAATTATCTGATTAAGCCAACAACAAATTGACTAAAAAAGTGCCAAAACTTTTAATTTGCAGTTCATGGTATTTTTGCATTTAATAAAATAAGAAATATTTCGTTCACAAAGACTTAAAGCAATAACACATATTTCCAAAGTATTTTGCATATTTGACCCATCACATTTTTTATTGCCAAACTGAAGAAGTAAATAAAAAAACTTTAATAAATTAAAGTAATTCGCTTAAGTCAGATTATTAATTCAGAAATCAGCTTGCTACTTGGAGATACATTTATTTTAAGAGCCACTGTATGTGTTTATACTTATTTGTGCGTGTGTTCTATGCTCCATTCTAGAGTTGCGGTCAACAACAACAAACACAACAACGCAATGAATAGCGAAGCCACATTAATTCAGGCGGGGCAAGAAATGGCCAACAGTGCCGCCTCCTCCCCCGTGTCCGTGTCTGTCACGCCAAGTGACGCCACCTCTCTAATGGATCCGTATTCCTATACAGATTTCTATATTGGAGTTGGCCTCGCCGTGTCATCGTGTTTCTTCATCGGCTCCAGCTTCATCATCAAGAAGAAGGCTCTGCTGCGACTGAGCCGGCATGGTGAGGTGCGGGCAGCGGCTGGCGGATTTGGCTATTTGCGTGAATGGATTTGGTGGGCGGGTCTCTTGACAAGTGAGTATCTCACACAAAGGGGGAATCACCATTTAATTAAAATATACATTGACTCATTGCAGTGGGTTTGGGCGAGGCTGCCAATTTTGCTGCCTATGCCTTTGCACCAGCCTCTCTGGTCACTCCGCTGGGCGCGTTAAGTGTGATCATATCCGCGGTAATGGCATCGAAATTCCTGAACGAGAAACTCAATCTGTTGGGCAAAATTGGTTGCTTTCTGTGCATCATTGGATCCACAATAATTGTCATACACTCGCCGAAGGAAAAGGAGATTGAGGATCTGCAGGTGCTATTCGAAATGCTGCAGGATCCCGTGTTCATACTCTATGTGATCTGCATCTTTGGATCGAGCGCGTTTGTCGCCTGCTTTGTGGCACCGCGTCATGGACACACCAATGTCTGTGTCTACATCTTTCTGTGCTCCGGCATCGGATCCCTGACGGTGATGTCCTGCAAGGCATTGGGCTTGGCCATACGAAGCACGATTGCCAATGGATCGAATGTGTTTGGCACTTGGATGCCATGGTTCCTTATTGTGGTGACCGTCACTTTTATTGCCATACAAATGAATTATTTGAACAAGGCCCTGGACATATTCAACACGAGCATTGTGACGCCCGTTTATTATGTGATGTTTACGACACTTGTGATCACTGCATCTGCCATATTGTTGAAGGAATGGAACCACATGAAGTTCGAGAATATCCTGGGTGATGTTTGCGGTTTTCTGACCGTCATCACAGCCGTCTTTATGCTCAATGCCTTCAAGGATGTCGACATAACGTTCAGCGATGTCCGTGGTCTGATGCGTCCCAAAATGCAGCGCGTTTCCGAGTACGATGAGGAGGTTCTGGTCAGCAGTAATCTGAAGGATCGTCGATTCTCATACGGTTCAAGCGATCTCTTCCGCAAGGCATGACATAAACAGCGCTATCAAGTTTAGTTATTTCCCCTGACCCAAACTTGAAGCCCGTTTCCAGTTCAACAACGAACAATACTTAAAACGCAATCCAAAACAACGCATATCCCATTCATTGTTCCTTCATCTTGTTAACCACACATTCTTTAGTTAAGTCCTAGCACTTTAAGTGAAAAGCTTTGTATATATTAAATTGTATGTAATATATGAATTGTCCTTGCCAATTTTATGAGCTTTTATTTTTATAAACAAATGATTTTATGTTCAAGTCACCCTTTTATGATGTGTTAAAATATTTGCCATTTAAATTTCAAATTGTGCGCTCTAAAATTCAAATTTTAAATACAACTCTGTGTGCAACGATAACGATAATAATTTATTGCGGTTTCCTGTGAATGACAGGGCTACCAAACATAATAAAATAAACAGCAAACCTAAACAAAAAAGTTTAATTAAGAGTCAAGACAGTTGACTTACTTTTAAAATTGTGCAACTTTTGGATTCGAAATGAATATTGTGCGTCTGGGATTTACGCGGAATGTGTTAAAGCGACCAGCTGGCTCGCAATTTAATCACATCATAAGGGCTACCACAATGACAGCTGTCAATTGGCATAAGCCGGCAGCCATTAGAACGGCAACAACGATTGCAACTGGCAAAAATCACGCCATTTTGTTGTGGGCCCTACCAATAAATATTTCGCTTCGTCGTCTGTCCAGTAAATCAATTGTCTGCAGCATGGAAGAACATTGCGTTGTGCCCGATGTGATTGCCAAGGCACCCAAGGGCACTGTCACTGTGGAATATGGCGGAGGCATCTGTGTCAAGGAGGGCAACACATTGACCCCCACCCAGGTCAAAGATGAACCCTGTGTGAAATGGGAAGCCGATAGCTCGAAACTTTACACCCTGTGCATGACCGATCCCGATGCGCCCAGTCGCAAGGATCCCAAGTTCCGTGAATGGCATCACTGGCTCGTGGGCAACATTCCCGGCAACGATGTGACCAAGGGCGAGGTTCTATCCGCCTACGTTGGCTCCGGGCCACCACCCGAGACGGGCCTCCATCGCTACGTGTTCCTGGTCTACGAGCAGCAGTGCAAGCTCAAGTTCGATGAGAAGCGTTTGCCCAACAACAGCGGCGATGGACGCGGTGGCTTCAAGATTGCCAAGTTCGCTGAGAAATACAATTTGGGCGATCCCGTGGCGGGCAATTTCTATCAGGCCGAATATGATGATTATGTGCCCATTCTGTACAAGCAACTGGGCGACTAAAGGGAGGAAGATTTCTTACATAATCAAAACGGAGAATTCTATTAAATTGATATGATATGATTTTTGCATTGTAAGAGCAATAAAATTGCTAGAAAAGCTGCATTTTGAATTAGTTTTGTGGTTTCTATATTATTTACATGAAATCTATCTGATATCTAAAGAAAATACAGTGCTAGCCAGCATTATATGTATGCATTTGATTTTTATTATGATTCTATAATCTTTTGTTACGTTGTTTTTAAATATTCTATAAAAATGCATACAAGCAGATAACTTATTTAAGTTGTAGGTTCTGATGATTCCAACTCCTCGTACTGTTGCTTGTGCTCCGGCCACTCCACTTCGCTAATTGCCTGTAAATATAATTAAATTAGTAACAATACAAAATATATCAGGCAAAGAAAAACATACACATATTTGATTTTATTTGTTCAGAATAATTGGACTCTGATTAATTATTTTTAAAAATAGAGAAAATAAAATCAGAAAAACATAAAAATAATCTTAGAAAAAGTTCTCTTTTTTGTGTTGTTACTTTTTAATTATTATTCATTTAAAAGCCAAGAAATGTTTTATTTTGCAAAATAAAAAAGTTAAAAATGCACAGGCATACAAATTTCTATTTTAAAACTTAGTTAAATCCAAGGCACCTAATAATTATTATTATTTTTTTTAATTATTCGTCAAGTAACTATAATCAGAAAAACAACCAAAAGAATTGATGTAAAGACAATTAATTATTTTTATTCTCTTAGCAATTTTTAATCCAATTAGAAAGCAATAAAATAACCAAGAAATGTGTTTTTATTTTCAGAATAAAATATGTAACTTTTTTTTCCTACTTCTCATACATAAAGTGGCTTTTTAGCAAGTTTCAAAAAATCATACAAAATACTAGCAAAGAGATTTTTTAAAATTTTTTTTGCCGTCACTCTTAAAATTGTTTCAAGAATTATTTTTCATTAAAATATTTTTTTTTTAAATCGAGGATAAAAGTTGAAAATTTAGGGGTTCACAAAAATTCGAATTATTCAATGGGTATTTCAATGGGTATTTTTAAATACAAAAAAATATTTTTTTACTCGGAAAACTTGACTGACAATAGTTGTTAAAGTAAAAAAAAGGTGTTACGCATTGTTTTTCTGGATAGCGTATATGTTTTTCCTAATACAAATGAAATGTGTGTTTAACTCACCTTTAACTCATCAAATGCCTGCTTGGCAATCCAATGGAATAATGGATTCTTCCAGTCCCGGGCAATTGCTTGCAGTTCCTTGACGCCCGTTTCGGTTGACGGCGACGAGGTCTTGGAGATTTTCAGATACTGAGCCCACAAATAGACCATGCTACGCATCTTGTAAGACCAAAAATCGTTGGGAACGGCGCGTATCATGTCCTGAACCTTTTCGGTGTTCGGCATTTCAAGGTTCTCCAAAAATGTGATGTTCATTAATGTCAGAATCGATTTCATGTTGTTGAAATAGTTGTCCGAATTCTTTTCCAAGCCAAATTGTGCCTGCTTAACGATGACATCTACCACTTGTTCGGTGGACAGACGAGGTAGATCCGGAATAAAGCAATCCCGTAGATTGATGCTGCCAAATGTATCGAGCTGCTCCTGAATGGCCTTCTCACACCACTTGTAATCCGTCCACCAGCTCGGCCACGATTTGTATTTCTTGGACTCCTCCAGCTGGGTCAACTCGTAGTGCAATCGTTTGCGTATCCGTTTCACCAGCGTACGTCCAGCATTCTTGCCTTCGGCATCATAATCCTGATTTGGGGCTGCCGTTTCATCATCATCCAACTCCTCACCGCTTGTACTATAATTGAGTGCCTGCTCGAAGAACATGACCGCATAGGACTTATCCTCCGGCTGTGGCAAGGCCACCTTATTGCTGTTCACATACGGCAGCTTGAAGCCTCCGACCAAGAATCCTCGCTTCAACGCCAGCTTGCGACGCTTGATGTCCGCCTTTGTGGGTGGAGCAGCTGCCGGTGGTGCAGGACGCTTTTGACCCACTACAAATATTAATAAATTGTATTAATAAATTGTATTAATAAATAGCAACAAATTTAATATGAAAACAATTGCAGAAATTAAATCATCATCAATAACTTAAATTAGAGAATTTTCTAAAATTGTTAAATATTTAATAGAAATTCTGTTAATGTTAAACTTAAATAAATAGGTTAAATGAAATTCCAAAAATGTTAAACTTATACAAATAGGATTTACAATCTTAAAATATTGGTGCTAAAATAAATTCATCGTAAAATATTTAATTGAAATTCTAAAAATGTCAAAATAAAAAAACAAAATCTACTAAAACTAAAAAATATTTAACGAAATTCTAAAAATGTTAAAATAAAATATCAAAATAAATTAAAGCTCAAAAATTTTTCAAAATAAATTCATCGTAAAATATTTAATTAAATTCTAAAATGTTAAGCTAAAATAAGATTTATATTGATGAAACAAATGATGAAATGAATCTTTCCATGTTCCAAAATTACATTGACATATAATTTGTTTTTCTTTTCAACTTTAATTTTGTTTTATTTATTTGAAGTTTTTAATTTTCACAATAAATAAAATAAAATAAAAATTGAATTCCAAAAGAAATTCATGATCAAAAGTTAGTTTTAAATTTATAAAATTAATATAAATTCATGATCAAATGTTTAATTAATTAAAATTGTAAACCTAAAATAAATTCATGATCGCAATCTTGAGCTTACCTTTAGGATTGACATCGGATGCCTCCTTCTTGATCTCCGGCTTGACGGGATTGACGCTAGGCTTGGCTTGAGTATTTTGGGCAGCAACATTCGCTTTGGGAGGAGGCACAGCAACTTTTGGCTGAGGCTTTTGGCCACCGTTGATATTCTTGGCAACAGGTTGTTGTTGCTTGTTGTTGGTGTTAATATTGATATTCCTTTTGTTGGCCTGATCACTTGGCTTGGTTTTGGGTCCCACATTGTTGATGTTGTTGTTGTTATTGATATTGTTGCTGTTGCTTGTATTCGGCTTTGGTTGATTCTGGTTTCTATTGCCCTGGAATTTACCAAAGACAGCTGGTGGCTTACGAGACGGGATGTTAGCCTGTTGTTGTTGTGGTCGATTAATTGGTGGCTTAAACACCTTGTTGCCTTGTTGATTTGGTGGCTGTTGTTGTTGTTGTTGTGGCCTGTTGTTGCCCCAGTTGCCATTGGGACTTGGACCAGCATTGTTAAAGTTGCGATTGCCTGACGGATTGTTGTTCCTGTTGTTGCTGAAATTAGCCTGGCCAATGTTGTTGTAATTACTGTTGCCAGCCTGCCAGTTGGACGGAGGATTCGTCATCAAAGCATTGTTAATCACATCGTTAATCGCACGGAAAGTATGTGCCACATTATTCTTGTTGTTGTTGTTGTTATTATTGAAATATTGTTGCTTGTTCTTGTTGTTGTCAAAATTGTTGTTGCTTGCTTGCTGCTGGCCCCCACGCTGGAAATTGTCATCAAAGCTGCGATTACTATTCATATTATTACTATTATTCATATAGCCGCCAAAGTTGGGCGAATTATTTGAGCCGCCTGCACTTCGTTCATTGTTGAACTTGAAATTGGCGCCAGTGCGTCCCAAATTGTTCGATTCCTGACCACGGAAGTTATCGTTAAAGGTATCGGCTCGTCGGAATGTATCGTTTCGATCATTATTGTAAAAACGCTGTTGATTGCTGTCATTAAAGCCAAGATCGCTAACTGATCGTCCTAGCTGTAAATTATTTGATAACTGCGCTTGCTGTTGTTGTGCTGCTTGTGGTCCACGATAGTTGTCAACATTACCGCGATTGCCAGCAGAATAATCGAAATTGTTTATCGCTCGAGTGTTATCGCTCATCGAGCGTCCCATGAAACTCGATTGTTGCTGCTGGTGCTGTCCGCGAAAGTTGTCATTGTAGTTACTTTTGCTAGGTGCACCGCTTAAGCTATCCGCACCACGATTAGTGTTGCCAAAACGTTGATTGGAGTAGCCCAAGTTGTCCGAAGAGCGACCATAATTATTCGATTGCATGCTGCCAAATTTGCTATCGATGCCCGTAAAGCGTTGACTGTTGTTGTTGTTGTTACCGTAGCTGCCACTGTTGTTGTTGTTGTGGCCGCTACCGCTATTGTTGCTAAAACTGTCCACACGTCCATAGTTCATTGACTGCTGATTGCCACGAAAGTTGTCATCAATGCTGATGCCACCGCCGCCGCCACCACCACTGCGAATTGGCGCAAAAGACGACGCATTATTTACGGCTCGCCGCTGTCCGATGCCGTAAGCGTTATTTCCAAAATTCATTACGGTCGACTAGCTGTGCGCTCTACCCAATTTGTTAATATTACGTAAAAAATAAACACAGATTTACGAATTTTTCTTAATTTTTCGTGCTGGCTGCTCGCGTTGCCGTTCTAAATAATTTTTTTTTCTCAGTTGATAGACACACCGAGGGTTGGCAAACGACAAAACAGTAGCGTGGATTCGTGAACCGAATCAATTCTCGTTCACTCAACTGTTCACTTTAATTAGTTCACAAATAATTCAAATAGTACAAAATTTTCTTATTACAAATTTATTAAATAAAATTCCCTATTATTTGCATGAGCAGTTTCCTTTTTTCTTTTTTTTGTGAATTTTTAGTTTTAGTTCCGCCAAAATATGTAGTGACTCCCAAACAACTGAAGCCCTTACTTTACCAGGGCTGCAATGCTTGGCCGGCCACAATCTTTAAAACTCAAGCAGGGTATCCACAGAAGAAGTTTTTTGTCGAACACACGAGCACACGAAAGATAGAAACATTTATATTTTTCACAAACAAGACCGACAACACAACAACACAACGTTCGACAAAAAAAAAATCTACTGTGGATACCCTGCTTTAGGGACACATTTGCATAGAAATAATAGATAGCTCGACATGTTATATTGATTCAGCTCGCCGACCTTATTATGCCTCTTTTAATGCGCTTAACATTTCGTGACAAATTCCTTTAAGTGTATAGTTACAGAAAAAATATGGTTAAAGTTCGCTTTTAATAAGTTCAATTTAATTAAGATCAATCAGCAATGATGGTATATCAGTGGTACCACTAATGCTCATTAATTTCAAAAGAATTGCGCATTTGCACAATTGTCGTTAGTGCCATCAATAGTTTTGCAGCCCCAATACCGACTCCCATCCCTAATCGCTACTTTATGAATCATTTTAAAAGTTCTTCTTTTCGGGGAATACAATATTTAAAAATGATCGCAACGACATTATTGACTAACATCTCACAGAAAATTTATAAAATCTCTTATACATGGACAATTGATAAATATAGTTTGTTCATGGAGTATAACTCACCTAAGGGTCTTACAATGGACGAGATTTTAAGCGACGGTAAAGAGCAGTGTTTTATTATAAAGCTAGGATCATCGCAATCATGCAATTCATCATATATGAATGTTTGCTTGTCACCGGTCGACAACTGCAAATTTAAAACAAGTGGAAAGCTCTCAATTAAAATGGTAGATTGTTCTCCTAAGCAGTCCAATTTCACAATGCATATGAATGATGTACAGATAAGCTTGATTGTGTGAAATCAACTCTTTGGGAAATCAAAGTCTTATTTACGCAATGACAAACTTATTTTAAGCTTCGAGATCGATTGGGAAGAAAAGCAATTTATAAATTTTGAACATGTCAATTCAATCAAAGTTCCTGCTTGTAAATTAACTGAAGATCTTGGCGCTTTACTGGGAACAAAGGAATTTGCTGATGTTACGATCGTCACAGCCGATGACCATAAAATTCCAGCTCACAAAACCATACTATCAGGTAAGACGGAAACTTATAACATTCAAATATTTAGTTAAACTTTATTTTTAATTTATTAGCACGCAGCAAAGTCTTTGCGGCCATGTTCAGGCATTCAATGAAGGAAAATGCGGAGAATTGTGTTGAGATTTACGATTTCTCTTCCGATGTTATCATGGAACTGCTACGATTCATGTATACCGGAAAAGCACCCAAGATCATCATGTACAATCCCAAGATGACTGTGGATCTGATGACTGCTGCTGATAAGTATGAGCTGGACAGACTGAAGGCGATGTGTGCAAGGTCCTTAAGCATCAATTTGTCCATTGACACTGCACCCATAGTGCTTAAGGCGGCCGATCTGTACAACATGGAGGATCTGAAATCCAAGGCAGTTCGATTTATCAAATCTAATATTCACAAAATAAAGGAGACGAATAACTGGAAGGAATTAATCAAAACAGATAGAAAGCTGATAATCGCCACTTTTTTAAAGGAAAAACTCCAAGAATTTAATCTAAATGACACTTCGAGTAGCGAAGATGAAGATTAAGTAATTAAATTTGAGTAAACATATGTACATATATAATCAGATATTTACACACATTACCATTTCCACATCGCGTATACCCAATTCATTGAACGTCAACATTATTGTTATAAGAATTTCTGGATGAATTTCGTCGATTAATCCGACTACTACTATGAAGTGAATGTTAATGAAAAACTGGAATTTTGTTAATCTTATTAAAGTTGAAAACTATTGCTCTATTATTTTTTTGATATTTACAACATATATTTTAAATTTTAATTTGATGAATGCCATTCAGCCCAGAGACTAATTTGCGTAGAAACGAGAGACATTATATTGATTCAGCCCCGTCAACCTGAGGAACATTCACATTGCCTGACAAGATAAAAATACTCCATACAGCTGTATAATAATATAAAAAATATGTGGTAAACTTTAGTTTTTAATACGTGTTCAAAAAAATGAAGAAGTGAACAAGCGCGGACTGCCGTCCGCAGTGATTATCTAATAAAATACCAAATGAATCGGTTTTCAATTGAAGTTTTAAATACTTTTTACTTAAAAACTAAATATGTTTTCTTTGTGTTAATTATTTTTATGAATCTGTGAACATGTCTGGAAATAAATTACAGCCACATGAATTAGCTTTTAATTGTTTAATTTGAATGTATGGCATGAAAAAAACGTTTGTAATTAATTTAAATAACATAACATTAAAATAAAATAAAGCTTTACAATAAAATTTCGTAATACATTTCTAGTTTGATACTTGCATTGATATTGATATTATTTTTTTGACAGGCTTTTGCGTGAAGACCTTTAAGGTGAACAGCAATAAGAAGTTCTTCATCATTCAGTCAAGCACCGGAAGTGCCCGCTCCAATGGAAGTATCCGACGAGGAGCTGATTGCCGGAATCGACCACTCCTGGCTCTTTCCGTGTGCCAATGAGCATCTCTGAGCTGAGGAATACCAAGGATCGCTCCGACAACTCTGTGGAAGTGTGCGACATTGCAATCAATCCAAAGTTCTTGGACAAAATCAAAAGATCACAGCTGTTCAATAACTTCTTTCTGCAAATTGTGGCCGAGGCATTAAGCGAGAAATACAATATACAGATAACAATGCACAAGACGATCATTTTGAGCAATCGCAAGTTCATTGGAACCCTTGCCGCCCATCGAGTGCGCAATGATGATGTTAAGCGCGTCGAGAAGTCCGGGGATTCCAGCAAGCAGCCGGATCAGATCTCCGGTGCAGGAGATCGATGAGGAGCATGCGACAAATATTCGAAACACCTGGATGAAGAACAGGGAACCGATCTACAAGCTACGTGCCCGGATTCGCGATGAGGCCGTTGATGAAATCTATACCGAACTCTATTTGCCCAACTGCGTGAGTGTAAAACTTGTCCAAACTATTCTAAACACAATTATATGTCGCTATCTTCCTTTTATTTGCTAGGTATCATCGAAGGAATTCAGCTTGGACATCGGCGAGGATCGCATCCTGATCGAGTCCTTGAAACATGGCATTGTTTTTGACAAATTTGTCAACTATCAATTGAATCAAGAGCGTGCCCAAGCTCTGTTTGATAAAACCAGCAAGGTGAGAAGTTTTTTTGAATTGCAATTCTCATTAAAAGATATAGTTAATCAATATTTTGTTTTTATTATTCTTTCAGATGCTTCAAGTACGCATTCCTGTTCTTAGTGTGTAATTTGTTTAGTAATATCGATGAGAAGCAATAAAATAAAATTATGTTTCAAATATTTGGAAAAAAAAAATAAAAAATAATAATGGTTATTATCCAAATATTAGTTTTTTCTTAAGTTACAATTCATGGTAGTACAAAAATTATAATCTATTCAGATTGTTCAACGCAATTCATACAGAAAATCTTATAATTATTTAAATGCTGTAAATTAAATGTTGAGCGCATTAATATTGCTGTATAATGTAAATAGTAATTGTGGTAATATCTGATTACAAATGTATGATTATTTAACGTTAGTTACTTTATCTTCTTGACTCGATTCATCATCTAGCTTCAATTCAAGAAGCTTTCGATCACTGATAAAACACTCTAATACCAGCAGTCTATCTGTTTTAACTAATTCCTTCCAGTTTTCAGTATTATTTATTTTGTCAGCTTTAGCTTTGATGAATTCCATTGCCTCGTATTTAATATCCTCCATGTTGTACAGATCGGCCATCTTTAGGACTATTGGTGCAGTTTCAATGGATATAGTGTCGCTTAAGAACCTTGCACACATCGCCTTCAACCTGTCCAGCTCATACTTATCAGCAGCAATCATCAGATCCACAGTCATCTCTTTTAAATTGGGGGCTTCTCCGGAATAGATGAATCGAAGAAGTTCCATTATAACATCATAAGAGAAGTCGCCAATGTCAACACAATTCTCCGTATTTTCCTTCATTGGATGCTTGAACATGGCCGCAAAGACTTTGCTGCGAGCTACAATCATTAAATAAAGTTTAGCTAAGTATTTGAATGGTATAAGGTTCCGTCTTACCTGATAGTATGCTCTTGTGAGCTGGTATTTTATGGTCATCGGCTGTGACGATCGTCACATCAGCAAATTCTTTTGATTCAAGTAAAGCGCCTAAGTTTTCAGTTAAGTTGCAAGCGGGAACTTTCATTGACAGTATACTTGTCAACTTGTCAGCTTGAATTTCAAACCAAGCGATCTCACAGTGTAAAATAAGTTTGTCATCGCGTAAACAAACACTTGAACCATCAAAGAGGTCTTCAATAATCGTGAAACCTTTAGTTACAGATGTCTTGTCCGTGTTGAAATAGATGTGCTTAGAAACTGAAAGGCCACCCAGCTTAACTGTGAACTTTCCATTAGTTCTAAAATTGCCGTAGTCGGCCGGTTTCAAGGAAACATTCATAATTGATAATTTTTTGTTCGTCGTCGTCCGAACGACGTTGAAACGTAGCTTTATGAAAAAACTCTGTTCATTACCGTCGCGTTGGTCGGTTGAAATCTTGTCTGTTTCTAAGTGTTTATGTGGGTGAAACTTTTTTAACAAACTATAGTTCTCAATTGTCCAAGAGTATGATAACTTATTAATCTTGAGCGAGGTGATATTACAAAATTTCGTTGAGATCATTTTTAAATTTGTACTTTCCGAAAAGATCTTTCAAATGTGTGTGCGAGATTTATGAAGTTTTGATTAGGGATGGGAGAGTCGATGTGGGGGTGCAAAATCAGTGATGGCACCATCGACAATTGTGAAATCTCGTGCTATATCGATAGTTAATGAAGCTGCAACTAGAGGTCGATAGTCTGCACCATCGATAGTCAGCGATATTATTTTCAGACAATCGATAGCTATCGATAGTTTTCGATAGTTTGTTAATTTGATCATATATGTATTTTAAATTCCAAAAATTATACATTTTTATATAAAATTCTAATTTAAATTTGAAATTGGTATTAATTTAGGTATTATAAAATTAAATAAAATTCGTTATCACTAATAATGTTTCGCTCTTAGCTATTACAATAGCCAAAGCTCGACGATCTAAATCTTTTTGTCCTACTGAACATACGCTCGGACTCGGTTCAGTTCCGTTACATTCTTCTTTACCTTTTTCGACTATAGTATGGAACTTGTCCATGTCATAACATACCTAAATATTGAAAACAAAACTTAAATGCTTCCGAAGATCTGCAGATGCCAAATGCGCGCTTTTCTGTGACGCGTTAAGCGTTAAAAAAACTATCGCCCACTATCGATAGTGCAGCTCGATAGTGCTTGACTATCGATAGTTCTCCACCTCTATTCGGATGCAGCTTCATCAACTGTCGATATAGCACGAGACTGCACAATTCTCGATAGTGCCACCAATTATTTTGCACCCCCACATCGACTCTCCCATTCCTAAATCTCGCGCACCATTTTGAAGATCATTTCGGAGAGTGCAAATATTTAAAATGGAAATGGACAAGCAATTTTGTAATATCACCTCGCACAAAATGAATACGTTATCCTACTCATGGACAATTGAAAACTATAGTTTGTTTTAAGAGTTAGACTCACGTACAGACCTAAAAACAGACGAGATTCCAATCGACCAAAGCGACGGTAATGAACAGTGTTTTTTCATATCGCTATGCCCAGACGAAATTAATACAATAATGACTGTTTCCTTGACACCGGCCGACAACGGCAATTTTAGAACTAATGGAAAGTTCATAATTAAGCTAGGTGGAACTTCATATTCTAGACACTCCTATTTCAAAATGAACAAGAATGTTGTAAATATACATTTGATTAGTTTTAAAGATCTTTTTGAGAAATCAAGTGTGTATTTACGCGATGACAAGCTTATTTTACACTGTAAAATCGTTCGGTTAGAAAATCAAGCTGACAAGTTGACAAGTAAACTGTCAATCAAAGTTCCCGCTTGCAACTTAACTGAAAACTTAGGTGCTTTACTTGAAACAAAGGTATTTGCTGATGTGATAAAATACCACCTCACAAGACTATATCTGCATCACGTTTTTGGCCTGTAAAAAAATTATTCCTCGTTTAATTCTTAATTTCACTATTGCATTTTTGTTCATTTTTCAATGTCTAGTTAGAAATAAACTGATAATTCATCAAAATACTAGACATTGAGAAATTAGACCTATAACAATTTGAATCGATTGAGGTTTCCACAATGCTTTCGATTTAAATATCGCATTGGCCTCAATGTGATCAATTTGTTAAAGATTTTTTAAGACTTTCAGTTTACCAAGTCTGGCTCGAGCAGCTGACTGCTCGTTGCTGGTGTTTCCGTAACCCAGGACGGGTCAGTACTCGGCTTGTTTGAATTTGGGAATTACCTCTTTTGGCCAAATCATTAACGGCTGTGGATTTTGCAGTTGCTGATTTCTCTGATGCCGCATTGACAGTTCGATTTGGAGGCTGCTGTGAATTCTGTTTGCTGAATTTAACTGCAGGTCCTCTATTATTATTATTACTATTTATTCTTTCATTTCTGTTTGCCTGTGTTGTTCTGACCAGGGAATTTGATTTACTTCTTGTTTGATTTATCTTATAAAAAAAAACCCCTTTACGAGGTAAAAGACTAGTGACGAAAACAGTTATATGCCCCAAAATTTCTGATATCCAATTTTGTGACGAATAACATTAAGTTTGACATATAAATTATTTTAAAACAAATTTTGGCAACAATCGTTAGGGTCGTTTTCTCAAAAAACGCCAAAATGTGGGACAAAATATCTTATTTCTGTTGCATGTTGCTTTTTACCTGTGCACTTTAGAAATAAAGTTTAAAGGTCTGCCTAAAAGCCCTTCAAAATACCTTTCCAACGATATATAGATCACGTCTGTAGCTCATATCGTTTGGATGCTATAGCGGTTTTTAGCGATTTCCCGCTAAACTAGCGATTTTTCGAAAAAGTCGTAAAACAAACGTTTATAGATTTTTGAGCAGGAACAAGTCCTCATTCAAACATTTAAGCTAAATCAACGATTTGATCCAAACAAACAAACAAACAAAGAGACTGACTTTTCATCTCATTTTCGGAAGGCCCCTAAAAATTTCAAAATTAATTATCTTTCGAACCAGTTGTCCGATCGAGGTGTCATTCGACGCGTATTTTTAATGAGAATTGTAAAAAAATTAAAGAAAATTCAAAAAGGCTCCAACGGCCCCATTAGCTCCAATAATTTAAATTTTTCCCCTCCCACTTACACCTGTTTATCTAACGAACCAGGTAAGTTTCAATAAGTCTTAGTATGCACATTTGTAAGTTAAGTTAATAGCTTTCGATCGGTATATAACTCGACCTGATCGGACAGTCATAGCAAATTTTCCATTCTTCCTGTGTATATACACTATGGAAAAATAATAGGTGTGATTTTTTTTTGATTTTTTTTTTTTTAAAAAAAAAATTTTATTTTTAAATAAAAAAAAATGGAAATAAAAAAAAAAAATAATAATTAAAAAGGGGTTTTTTTTTTTTTTTTTTGTTGGGTTTTTTGTTTTTGGGTTTTTTTTTGTTGGGTTGGGTTTTTTTGGGGGGGGGGGGGGATGGTTGGTTTTTTTTTGGGGGGGGTGGGGGGGGGGGGGGGGGTTTTTTTTTGTTTGTTGTTGTGGGTGGGGGTTTTTTTTTTTTTTTTTTTTTTTTTTTTTTTTTTTTTTTTTATTGTTTTGTAAAAAAATTTTTTATTAAATATGCTAGTCGCCTTCGCACCCTTCGTGCTGCTTTCGTCACTAGCGCGGACTGCCGTCCGCAGTGATTTGTTTTTGTAGATTTCGATTTCTGGAAAGTTGATTTTGCATTTGCTCTCTGCGTGGATTTATGTATCGATTATCAACAGGGAAGTCATAATTTCTACGATCGTCATTCCAGTTCATTTGATTGTCGTCGTTGTTAACTATCAATTGGAAATCATCGGAATCTCTGAGGTTCCTGAATGATCTGCCATGAAAATCATTATCCAACACAGCATTATTATGGGGATTTATATTAAAGTTCGGCTGGTCACAAGGCAATCCAAAATCATTTCTTTGTGGCTCACAAAATCGATCGTCAAAATTGTATCCCGTACTGAATTCAGGGAACTCGGAACGCCGGAATGAATTGTCATCATCTCTGGCATTTTTATAGAAACGTTCATTATTACCATCCAAGTTTGGGCCACGGGGTCCAAAGTTTGTCTGCTGATCTCCAAAGTTATCGTCGAAACGATTGCCACGGCTTGAATAACGATCGTTGGAAAAATCGTTTATATCGTTAGCATATCGAAAATCGTCGCGACTCGGCATTTTATAATATATACGAATGGCACGGTGGCCAAAAACAATCTCCACTTCTGCATTTGACCATGGCTACGATAGAAGAGTAAGAGCAAAAGTGACCACTTCAGAAAAAGGGCCTGCAGAGTCTCGATATTTGATTGCTTCGGACCAAAATGTTGACGTATTTTCAACATTCTCTAAAACGTCTTTATATCGTTTCAAATTTCAAAAAGTTTTAAAATTGGCAGTATAGACACGGTTGCCACTTAAAAATGTCTGATTGAGCCAAAATCAAACAAATAATGAGCCAAATTGACGAAAAAAGAACCAAGAATTTTGTTGTTACAAATATTTCGTTCAAAAACTCTTAAAGCAACAACACATATTTCCCAAGTATTTCACATTTTCATCTTAATGTAGTGATATTATGTTATCAAATAAAAATAAATATGTACTTCAACCTGCAGCCACGTGCCATTTTCAGCAATATTCAGACGGGAACAAAAAAATAATTCATTTTTATTAAAATTTCAAAAAATTTCAAAAAAAAACTATAAAAGACCCGGAAATAATTTTTACACCTAAATTCATGATAAATCAGGACCATTACCTTAATTTTTCGTGCTGGTTGCTCGCGTCGCCGTTCTAAATAATTTTTATTTTCTCAGTTGACAGACACACACACACTCATCCAGCCGAGGGTTAGAAAACGACAAAACAGTAGCGTGGATTCGTGAACGGAAACAGTTCTCGCTCCCTCAACTGTTCACTTTAATTAATTCACAAATATTTCAAATAGTACAAAATTTACTTAATACAAAATACAAATAAGAGCAATGTGCCCAGTGACAAATATTTCATTTAATAATTCATGTGTAAAATTTAATATTTTTAGTCACAAAATTGGATATCAGAAATTTTGGGGCATGAAAATGTTTTCGTCACTAGACTTTACCAATGAATTGCGCAATTGTCGTCAATAGTGCCATCAATGATTTTGCAGCACTAGTACCGACTCACACCTAGAGCTGGCAAACTATCGATATGGGCGCCATTCGATATTTTGAGAGGTTACCATTGATAGTATAGTTTTACATATATTTTCTACGAAAAGACCAAATTCAAATTTTTTCTTACATAAAGAAATAATTTATACAAAGTAAATATTTATTATTTTCAACTTAATTATTAAAACAATAACGTAAAACTTTATAAATTTATGAATGAGCGCAGTTCCTCACCAAAAATTTTGCTGCCAAGTGGTGTGCAAGTGCAGAAAATTCTTTTTAGTTACTATCGATAGTGGAAGTTTTTGCCTATATCGATAGTATCGATAGTTTTCCAGCTCAACTCTCACCCCTAATCACTATTTCATTAATCTGGGTTCACATTTTAAATATCTTTTCTGAATACACACAATTTGAAAATGATCGCAACGACATTAATGACTAACATCTCGCAGAACAGTTATAAGACGTTCTATACATGGACAATTGACAAATACAGTTTGTTTATGGAGTTTAACTCCCCTAAGGGTGTAAAAATAGACGAGATTTTAAGTGACTATAGAGAACAGAAATTTATTATAAAGCTAGGATCATCGCAATTTTGTAATTCATCATATCTGAGTTTTTGCTTGTCACCGGTCGACAACGGCAAATTTAGAACTGATGGAAAGTTCATAATTAAAACGCCAGGTTTTTCTCCACAACAGTCCAATTTCACAACAGACATGAAGGAAGTGCAGATACACTGGATTGAGTGGAATCATCTCTTTAGGAATTCAAATTTATATTTACCCCTTGACAGACTTATTTTAAACTGTGAGATCGAAGGGGAAGAAAAGCCAGTTACAAATGTTATACAAGTCAATTCGATCAAAGTTCCCGCTTGCAACTTGACTGAAGATTTTGGAGCTTTACTTGAATCAAAAGAATTTACCGATGTGACGATCGTCACAGCCGATGACCATAAAATACCAGCTCACAAGAGCATACTATCAGGTAAGACGGAACCTTATACCATTCAAATACTTAGCTAAACTTTATTTAATGATTGTAGCTCGCAGCAAAGTCTTTGCGGCCATGTTCAAGCATCCAATGAAGGAAAATACGGAGAATTGTGTTGACATTGTCGATTTCTCTTACGATGTTATAATGGAACTTCTTCGATTCATGTATACCGGAAACGCCCCCAAGAACTTCATCACCCATCCCAAGATGACTGTGGATCTGATGACAGCTGCTGATAAGTATGACCTGGACAGACTGAAGGCGATGTGTGCAAGGTCTTTGAGCGACAATTTGTCCATTGAAACTGCACCCATAGTGCTAAAGACGGCCGATCTGTACAACATGGAGGATCTGAAATCCAAGGCAATTAGATTTATCAAAACTAACATTCGCATAATAAAGGAGACGAATAACTGGAAGGAATTAATCAAAACAGATAGAAAGCTGATAATCGCCACTTTTTTAAAGGAAAAACTCCAAGAATTTAATCTAAATGACACTTCGAGTAGCGAAGATGAAGATTAAGTAATTAAATTTAAGTAAACATATGTACATATATAATCAGATATTTACACACATTACCATTTCCACATCGCGTATACCCAATTCATTGAACGTCAACATTATTGTTATAAAAATTTCTGGATGAATTTCGTCGATTAATCCGACTACTACTATGAAGTGAATGTTAATGAAAAACTGGAATTTTGCTAATCTTATTAAAGTTGAAAACTATTGCTATATTATTTTAAATATTTACAACATATATTTTATAATTTAATTTGACGAATGCTATTCAGCTCAGAGACTAATTTGCGCAGATACGAGAGCCATATTTATTCAGGCCCGGCAACCTTTTATTTGTTGGAGTCAATGCCTCTTAATGCGATTCACATTGCCTGACAAGATCAAAATACTCCATACAACTCTAACTAATATAAAAAATTGGTTGAAATTTTTGTTTTTAATACGTGTTCTAAAATATGAACAATAAATAAAAATAAAATTCCAAATGAATCGGTTTTCAAACGAACTTTTAAATACTTTGTACTTAAAAACTAAACATGTTTTCTTTGTATGAATTATTTTTATGAATATGTGAAAATGTCTGGAAATAAATCACAGCCGAATGAATTGGCTTTAAATTGCTTAAATTCAATATATGTTTAAACAACTTTTATATTTCTTGTAAGAAATTTAAATACCATAACATTTAAATAAAAACAAAACTTTAAAATACAATTGAATAATACATTTCTAGTATACAACTCGCATTGATATTAATATTATTTTCTTGGCAGGCTTTTGCGTGAAGACCTTTAAGGTGAACAGCAATGAGAAGTTCTTCATTAACGTGTGTCAAGCACCGAAAGTGCCCGCTCCAATGGAGGTTTCCGACGAGGAGCTGATTGCCATATTGGAATCGACCACTCCAGGCTCTTTCCGTGTGCCAATGAGCATCTCTGAGCTGAGGAATACCAAGGATCGCTCCGACAACTCTGTGGAAGTGTGCGACATTGCAATCAATCCAAAGTTCTTGGACAAAATCAAAAGATCACAGCTGTTCAATAACTTCTTTCTGCAAATTGTGGCCGAGGCATTAAGCGAGAAATACAATATACAGATAACAATGCACAAGACGATCATTTTGAGCAATCGCAAGTTCATTGGAACCCTTGCCGCCCATCGAGTGCGCAACGATGATGTTAAGCGCGTCGAGAAGTCCGGGGATTCCAGCAAGCAACCGGATCAGATCTGCGCTTCAGGACAGCTGGTGGAGGAGATCGATGAGGAGCATGCGACGAATATTCGAAACACCTGGATGAAGAACAGGGAACCGATCTACAAGCTACGTGCCCGGATTCGCGATGAGGCCGCTGATGAAATCTATGCCGAACTCTATTTGCCCAACTGCGTGAGTGTAAAACTTGTCCAAACTATTCTAAACACAATTATATGTCGCTATCTTCCTTTTATTTGCTAGGTATCATCACAGGAATTCAGCTTGGACATCGGCGAGGATCGCATCCTGATCGAGTCCTTGAAACATGGCATTGTTTTTGACAAATTTGTCAACTATCAATTGAATCAAGAGCGTGCCCAAGCTCTGTTTGATAAAACCAGCAAGGTAAGTTGTTTTGAAATGCAATTCTCAATAAAAGATAATTAATCAATATTCCTTTATTTATTCTTTCAGAGGCTTCAAGTACGCATTCCTGTTCTTAGTGTGTAATTTGTTTAGTAATATCGATGAGAAGCAATAAAATAAAATTATGTTTCAAATATTTGAAAAAAAAAAATAAAAAATAATAATGGTTATTATCCAAATTCCAGTTTTTTCTTAAGTTACAATTCATGGTAGTACAAAAAGTATAATATATTCAGATTGTTCAACGCAATTCATACAGAAAATCTTATAATTATTTAAATGCTGTAAATTAAATGTTGAGCGCATTAATATTGCTGTATAATGTAAATAGTAATTGTGGTAATATCTGATTACAAATGTATGATTATTTAACGTTAATTAATTTATCTTCTTGACTCGATTCATCATCTAGCTTCAATTCAAGAAGCTTTCGATCACTGATAAAACACTCTAATACCAGCAGTCTATCTGTTTTAACTAATTCCTTCCAGTTTTCAGTCTTATTTATTTTGTCAGCTTTAGCTTTGATGAACTCAATTGCTTCGTATTTAATATCCTCCATGTTGTACAGATCGGCCATCTTTAGCACTATTGGTGCAGTTTCAATGGATATTGTGTCGCTTAAGAACCTTGCACACATCGCCTTCAACCTGTCCAGCTCATACTTATCAGCAGCAATCATCAGATCCACAGCCATCTCTTTTAAATTGGGGGCTTTTCCGGAATAGATGAATCGAAGAAGTTCCATGACAACATCGTGAGAGAAGTCGCCAATGTCAACACAATTCTCCGTATTTTCCTTCATTGGATGCTTGAACATGGCCGCAAAGACTTTGCTGCGAGCTACAATCATTAAATAAAGTTTAGCTAAGTATTTGAATGGTATAAGGTTCCGTCTTACCTGATAGTATGCTCTTGTGAGCTGGTATTTTATGGTCATCGGCTGTGACGATCGTCACATCAGCAAATTCTTTTGATTCAAGTAAAGCGCCTAAGTTTTCAGTTAAGTTGCAAGCGGGAACTTTCATTGACAGTATACTTGTCAACTTGTCAGCTTGAATTTCAAACCAAGCGATCTCACAGTGTAAAATAAGTTTGTCATCGCGTAAACAAACACTTGAACTATGAAAGAGGTCTTCAAAAATCGTGAAACCATTAGTTACAGATGTCTCGTCCGTGTTGAAAGTAGATGTGCTTAGAAACTGAAGAGCCACCTAGCTTAACTGTGAACTTTCCATTAGTTCTAAAATTGCCGTAGTCGGCCGGTGTCAAGGAAACATTCATAAATGAATTTTGGTTCTCCGTCGTTTGGTGTAGCGTTATGAAAAAACTCTGTTCATTACCGTCGCGTTGGTCGGTTGAAATCTTGTCTGTTTCTAAGTGTTTATGTGGGTGAAACTTTTTTAACAAACTATAGTTCTCAATTGTCCAAGAGTATGATAACTTATTAATCTTGAGCGAGGTGATATTACAAAATTTCGTTGAGATCATTTTTAAATTTGTACTTTCCGAAAAGATCTTTCAAATGTGTGTGCAGATTTATGAAGTTTTGATTAGGGATGGGAGAGTCGATGTGGGGGTGCAAAATCAGTGATGGCACCATCGACAATTGTGAAATCTCGTGCTATATCGATAGTTAATGAAGCTGCAACTAGAGGTCGATAGTCTGCACCATCGATAGTCAGCGATATTATTTTTCAAACAATCGATAGCTATCGATAGTTTTCGATAGTGTGTTAATTTGATCATATATGTATTTTAAATTCCAAAAATTATACATTTTTATATAAAATTCTAATTTAAATTTGAAATTGGTATTAATTGAGGTATTATAAAAATAAATAAAATTCGTTATCACTAATAATGTTTCGCTTTAGTTTAAAAGAAGGGTTAATTTTTTGGAAGGGGGTGGTTTTTTTTTTTTTTGGGGGAAAAAAAAAATTGGGGGGGGTGGGGGGGTGGGGGGGGGGATTTGTTACAGACCTAAAAACAGACGAGATTCCAATCGACCAAAGCGACGGTAATGAACAGTGTTTTTTCATATCGCTATGCCCAGACGAAATTAATACAATAATGACTGTTTCCTTGACACTGGCCGACAACGGCAATTTTAGAACTAATGGAAAGTTCATAATTAAGCTAGGTGGAACTTCATATTCTAGACACTCCTATTTCAAAATGAACAAGAATGTTGTAAATATACATTTGATTAGTTTTAAAGATCTTTTTGAGAAATCAAGTGTGTATTTACGCGATGACAAGCTTATTTTACACTGTAAAATCGTTCGGTTAGAAAATCAAGCTGACAAGTTGACAAGTAAACTGTCAATCAAAGTTCCCGCTTGCAACTTAACTGAAAACTTAGGTGCTTTACTTGAAACAAAGGTATTTGCTGATGTGATAAAATACCACCTCACAAGACTATATCTGCATCACGTTTTTGGCCTGTAAAAAAATTATTCCTCGTTTAATTCTTAATTTCATTATTGCATTTTTGTTCATTTTTCAATGTCTAGTTAGAAATAAACTGATAATTCATCAAAATATCTTTAACTTAACTAGACATTGAGAAATTAGACCTACAACAATTTGAATCGATTGAGGTTTCCACAATTTGATCAATTTGTTAAAGATTTTTTAAGACTTTCAGTTTACCAAGTCTGGCTCGAGCAGCTGACTGCTCGTTGCTGGTGTTTCCGTAACCAAGGACGGGTCAGTACTCGGCTTGTTTGAATTTGGGAATCGCCTCTTTTGGCCAAATCATTAACGGCTGTGGATGTTGCAGTTGCTGGTTTCTTTGATGCCGCATTGACAGTTCGATTTGGAGGCTGCTGTGAATTCTGTTTGCTGAATTTAACTGCAGGTCCTCTATTATTATTATTACTATTTATTCTTTCATTTCTGTTTGCCTGTGTTGCTCTAACCAGGGAATTTGATTTACTTCTAGTTTGATTTATGGGTTTTTGTAGATTTCGATTTCTGGAAATATGATTTTGCTTTGTATCAAAGGAATTCGCCGATGTGACGATCGTCACAGCTGATGACCATAAAATACCAGCTCATAAGAGCATACTATCAGGTAAAACGGATCCTTATACCATTCAAATACTTAGCTAAACTTTATTTTATGATTGTAGCTCGCAGCAAAGTCTTTGCGGCCATGTTCAAGCATCCAATGAAGGAAAATACGGAGAATTGTGTTGACATTGGCGACTTCTCTTACGATGTTGTCATGGAACTTCTTCGATTCATCTATACCGGCGAAGCCCCCAATTTAAAAGAGATGACTGTGGATCTGATGGCTGCTGCTGATAAGTATGAGCTGGACAGACTGAAGGCGATGTGTGTAAAGTCCTTAGGCGACACTATATCCATTGAAACTGCACCAATAGTCCTAAAGACGGCCGATCTGTACAATATAGAGGATCTTAAATCCGAGGCAATTCGATTTATCAAATCTAATATTCAAAAAATTAATGAGACAGAAAACTGGAAGGAATTGATTAATTCAGACACAAAGTTGATAATCGCTACTTTTATAAAAGAAAAACTCGAAGAATTCAATTTAAATGATGCTTCTAGTATCAAAGATAATGATGAAGTTAAAGTCGAATAAATGTACCTACTATGTAATCACATATTACCTCACATGTACATTGTACGATAATATTATGTATATTATTATCTACAAAATTTAAATAATTATAAGAATTTTAGTTTGAATTTTCGTTGATTAATCTGAAAGTTAAAAAAAAGAGGAGTTTTGATAACCTGTTTTAAAGAAGTTGAAAACAATTACTTTTTTAGTTTTTTTTTAAATATTGAAAACAATTATAATTTTATTTTATTGCTTCTCATCGATATTACTAAACGAATTACACACTAAGAACAGGAATGCGTACTTGAAGCATCTGAAAGAATAAATAAAAGAATATTGATTAATTATAGCTTTTATTGAGAATTGCAATTCAAAAACTTCTCACCTTGCTGGTTTTATCAAACAGAGCTTGGGCACGCTCTTGATTCAATTGATAGTTGACAAATTTGTCAAAAACAATTCCATGTTTCAAGGACTCGATCAGGATGCGATCCTCGCCGATGTCCAAACTGAATTCCTGCGATGATACCTAGCAAATAAAAGGAAGATAGCGACATATAATTGTGTTTAGAATAGTTTGGACAAGTTTTACACTCACGCAGTTGGGCAAATAGAGTTCGGCATAGATTTCATCAACGGCCTCATCGCGAATCCGGGCACGTAGCTTGTAGATCGGTTCCCTGTTCTTCATCCAGGTGTTTCGAATATTTGTCGCATGCTCCTCATCGATCTCCTGCACCAGCTGTCCTGGAGCGGAGATCTGATCCGGCTGCTTGCTGGAATCCCCGGACTTCTCGACGCGCTTAACATCATCGTTGCGCACTCGATGGGCGGCAAGGGTTCCAATGAACTTGCGATTGCTCAAAATGATCGTCTTGTGCATTGTTATCTGTATATTGTATTTCTCGCTTAATGCCTCGGCCACAATTTGCAGAAAGAAGTTATTGAACAGCTGTGATCTTTTGATTTTGTCCAAGAACTTTGGATTGATTGCAATGTCGCACACTTCCACAGAGTTGTCGGAGCGATCCTTGGTATTCCTCAGCTCAGAGATGCTCATTGGCACACGGAAAGAGCCTGGAGTGGTCGATTCCAATATGGCAATCAGCTCCTCGTCGGAAACCTCCATTGGAGCGGGCACTTCCGGTGCTTGACACACGTTAATGAAGAACTTCTCATTGCTGTTCACCTTAAAGGTCTTCACGCAAAAGCCTGTCAAGAAAATAATATTAATATCAATGCGAGTTGTATACTAGAAATGTATTATTCAATTGTATTTTAAAGTTTTGTTTTTATTTAAATGTTATGGTATTTAAATTTCTTACAAGAAATATAAAAGTTGTTTTAACATATATTGAATTTAAGCAATTTAAAGCCAATTCATTCGGCTGTGATTTATTTCCAGACATTTTTACAGATTCATAAAAATAATTCATACAAAGAAAACATGTTTAGTTTTTAAGTACAAAGTATTTAAAAATTCAATTGAGAACCGATTCATTTGGTATTGTATAAAATAATAATCTTATACTGGCAATGTTTCTATTCTAACATAAGAAACGCAATAATCAGTTTTCAGTTTAAAGAAATACAAAGGAGTTATATATTTTAACTAAACAATATAAAACCAATAAATTTGGTTTAAAAGAATTCTTAAAACGGGCGTGATTCCAGGATGGGAAATACTTCATTGTGTTCACGCCATTCAATTGCGCTGATTGCCTGTAAAGCATTAAGAAAGAATTGTAATTATTAATATGAGAAATATTGGTTTGGGAGAAAAGGAAATCCATTATTATCTTATTAAAATAAAATCGTCTAGCTTACTGAAGCAGAGCGGCTTATCGGCTTGGAGGGTGGAATCGGAAATTTCAATGCATCCACCGTATACTCCAAATGTATCGTTTTTATGTGTCCTTACAAATGGCAACAAGCCATTGATCAAAATGAAACATAGTTCAATTAAGTCGGACAACCTAAGCCGTAATAAATTAACTTTTTAAAAATAGGGTACAAAAATGGATTTCTTTTTCCCCAACCTAATATAGCTGAATCTCATGCTCCCTCACCTTTAACTCATCGAATGATTGCTTGCACAGCCAGTGGAATACTGGACTCCTCCATTTGGCTTGAATCGCCACAAAGTCACGCGGATTTCCATTATGGGGCGATGCGATTTTGAAGTATTCCGCCCAGAGATAGACCATGCTGCGCATTTTGTACACCCACATATGATTGGGAATGCCTCGAATCATATTTTGCAGTTGCTCGATAACCGGATATCTCAAATTCTCCAGGAATGTGTCGTTCATCAGCACATAGAGCGTTTTCAAATCTCGAAAATGTTTCCGCGTATTCTCTTGCAATGCAAAGTGTGCCGATTTCATGACAATGTCTATCACCTGTTTGGTGCTTTTCTTCGGATACGATGGTAGAAACTTGCTCTTAATATTAAGATTACCAAATTTCTCCAATTTCTTGTTCATTTCCAATTCACACCATTTGAACGTCTTCCACCAGGTGTGCCAGCACTTATAGTTATTCAAACGATATACTTTCGTCCAGGTTTTATCAATACGCTTTCGAATCGCTGCTGTCTTCCTTTTGCCCATCGATACTGGTTGCATATTCGGACATGGACCATCTTGATCATCATCTGAATTGTCGTCGCCATCATCGTCGTCTGTATCAATTATAACGCCAGCTCCATCATTATCCTCTGCATATATGCAGGTATTATAGATCGGCGACTGCTCAAAGAATGTTACGGCATACGACTTCTCCTCTGGCTGTGGCAATTCTATCAAATTTTTATTGACGTAGGGCAACTTAAAGCCCCCAACCAGAAAGACACACTTTCTGGCGGCCAACTTTTGTTTCTTTGTTGGCTGTTCCGAATTAACGGATTCTGCATCACGTTTTTGGCCTGTAAAAAAATTGTTCCTCGTTTAATTTTTAATTGCATTATTGCATTTTTGTTAATTTTTCAATGTCTAGTTAGAAATAAACTGATAATTCTTCAAAATATCTTTAACTAAACTAGACATTAAAAAATTAAACCTATAACAATTTGAATCAATTGAGATTTCCAAAAGGCTTTCGATTTGAATATCGCATAGCCCTCAATTTTATCAATTTGTTAAAGATTTGTGAGAACTTTGAGTATGATTTTTAGTTTACCAAGTCTGGCTCGAGCAGCTGCCGCAGGATTTGGCAATAAGCCTTGCCTTTTAATTGGAGCTTTGGTATTGATTATTTTCGCTTGACTGGTCGTTGCTGTAGTTTCCGTAACCAAGGGCTGATCAGCAATTGGCTTGCTTGAATTTGAGCCTTGGGAATTTCCTCTTTTGGTCAAATCATTTACGGCTGTGGATGTTGCAGTTGCTGGTTTCTTTGATGCCGCATTGACAGTTCGATTTGGAGGCTGTTGTAAATTCTGTTTGCTGAATTTAGCTGCAGGTCCCCTATTATTATTATTACTATTTATTCTTTCATTTCTGTTTGCCTGTGTGGTTCTAACCAAGGAATTTGATTTACTTCTAGTTTGATTTATGGGTTTTTGTAGATTTCGATTTCTAGAAGGTTGATTTTGCATTTGCCCTCTGCGTGGATTTGTGTATCGATTATCAACTGGGAAGTCGTAATTTCTACGATCGTCATTCCAGTTCATTGGATTTCCATCGTTGTTCATTATCAATGGCCCCGACTGGAAATCATCGGAATCTCTGAGATTCCTGAATGATCTGCCAGGAAAATCATTATCCAAACGACCGTCATTATCCAACACAGCATTATAATTATTATTATGGGGATTTATATTAAAGTTCGTCTGATTAAATGGCAATCCCAAATCATTTCTTTGTTGCTCACAAAATCGATCATCAAAATTGGGTCCCGGATTAAATTCAGGGAAGTCTGAGCGGCGGAATGAATTGTCATCATCTCTAGCATTATTATAGAAACGTTCATTATTACCATCCAGGTTTGGGCCACGGGATCCAAAGTTTGCCCGCTGATCTCCAAAGTTATCGTCGAAACGATTGCCACGATTTGAATTACGATCGTTGGAAAAATCGTTCATATCATTAGCATATCGAAAATCGTCGCGTGTGTTTTCGCGACTAATTTCACGATAATTATTGTCTTGCAAATGCATTGGAACAGATCGATTATTACGATCGTAATCGTTACTATTTAGATTTTCGAAATTTCTATCGAAATTTCCACGCAAATTATCTATTGAACGATTTTCTTGGCTTGTTTGACGACGATCTAAACCAAAATTTGGCTCTCTATCAAAATTGCGTTGATCAAAGCCAATATTATCAAGATTTTGATTGCGTTGAGTATCCACAAATCTGGAATTAGTCTCGAAATGTTCCATTTCATGGAAATTGTCATTTCTTTGAAAGGTCTGCGTTTGCTGATCACCAAATCTTTCATTTTCCCCACGAAAGTTATCGAATCTTTCAATATTCTGTCCCCTAGGAAAATTGTCGTTTCGTTCAAAGTTCGGTAAGCGCAAATTATCATTTTGTTCTATATTTTGACGAAAATTATCCTGTCTTTCATAATTCTGCCGATCATCTCCACGAAAATTATCATTTCGTGTAGCTTGACGAAAGTTATCGTTCCGGCCAACTTGACGCATGTCATCGCCACGAAAGTGATCGTTTTGTTCATCCCTACGAAAGTTATCGGTTCGTTGAAGTTGATCGTTTCGTACAGTCCTGGAGAAAATTATCGTTTGGTTCAACTTGACGAAAATTATCGTTACGTCCAACTTGTCCGAAGTTATCGTTTCGTTCAACAGGACGAATGTTGCCGTTTCGTCCAACTTGACGCAAGTTTTCGTTTCGTTCAACTTGTCGCAAGTTATCGTTTCGACCAACACTTTGACGTTGTTCACGGACGTTATCATGTTGTTCAAATTGACGCAAGTTATCGTTTCGTCCAATGCTCTGAAGCCGTTGCCCACGAACTTTATCGTTTCGTTCAGCCAAACGAAAGTTATCGTTCCGTCCAACTTGCCCAAATTTATCGTTTCGTTCAACTTGACGAATGTTATCGTTTCGTTCAAACCCACGAAAGTTATCGTTGCGTCCAAGTTGCCCAAACTTATCGTTTCGTTCAACTTGACGAATGTTATCGTTTCGTTCAAACCCACGAAAGTTATCGTTGCGTCCAAGTTGCCCAAAATTATCGTTTCGTTCAACTTGACGAATGTTATCGATTCGTTCAACTTGACGCAAGTTATCGTTTCGATTTGAGCTGTGCGGCTGAATGGCATGAAAGTTGTCATCGGTTCTGCGAACCAGTCCGTAATTTTCTGGACTCGCTTCCCGCTGCCGTGGAATGTCTCTCGAATTTGGCGTGGACTCGCGACTGGCATTCCAATTAATATTACAGGGCGGCGGAGGAGTGCGTGGTCGATCTTGAAGCCTCTGTTTGCGCGCCTCGATCAGGTTGTTAATTTCCCGAACAATCTGGGCGTTCACTTCGGCCTGACGACTGTCGCCAAACTCAACGCTCATGCGGAATCTTTTTCGCTGAATTTCGCGCATATTGAAGCCGGGCACATTCATCGAGGCGACCGCCATTAATTGAGCCTGTTTCCGACTGACGCCCAGTTGGCGCATGTACTGGCGACGATCGGCTAGCTCAACATTTCTTCTCGACTCGGTGTCTGTGATTGTTATGAGCAATGAGCGAATTATGTGTACATGTAAAGAAAATTGAGACACTTTTATTAAAATCACACACACACAAACACTGAACTTGGCTCTTAGAGAAATTAAATTAAGAGTAAAGAGCATGGTGAAACTACTAACAAGGTGACGTCGTCCGATGTGGTGACGGTACAAAAATATGCGATGCACAAACTCTTTCGACAACGTACTATCAAATTTTTGAGCCCTCGAAAGAGAGCAGCTTTGAAGACGACGTCACCTTATAGTAAATACACCTTGGTAAAGAGCGATTCAAGTGAATTTGTGTGTACGTGAGTGTGTATTGGTGTGCTGTAGAATTTGTTGTTTGTTTTTGTTTGCTTTAAGTTGAGAATATGCATGTTTGTATTAGATTTGATGTCTTTGTAAACAACAATGCACAACTGTCTAGCTGCGATTAACATGAGTGTGATGTGCAAATATCGCTCAATGTGATTTTTGGCACATTTTTCATTTAAATTCCTAGTAAGAAAATTTAATTGTTAAGTGCACAATGCCGCAACGACAAAACAATACATATGCCTACGCATGATAGATACATAACCATATATACACACACATATATATTCGTTTATTAATTTCACAACATCAACAGTTGTTTTTATTGGCTCTCTTTCACTTTAGCTATCTCTCTCCTTAAGGTACCCAAGTATGGCAACAGTTGCCGATATCTCTTGGCGCACGCCTAAAATGCCGATGGACAATGACTTGGCAACTGAGCACGATTGCGCGCTCATGTTGGAATTAGAAAGATTGCTACTATTTGAGAGAGCGCCTTCGCTCTCAAACTTTTGACAAGCTATAAGCGCAGCTGCAAGTGTGACCAGCTTTGAGTTATGCATTAACGGCTCAAGTCTGGCTTAGTGCTGCACAACTTTTCATTGATCAAAGTAAAGAATACTGCGTGAGAGAGTAACTGGCAAAGACAGTGAGAGCGAGAGAGAGTGCACAGCGCTATCGCAATTTCGTTTTTCAGCTCTCTCGTTTGTAATCAATTAATAAAGAGAGAGAGTCTTCTAGCTAACTTTTTTGAAAAACAAATAAGTGCCGCTGTATCGTGCGTCGGGCGTTCAGTTGGTTCTGTTAGCTCGTTGCGAGCCGGTCGAAAGCACACGTAATAAAAGACGCGCGCACTTAATCACATTTTTTATTGTACGTTATACGTTGTTTCAATCGCAGAGGTAATTATAAGTGGCATTTTGTTGCTGTTGTTTGTTCTTGCTGTTGTTTTGCTCAGCGGCCTCCCGCAAGCGTAACAAGTGCGGACGAAAGTTATTTGACACACATTGTGAAATACACCATCACTCACACACACACATGCACCTATTTATATGTAGAATTCTAAAAGGGTTCAACATAGAAATTGTTTAACGATTTTCCGTGAATCATTTACGAAAAAAAATTGTTTAAATATCTAATGAATTGAATGCCAGTTGATTACGTTGATTTTTTGTTTCGTCATGCTCAAGTGCGGTTATTAATTGATTAAGTACATTTATTTATATGACACAAAGTCATTATTTGAATTAAATGCATAACACATTTTTTCTATGCTTGACGATGACGTCATTTGTAGTATTTAAGCCCAACTGATAGCTTCTAAAGAAGGCCACGAAAGTTATTATGTTGCTACCACACACACACACTCACACACACACTCGCACACGCTCTTTCACACACACGCACTCTCTCACACACACGCACTCTCACACTCACACGCGCATACAGATATTATAAACAAGAAGCGATAAGCACGAATCATATAAAATTATAAAGTGCAATTCAAAACTAAAACAACAGTAATAGAAATAATACAGTTACAGTCATTTATGTGTGTGTGAGTGAGTTTTATTTATATTGAGACTCTCTATTTGAGATAAGAACGCGATCCTCTGCACGTCTCAAAAAAAAAAAGACTTAAAAGATAATGAAATTAAAAATCCTGCAAAAAAAAAAAAGGATAAGCAAAAACGTGAAAATAACAAATTTCATGAGTGCCAGAAATGATTCTCAAGTGATAGATAATAACGGCAAAGGGTCGCAGATAATGGTTACAGTCAGTGCCAATATAATGCAAACAGAATGTCAAGTAAATTATTTAAAAAAAAAAAACGTAACAGTCTAGTAGCAGTAGCCAGCATGAAAATAAAAAAAAAAACACAAACAGAAAGAGGGCGATTTATGATAAATTTAGGCTACAAAATTTTTAGGGGGTCTCCACTAGTTTTTTTTTTTATAGAATTTTTAAATTTCGATATTTTTAAGGCAAAATAAGCTTTTGCTAATATGTTAATTTTTCATTAAAATTTCAATATTCAATAAAAAAAATTAAGTGTGTTTTTTTTTTTAGACTATTGCACAAAAAAAAAAAAAAAAAAAACACTTGATTTTGTGTTTATTGTATTTTATTTTCCTTTAAATAAAATACCAGAATCTTTTCAATTTGTCAAAACAGTTATTTGACTCACTGTATATACAATGTGTGTGGTGTTTGTGTAAACAGTTTATGACTTTGACGATCATATATAAAAAGCTCATATCGCTGACTTGTGTAAATGTAAACCATTTCCAGAAGGCTACTGAACCTATTATTTTTTTTATCAGACTTTTGATTTTACGAAAGACCCTTCACTGGGAAGACCTCTACTAACAAATAACTCACAAGCAGCAGCATCATGATGACTTGACAACAATTTACTACTCAGTATTTCATTACACTATGAAATCTTTTTAAATCATATTTTGGCGCATTTTATTTAATTTGTATTTTTTTGTTGGCATTGCGCACAAAATTAGAATCTCTAATTATTACATAACAGATAGTCGCCGGAACAGGTTTGCCGTTAATTACATACATATGTATATATGTATGTATGTATTTGTGTGTTGTCTGAACAATCAATAAAATACTCGTTTTGTTTACGCTGACCTTGCATGGAGTATAATTACTTTGTCATATGGTTTGCAACACACACGTCAGCTATAAATGCAATCAACAATTGTAAAACTGATTAAATCGTATCTGATTAATCCAATACTATAATTCATATGTCACTATTACTTTTCATCAGAGTCAAGTGTCTGATTCTTTTAGTTGTCACTGATTACTAAAGTTAGAGTATTTCAACTGCGTTGTGTTTAGTGCAAACTGTTATTTAGTTAGTTTCTGGCTTTATCTAAATTTAAGACAACGTTCAAACAAGTTTTGTTTCAATCGTAAATCGTATCAATAAAATGGCATTCGAAGTTCAAGTATTGTTAAGGTGTCCACACAAACTGGTTCCACAAAAATGCTATAATTATAGTATATATATAAATATGTATATTTATAAATCTACAAAATATTATAGAAGAGCTTCGTTGATTATTTTTAATTTATATACAGTGTGTGAAGTAATTTGACAAAGACAAAAATTAGCATAAAAAACGCATATTTAAAAAAAAAAGTTTCTTTTTTAATTTTCTTTTCTTATAAAATTAAAGTTAAAATAATAATCAAGATTAGTTGGATTTAACTTATTTATATTTTGTCACATGTACTTAACAGTTTGTTTTTTTTTTTTTTTAAATTGTAATAGTTGATTGGGGATTAAATAAATTAGAAAAGGTTTAATAATTGCACAAAAAAAATATTTCTTTGCCTCTTAGTGTAAAACCTAAGATAAGCATTCCTTATTAGTTTTTATGTCCATTTAAACGTGGTCAATTGAAATGGAATGTGTGATTGTTGATTATTGTTGTTGTTGTCGCTGTTGAACAAGTTGCTGATTCAATCAGCGCAATCTTCACTGCAATGACAGTGCGTGTCAACAATCAACAAACAGTTACCAGCACTTACCCGGCGTGGGTTGCACAACTATCGAGTCGCGTGGTGGGGCTCCATTGCCCGCTGGAGCACCGCCGATGGCCGGCACAGCAACTGGTCCGGCTCCGCCGCCGCTGCCGCTAAAGAACTGGTTAAAATTGTCCTCTAGCTCGTTCTATTCAAATTGAAAATATTTTGGTATTAACTTTTGTTTAATCATTTGGCACTTTTTTTTGCTTACCCGCACAAAGCGTAGATTTTGCTCGCGAAAATTGTCATTGCCGTCGATGAAATTAGTACGACGCGACATGTTTGCGTCGTCTTGTTACAAACTTTTCAAAAGTTGCCTTTTTTCTTTACTATTAATTAAAATATTTGCTTTTTTTTGACAAAATGAAAATGTTGTTTGTGTGCGTGCACACAATGAAAATGCTGTAGAGTTGTATCGTATCGTTCGGACTAAGTTCGATTGAACTATTGAACTAAGTGAACGAACGAACTTTGCAGCTGGTCGGCGGCCATTTCTTATCGTACGTGAGCAGCGCGCTCGCTTGCTCCCAACGCAAAACGCTCTCTGCTCTTCTAACTTGCAACTTTGTTTTTGGTGCAAAAGTTGAGCTCGTTTGAAACAGCGCGCTATCTAAAAGTGCTTAATTTTAAAGCTAGAATTTTGAAAATTGTACCAACATTTTTTTTGAATTTTTCTCAAATTTTTCAGGATTTGTTTAAGAACTTTTTACCTACTTATCGAACTTTTTACATACTTATCGAAATCGGTTTTAATGCAGGCAGTCGCTCAGTTGATTTTGAATGCGAGTTCAGTGTTGCAAAAGGTCTCGGCTTTTTTGCCGCAATTATCGATATTGGCTTTTATTATTGCTGCTTCCTCTTCTTCAGCTGGGAAACCGACCAGCTGTTTTTTCATAGTATAATTTTTTTTATGTTTCATACAAGTGTCCAATTCAATTGCAGAATAGCACACGGAGGAGGAGTTTACACAAATATCTAAGGACACAACTCGACCATGGAGCAAGACGTTGGTTCAGCCATGGACCGGTTCTGTGGCTCCACATTTTGGGTAATTGCAGTAGCGCATTAAATGCCGTTATATGTATAGTTAATAATTTATGCTTAACCTAAACATATACTAATTTACAGGATGCCAACGACACTTGGTGGACAACCGATCCAGATTTTTCACCCTGCTTTGAGCAAACAGTGCTTGTGTGGACGCCATGTGCCTTTTATTGGTTATTTGTGCTGTTTGACTTTTGGTATCTCAAGGCCAGCTTGGATAAGAATATACCCTGGAATAAAGTGAGCATTATCAAATTGCTATTCAATCTGGGATTGTTGGTCATCACCGTGCTGGATCTGATCATGGCGCTGGTCAAGAAAGGCGGCGACTCTGGACTGCCCTTGTACGCCCTTGACGTCTGGGGACCAATTATAAAGATTGCCACATTCGTGAGTCCCTTATACATGCCATACAGTTGGTCAAGTAATTGTGCTGACAATGCTCAATGTGAATATCGATAAATAATGCATACTAAAATTTTTAGAAAAGCAATTAGGAATACTGGGAAGCATTTAAAGTGGAAATTAAAATTATTATGAAATAACAAGAGGGAAAGGCTATAGTCGAGCTCCCGACTAGGGGATACCCGTTACTTTTTGAAATAAATTTAAAATATTTCTTATTGCATACTTTAAGGCACTTACATTGCTTAAAAACTTAAAATCGCCATTACCACCCTTCTATTTGCTCGATCTTGTTACGATTTAGTAGGATGATAGGTAATAATAGTAGCTAACGTTAATTAGTAAAAAAATAATATCCAATTGCTCTAGCACTCATAGTCTCTGAGATCTATGAATAGAAGAATATATATACTTTATAGGGTCGCAGCTGCTTCCTTCTTCCTGTTACTTGCAACGAATACAATATAGCCTTTATCTCATTTTTTAAGTAACGGGTATTAAAATTAGAATTGAAAAATTTAATTGAATTGGGAATTGCGGATAATATTGAAACTGAGTATATTTAGTTAAAAATCTGGCGATTTGTAAAAAACAATTTTTGATTTACGCATATTTTTACACTGTTTAATATTATAGTTATGTTTCAATAAAGGAATCCAGCAATTGAATTATTTAGTCATTTGTTTGAAGCATAGGATTTTCCCAAATTTTTTTTGCATCTAGCCTTTTTTTTTATTATTTTTCCGGGTCTATTACAGTTTGTACACTAGCTTAAAATAAGAAAATAAATATTTTTAAAATTAAATAATTATGGGAATTTGTAGCTTTGTCAAAACAATTGCTTCACTAACAATTTCCATTACCTATGTACATATGACTATAATTATAAATATGTTTCCAATTACAGCTGATGCTATTGATATTTATACCGCTGAATCGCAAGTATGGTGTACAGACATCGGGCTGTCAATTTATGTTCTGGTTCCTGCTGACGGTGTTCTCAATTCCACGTTGTCGCACCGAGGCTCGTTTGCATCACGAGCGCAATGCGATTCTCAACTCGGAGCAGGTGGAATCGCACGATTTCTCCTGGGAAGAGTATCAGTTTGTCAGCTTCTTCATTTTCTTCGCCTTTACGTGCATGATGCTGTTCATCAATTGCTTCTCGGATGCGTTGCCCAGACAGACCAAGTATAAACGTGGACCGAATGAGATACCCGAGTTATCCGCCAGTTTCCTGTCGCGCATCACGTATCGTTGGTTCGATAGCATGGCATTGAAGGGATATCGCAATCCGCTCGAGGAGGATGATCTGTGGGATTTGAGACCGCAGGACAGCTGCAAGGAAGTCATGCCCACATTCGCCTATTATTGGAATCAAAATGTGCGCAAAAATTACAAAACCAGCACCGGACAGACCGCAGAGCCAAAGGCGCAGTTCGCCAATGGCAAAGTCTCATTCGAGAATCCGCAGGGAAATGGACGCAAAAAGGGCATGGCCAGCATCATGCCGGCTATCTATAAATCCTTTGGAGGAATCTTTCTGTTTGGTTCATTCTTCAAGCTTATCACTGATGTACTTACATTTGCCCAGCCCCAAGTGCTTAGCCTAATCATTGGCTTTGTGGAGGACTATGAGGAAAAGCCACAGCCCGAGTGGAAGGGCATCATGTATTCGGTTGCGCTTTTTGTTCTGGCCAGCGCACAGACTTTCATTCTGGCCCAGTATTTCCATCGCATGTTCATTGTTGGTCTGCGCATCCGAACAGCTTTAATTAATTGCATTTATCGCAAGGCGCTGCGCATTTCCAATGCAGCTCGCAAGGAATCGACAGTGGGTGAAATTGTCAATCTGATGGCGGTGGATGCCCAGCGCTTTATGGATCTGACCACTTATCTGAACATGTTGTGGTCGGCACCATTGCAAATTGCATTAGCCCTGTATTTCCTGTGGCAACAATTGGGTCCCTCCGTTCTGGCCGGTCTCGCTGTGATGATCATCATGATACCCTTGAACGGATTCATTGCCAGTCGCATCAAGACCTATCAGATCGCTCAAATGAAGTACAAGGATCAGCGTGTCAAACTCATGAATGAAGTCCTGAGTGGCATTAAGGTAAGTGCAGATTTTTAATGAAATTTTTGGAATATTTTGTTTATATTCAGGGAGAAATAATAACAGTTGAGAAAACAAACATTAAAAATTTAGCGCATAACATTAAATAAACTTACATTTTTTCTATAGTCAAAAATATTTTTAATTATTTCAATTGTTAATTATTTTTTAAAAAGTTACAAATAAAAGTTATACCGTATCTTTTATTTTAAAAATGAATATTGTTAATATTCAGGGAGAAATAATAAGAGTTAAGAAAACTTATTTTAATTAAATAAATTACAACAGAATTCCAATTATATCAAAAATTTCAAAATTCGCCAAATTTTATTAAACTTTTATTTTTTAAAGTTACTAATTAAGAATTTTTTTTCAATATATTTCGTTTTTCCATATTTATTTGATTTTCGAAATTTCACTTAACTGCTGTATTTTAAAATAATTCATATCTTTAATAAATTTCTTTTTTTTTAATAAAATTCGAAATAGTTGCAATTTAAAAATAATTTAAATTTATTTCTCATACAGGTGCTCAAACTGTACGCCTGGGAACCGAGCTTTGAGAAGCAAGTCCTGGATATTCGTGATAAGGAAATTGCCACACTCAGATCGACAGCCTATTTGAATGCCAGCACATCCTTCCTATGGTCCTGTGCACCATTTTTGGTAAGAATATGGCAGCCAATCGGGCGAAACTTTGAATTCTCTTTGCAGCACTTGCCGTTTGTTGTTGGACTCGGTTTAATCGTGGATTATGTGTCTATTGTCTTGCCCCATAAAAAATGAAAATTGTTTTATATATAAAAAACATAAAACAAAAACAAAAAAAGGTATCACTGGTGACATTTGCCACTTACATACTGTCCAGCGAGGCGAATCAGCTGAGCGTCAAGAAGGTCTTTGTCAGTCTCGCACTGTTCGACATCATGAAACTGCCGCTCACAATAATTCCCATGCTGACGGTTGACATAGCCGAGGTAAAAAGCAGGACATAAGGAATTGCAAAAATATACAGACACACACAGGATACTATTTACTTCGGCTATGGGCATCCATCTCTATTGGGGCATTGGATTTTACAAATTTTAAATTATCATAAATTAACCCATATATACTATATTTTTCTAGGTATCATTAGTCACATTTGCCACATATGTTCTAATCGATGAAAATAATGTGCTTGATGCGAAAAAAACCTTTGTCTCATTATCATTATTCAACATTCTTCGTTTTCCGTTAACAATGTTGCCCATGCTGATCACCAACCTGGTGCAAGTAAGTTATCAATATTGCAATTTTAATTCAATGCTGATCTACAGTTTCAGTATGATAACATGAATCCGACTGAAATTGTAGACAATTTAATTTGTGCCGTATTGTGATTGTAATTTATGTACAACTGTATTTTTATTTATTTATTATTATTTAATATAGCAGCAACAAAAAAACAACTATATAAACGACGCAACCTTCACCAGATCCTATTCCTAACTAATACTTCCTTCATTTATTTTTTTGTTTTCATTAAAATGACCCTCTCAACAAAAGTTTTGACAATTTAGTTGGGCATTCCATTAAATTTAGAAGCAAAAGGCAATGGGGAACTTTTCTATTCGATTCTATGCCATATATCATATTCAGTTTTGAATCACATTCATACCCTTGCAGAGGGTACTAATGTAATGTTCATTTAATGAAAATACAGATATTCTTTAAATATAAAAAGAATCTAGTAAACATTAGGAAAGCTGACGAAACAAGAGTTTTTTCAGTATTATTCTATATCTTATTTGTCCGTTTACGACTCAACTTCTTTCTTTGGCTATTTATTTTAGTTTAATCACTTTAGGAGATCATCAAATCTAGTCATATTATAGAAATAATTCATTTAATACTTGTAGTTCTGCAAGGGTACAAAAATTTCGGCAGGCCGAGTTTAATGTCTTTTATTTTTTAGCTTTTATTCAGAGGGATTTCTTTTTATAAAATTAGCTTTTTCTATCCTATTCCTACACCAATCCATTCCTACAACTTGAATACTAACTAGCTCCGTGTGTGTTGATAAACTTTTTTGTATTGTGCAAATTTCTAATCGATTTATTCTTTAAAATAGACGCAAGTGTCCGTCAAACGTATAAACAAATTCCTGAACAGTGAAGAGCTGGACCCAAATAACGTGCAACATGATTCCTCCAAACGTAAGCAGATACCCTATAAAACTGAAGGAAACATATAATGAAGTATATTTTGTATTCTCTTAGCAAATCCCATGAGCATTGAGAATGGCAACTTTTCATGGGGTGACGAGGATGAATTGACGCTCAAGAACATCAATATTGAGGTGCCAAAGAATAATCTGGTTGCCATTGTGGGCACCGTTGGCTCTGGTAAGTCCTCCGTGATCCAGGCCTTCCTCGGCGAAATGGAAAAGATCTCGGGCAGCGTCAACACGGTGGGCAGATTGGCGTATGTGCCACAACAGGCCTGGATACAGAATGCCACCGTCAGAGACAATATATTGTTTGGCAAAACATATGATCGCAAGCGTTATAATCGTGTGATCGATGCCTGCGCCTTGCGTACTGATATTGAGATCCTGTCCGCTGGCGATTTGACTGAGATCGGTGAGAAGGGCATCAATTTGTCGGGTGGCCAAAAGCAGCGCATTTCATTGGCACGCGCCGTCTACAATGATGCGGATTTGTATCTGTTGGATGATCCATTGAGCGCCGTCGACGCACATGTAGGCAAACACATCTTCGAGGAGGTGATCGGACCGAAGGGATTGCTTAAGGGCAAAACTCGCATCCTTGTCACACACGGCATTACGTTCCTGCCCCAAGTGGATAACATTTATGTGCTGAAAATGGGACAAGTCAGCGAGAATGGCACGTATGCGCAATTGCTGAAGAACAAGGGCGCCTTTGCCGATTTCCTCATACAGCACTTGCAGGAGGGCGAGGCGGAGGACGAGGATCTCCAACAAATCCAACGTCAATTGTCCACAGTTGAACCCGAGTTACTTGCACCCTTCGAGAAGGCCATTCAGCTTGCCCGCGCCGAGAGTCTGTCCGACTCCATGTAAGTTTTCCAAGTTGATTTCAAATTCCGTCTTGCTTTTTTTTGAGAAAAGCTTTACAATACACCGAGTTTTTAATATATAACGATGGGAAATTTTGCCTATTAAACATCCCAATTTCTCGCATTCAGATCGGTTATTTACTTAGATAGTTATAACAGGTGATGTCAATTCAAACGTTGAACCGAGTTTAAAATCGAAATGTGAATATCGACATAAAATTAATCGAGTATCGATGCATGCAGTTTTCACAAAATAAAGTTATTAATAGAAAATGTAATGTTATATGGGTATTCCAGGAGAGAACGGGATTTTGTAATTGTGTTTTTTTAGTTTTTTTTAAATTTTTTTTTTTTAAAAAAAAAATGGTGGGGTGTTGTTGTTTTGTTATTTTTTTTTTTTTTTTTTTTTTTTTTTTTTTTTTGAAGGAGGGGGGGGGGTGGGAAATTAAAAAAAAAAAAAATTGTTTTTTTTTTTAAAAAAAAATTTTGTTTGTTTTTTTTTTTTTTTTTTTTTTTTTTTTTTTTTTTTTTTTTTTTTTTTTTTTTTTTTTTTTTTTTTGGGTGTGTGTTTGGTTTGTGGTGGTGTGGGGGGGGGGGTTAAAAAAAAGGTTTTTGGGTGGGTGGGGGAAAATTCTAAGTAATGCAAATGAATTATGATGAATAAACTTCAATGAGTTGCCGATTTTTCTTGAAAATCAATTTATTTAACTCGATTGATTGTCAAAAAATACAACGATTTGAAGTATTGTGCTAAAATTAAAATATTTAGAAATATATCGATTACCGATTTCTAATTTTTATATATTTTCCACAGTTCTGTCACCTCTGCCGATAGCTTGATGGGACGTGGCAGTTTGCGTCGTCGCACCAAGCGCCAGGATTCACACGATTCGGCTGCTTCGGCTGCTTCGTTGAAGAAGAAACAAGAGCTCGAGGGCAAACTGATTGAGATTGAGAAATCGCAGACTGGTGGCGTTGAGTTTGCCGTCTACAAGCATTACATAAAGAGTGTTGGCATCTTTCTCTCGGTGGCAACGCTGGTGCTCAACTTTGTGTTCCAAGCATTCCAAATCGGTTCCAATTTGTGGCTCACCCAATGGTCCAATGACAAAGAAGTCGAGCACGATACTGGACTTAGGAACATGTACTTGGGTGTTTATGGTGCCTTCGGTTTCGGTCAAGGTAAGTCCATTGTGATACAGTTTATTTGTTCAATTTTTATGTTCGATTGTCTCATTTATGTAGTGTTTTTGTTATCGTTATCGTTTCATTTCCGTTGTCTCTGCTTTATGTTTTACGTTTCGTTTCGCTTTAACCTTTGTGCTGGAAATGAAGATAGAATCATTTGATACAGCAAAATAGTCTTGATTTCTAGCACATTGTGTCGTTTATTTAAATTAATCTTAAGTTTTTCGTGTGGTTGGTTTATTAATTAACGTAATTGTTTATTTATATTTTATGCTTTGCTAATTCACTCAAAGAATACTTATAAGACTGGCTCTGACAGAACATGTTGCTCACCTAAAACCTTCAACAATTTTTTTTTTCGCTTTGACAAACAATCTAACAAAACCCAACTACCCTAACCATCCTAACCTACAGGGTACAAGCACACATAAGCTTATATCAATAACCAGAATTATTTTAAACTAAATTAAATTAAATGTTTATTGCACAAATTGGTCAATGCTGCACTGAAAATAACTAAATTGGGGCATGATCTGAATGGGAATTACTTTACAATTTTGTAACTTATGGATTTCAATAACTCGATTACTTGGCAAATTTTCAAGAATCACGTGGAATGAAATGGTTGTAAATGTAATATATGTGAAATAATACAAATATAATATTTCGAATACCATGCATTTATCAGGGACTGCAAATAATGATTATTTGTTTTTTTCTTTTGTAACCAAAAAATCATTCACTTATAATAACTTTAAGACACCGAGAAAAGTACCAATATTTTTCTCTATGACTCTTTTATGCATTTTCATAATTCTTAAAATGTTTTCAAATTTTATAGATTTGCTCACAAAATAATGATTAATTTAAAGTTATACTTTACTTCTCAAAAATAATGATTATTGGTTGAGAAGTAAAGAATAACTTAAAATTATTTATTATTTTGTGAGAAAATCTATAAAACTTGAAATGAATCATGTTTTCAAAATTTGTATAAGATCACTTATAATGATTACAGTCCCTGGCTTTTATCGATATTTAAAAATCGATCTCAGTTCAGAGCATGTCTAACATAAAATGTTGTCAAAAATTGTAGTAATTGATGCCTTTTGTTTGTGCACAAAATTATTAATTGGATTATGTGTATTGTTTCCCGCTCCTTCCCGTGAAACGTAACCACAAAATAAATTATCGATGACACTATACGAAATTGCAGTGGTGTTGAGTTTTTTCTCATCACTCATCATTTCATTGGGCGGTCTTCAGTGTGCGCGAACTTTACATACAACCCTCTTGCATTCGAATATGCGATGGCCGATGGAGCTGTTCGATACAACACCGCTGGGACGTATTGTTAATCGATTCGCCAAAGATATCGATACGATCGATAACGTATTGCCATTCAATATACGTGTCGTTTTAAGTCAGGCATTTATGGTATGAACATCAGTTGATCTATTAAATGATCACAAATCACAACAAACATATTCGTACTCTTGTTTATCATAACATTTATCTGGATATTATCATTGGCATTATGGCTTTATTACTAATTACGATTGCCTATGCATGGGATTGGGAATTGGAGTAGGGATTTTTGCTTGGTTAATTGGTTACTAATTGAAATCTCTTTTATCCTGAAATTTGTTTTGGTCTGCAGTTGCAACCAGTTATTTTTCGACCCTTGCTCTATCACTTGGCTGCATTTATAGCGCCAAATTTCTGCATAACACCCTTGTGCATTACACCTTGCGCTGGCCGATGGAACTATTCGACATAACGCCACTTGGTCGCATCGTGAACCGTTTCTCCAAGGATGTCGATACCGTAGATAATACTTTGCCGCTTAATTTGCGTGTTGCGGTTATGCAACTTTTTGCGGTAATTCCAATTACATTACCTCCTATTTTGAATTTCAGCAAATTTTACTGAATTTCGGAATAAGAATTAGGAAAACAAAACTTGGAAATAAAATTAAGGAATTCAAAAATAGGAAAAGCTTAAATTACAAATATTTTTCTTAAAATAATGCGATTTAAAAAAAAAATGTTTATTTTTCCTACATTTTTTACTCAGAATGTTTCAATTTTCGAAATTTTTTAAGTATTCATGTTTTTCTTAGTTTAGTTTCCTTATTTCTGCTTCCACTTTTTGCTAAAGTTCATTGAAATTCATCTAAAGTGTTTCACCTTTTTATTATGGTGGGAACTAGGATTGACTTAGGGTTTGAGACAGGTGGCAGGTGCAGTAATTCTTCTGTTGAGCATCTTTAAGATTTAGCAAGCTTTTTGTCTTTTGTTTTTGTTTTTTTTTGTTAATCTAATAAACATTTTGATTATGTTCTCTGAACAACAATAATTCTACTTATAGTTTTATCATACTTGTTCGCAACATTAACACTGGCTCTTGGTTGCATTATCTGTGCCAAGAAGTTACACCAGCAGCTGGTTGATCATGTGTTTCACTGGCCCATGGAAATGTTTGATACCACGCCCCTGGGCCGAGTTGTGAATCGCTTCTCGAAAGACGTTGATGTTCTAGATAATACTTTGCCCATGCTCTGGCGCATGCTACTAAGCACAACATTTTCGGTAAATTTTTTCAAAATCTTTTCTTTAAAAAATTGAGTTAACATTATAATGCACAGCTTTTGCACATGGGAATGGTTTAAAGACCTCAAGTATTAGTTGTTCAGGCGGATCTCGGGGCATATATTTTACAAGATTAGTGGCAACCCTTTGAGCTAATCCTGCCAACTTGTCAGTGGAGCTGCCACTATTCTAGTCAATTTAAACATGAGAATCAGAATAGACAATGCCATCAATTAATAAAAAAGAACCCATTGAAAAACCTTATATCTAATTTAATCCAAAACAGATTCATTTAATTCCTAACATGATATTGAGAAAGGAAAACATTAGTAATACTTAATAAGAAATTCCAAACATATTTATTCAATTTCTAAAGATTCTTCATTTTTCATTTACTATTGGGTTAACTTTGGTTAAAAATCCATTGATGAAATTTGCCATTTAATAAACTTAGCTTTATATTATAGTATACCTTACCAGTATTACTCTTTCCGGAACACTACACGAAAAATTGGGACAAGTGCAACTAATTCCGTACTTTTGTATTGTAAATATATAAACTAACTTGTATCCCATAGTTGGCATAGTTTTCGTAAAACCCTTTAGATGTAATGCTTGCATGCACAGCATACAAATATATAATTTAAGAAACTATCATGGCCGATTATTGAATTTGTAAGCAGATTAAAACAGAAACTTTACACTCGATGTAGTTGTGGCACGTTATATATCGGGCCTAGCCTTGGCACTCGGTTGTCTGCACTGTTCCCTGGATGTGTTTACCAAACTGATACGCATGGTGTTAAAATGGCCCATGGAATTATTCGATACGACGCCATTAGGTCGTATACTCAGTCGCTTTGCGAAGGATATCGATACAATTGACAGCACAATGCCACAAATTGTGTCACAGTTTCTGTCCACATGTTTTTCGGTAAAGATCAAGATTAATTATTACTCCCTTTCAAAAAAAAATTATAAATAATGCTTAACCCAGCACCTTGCTCACTACACAGAGAGAAAATTTGAACAACGCCTTTAACTTTTGGGGAACTGCTTGCTATACACAATGTAAACTAAAACAGCTGCATTATATACTTACTATATTGGATACACATACCTAACTATTATTAACAATTTACAGCATCATTTTTGTAAACGCATTTACTTGATTTGAGTCAACTAGAATTGAGAAATTTCTATTTATGCTTTGCTTTTATTTAATTTTTTTTAAAACACTTACTTCTTTTGGATGAAAGAATTCCACTCTGAAGATTCGCACGTCTCAGAGCTCTAATGAAACACATTGCGATTTTTTAAAGCCGATTAATATAGAATATATCGAGTAGAGGTTGCGATCCTGGTGCGGTTACCATATCCATCAATAGATCAATATAGATAAAAAAAAACTCGCCCCATTTTGAGTATATATACTGATTATCGATTATCGAAATGTCTAACGATAAATTGCGCCCGCTTTCCGTTCCATTCCATTCCGTTTCCGTTCCGTTTCCCATTCTCAGGTGTGTTTTCCTACATTGCGGTCGTGATTGTCTACTGCGGCGGCCTAAATGCGGCCAAAAAATTGCACAATGATCTGCTGCGCATTATCATCCGCGGCTCAGTTTGTCGCTTTTTCGACATAACGCCCATGGGACGTCTATTGAATCATTTCAGCGGCGATATGGATGTTATCGACGAAGAATTACCCGGCACTGTGGACTCATTAATGACCTTTCTTTTTATGGTATTCCCACTTGCACTATTTATTTATTTATTTCTCCCATGTTTTTTCTTTCGCGTTCGTTTTTCTTTTTGTAGCAAACTTGAGTTACGGTTTGTACTTGCATTCAAATATTATGCAAAGTTTTACATATATAGAGTTTTAAGATATACCATATTCTTACACACATTCTCTCTCTTTCTCTCTCTTTAACTGTCTCACTTTTACAAACGCCTTTAAATACTTGCATATGTATTTAGGACTTTGCAATTATGGCGCCGCAATCACACTTTTTACATCCTCGCTTAATGCCTCATTTAAATTGTTTCGACAACTCTATAACAATATCATGCATTGCCCATCTGAGTTTTTCGATACGACGCCCAAGGGGCGTATTTTGGATCGCTGTTCAAACGATATCAACTGCGTGGATCTCGTCATGCCGTTGAATATTCGTATGTGTCTCTTCACAGCGTTTCAGGTAAAATTTTGACTAGTTTTATTCCTCGATTTTCGGTTCGCCCTTCCCAAAACACAGAGATCGCAAATTGGAGCTATGAGTTTTCAAAAGTCCAGCTCCACAGAAATCTTCTAATTTAATAAAAAAATCGCATATTTTTTAACATTAAAACAGGATAAATTATTTACTTATTCACAATTTGTATGTTCTATTTTTGAAATAATTTAAAAATTTCAATTTGTGTTTGGAAATCAATATTTTAAAATTATTTTAACAATGAATATTATGATTTTTAAATAAAAATTGAAATATAATTAATGTTTCATAACCTTTATAATTTGATAAACAAAATAAGAACTTTTTATTTTTAAAAATCTGCATAACCTTTTGCTTTGCAAATTTTAATTATAAAATAAAAATCATTTCGGTTCCTGAAAACAAGATAAATTTGTTATCTAGTTCTCTTTATTTCGATTTAGTTTTAATTTTTTGTTACATTTTGTCGCAATATACGATTATAACCAATATAATAATAATTATTAATAATCTAACCTGAAAATGTTTGTGATATGTCCGAAAAGTGTTTAGTTCCTAATTGAAACAATTTGAAAACCTTGCAGTCATCAGCTTTATAGGCGCTGTACTTATCGTTAACATTGGTGGATTGAATGGGGCTCAGAAAATCTTTCGAGAATTGTTGGGTCACGTTTTGGGTGCTCCTCAGTCCTTTTTCGATATACAGCCCCGGGGTCGCATTCTCGATCGTCTGTCCAGCGATGTCTACAAATTGGATGTGATTTTGCCCGATTTAATACGTGTCTTTAATTCGCAAGTGTTTCGGGTACGTCTCCTTCAAATTTCCCCTAAGATCGTGACTAACCAAAAAGCCAACTAACGAATTTAATACTAATCCCGTTTTTACAATCATCTTACTCTGAGACACGTAGATTCTTCTGTAGACTGTTCTTTGCCACATATACTTATAAAGGTTCAGAGTGAATAAACAGATATTGTTGTATAACATAAAGGGTAACGCTTTGTTTTTGTCCTAATTTAATTGTTAATTACTTTGCAAATCGCAGGTATTGCTTGTTTGTTTTCGGATTTGCTTATTCGTCTTGGAGCTTTGAAAGCAGCCGTGATGCTTCACTTGCTCCTCTTGGGCCGCATAATGCGTCTGCCCATGTGGTTCTTTGATACCACACCTGTGGGTCGCATAATGTCCAGATTCTCGAAAGACATTGATACACTCGATCAAACTCTTGTGGAGATTCTAGCAGATGCTATCTGGTGTGCATTTGAGGTAATTCCCCCATTGTTTACTTACCCTTTCCCTTCTCCCTTCCCTGCCAAAGAAGAGAGTAGTTGAAGCTTGCACCCAGTTCTATTTAGAACGTAACTAACAAAACCATACTAAGAATATTTGCATCACACCAAAACTAACCAAATTTGTACTTACTAACTTTTTGCATCCATTTAATCTAGTGTTGAAAAGCCGTCAAATTCTGAAAGCTCGATGGAAATAGAGCACGTCCCTTTTCATTGTTTTTTTTTTTTTTTGGATGGTCGTATAATTTCTAGATTCTTGAAAGATATTGATACCATTGATTAAGCCCTCGTGAGCGTCTTCATGCAAGTTGCATTCGAGGTAACTCCCAACCTATTCCTTAACTTCTCTTTCTTCCTGCCCTCCCAAAAATCAGAGTATTAAATTTCATTAAGATCGTGACTAACCAAAGCAAACTAACGAAATTGTTACCAACCCACCAACTTTTTGGCTTTCACTAATCCGAAGCATGTAGATTCTTCAGTTAGCTCTGTAGACTGTTCTTGCAACTATGCCAAATATTCTGTTTTCTCTCGATACTATCGTAGAATTTGGAGAGTTTTAATCAGGGACCTTAATCATTATAAGTTATATTATAAAAATTGCAATTTAATGATTATATTTTAATTTTTTACTTTTTACTTAATGATAATCATTATTTTTGAGTAATTTTATAAAACTACACCATAATCATTATTTTTGATAAAAAAAAAAAAAAAAAACTCAAAAATAATGTTTATGAATCATTTTTATATTTTTTTTTTGGTCAAAAATAATGGTAACAGTCTAGTAGCGGCATTACTCTCAAAACAAAAACAATATATATAAATTAAAAAGGGCGATTTATGACGAATTTTGGTGAAAAAATTTTTAGCGGGTCTCAAAATTAAATTAAAAAAAAAAATAGCAGAGACCCCTAAAAATTATTTCACCAAAATTCATCATAAATCGCCCTCTTTTTTATTTAAGTATATTTATTTATTTTTTGAGAGTAGTACCACTACTAGACTATTACCAAAATTAATGATACTGATGTAAGTTTTATAAAATTACTCAAAAATAATGAATATCACTGAATAAAAAGATAAACATTGTAAAAATAAAAAATCATGGCGAAAATGCAGAGATTGAGAAAAAATAAAGATATTGGTGCACGCCATTCTTTTCTAAATCCATTAGAAGTGTGTGATTTCTTAAGTTAAAAACAAAAAAAAAATAAATAAAATAAATAAATAAATAAAAAAATAATCATTATTTACGGTCCCTGGTTTTAATCTAATTGAATGAATACTTTGAAAATCTCAGCTTCTTTTGCGTACCTAATGGATTTGGGGATACATCTTGGAGCGTTGCGAGCTGCCCGGATGCTTCACATTTTCCTCTTGAGCCGTATGATGCGTGTGCCCATGTGGTTCTTCGATACGACACCAGTGGGTCGTATAATATCTAGATTCTCGAAAGACATTGATACCGTTGATCAAACTCTTGTGGAGGTCATAAACTGGTTTGTCTGGTGTGCTTTTGAGGTAATTCCCCAACTCTCCCTTTTCCCTTTTTTTCCCTCTCTGTTTCTTTATCCCTTCCCAACAAAGTCTTGAAAATCTGTAAATAACAACCTCACAAAATGTTAAACTAACCTTCAAATGCATACATTACTGACGCTAAAAATGAAACTTTTACTACTTGCATCGGAGTCAAGGGGCAATTGAAAAATATTCGTATTTAGTATATATGCATATATATATATAGTCAAATTGCAATTCCACAGGTGCATTATCATTCACAAATGTTTTACTTCCGGCCCTCGGCGGCTTGCGGGCAGCGAAATTGCTCCATACGTTCCTCTTGGTTAATTTGATGCGTTTACCGATGGGTTTCTTTGATACCACTCCGATGGGTCGCATTGTTACCCGATTCTCTAAAGATGTTGACATGCTTGATCGGGCTCTACCATGGATTTTAATGAATATTGTGGGTCTAGTGTATGAGGTAACAATCAGTTGAAGATTCAGGATTATACTGGTACTCTTCCTTATAAATATTATAGATACCAAACCACTTTTACTTTTTCATATCTCAACTGTGATTAAGCACCATAATAAGTGCACCTGTGACGTCTCTGATAAAATAATCGGTTAAGGATTCAGAATACTTTTAAATATCATAAACTTTTATTTCATTTTGCACCAGTGACGCTTTTGTTATTGCCCAATTTGGTTCTATGAGATAAGCTGAAGATCAAAAATGAATTATATGATAAACTTATGATTATCTACTTATTTATGATTCTTCAATTTTCTATCAACTTTAACCTCCACATTGTTAATTACCAAGTATTTCCTCGTTCCTGATGATAAAAAAGTACAAGTTATAGCGCCTTGATTTCAGAGACTAAGAGCTAGAGACTCTAAACTCGGTATGTAGGTTTGTCTATATTGCACGGAGATCGAGTTTGTTTTAGATTTTGGATCGGACCACAATATCATATAGCTGCCATAGGAACGATCAGTCGAACATCAAGTCTTAGTATGGAAAACTTTTTTGTTGTTTAAGATATCTGAACCAATGGCGATTTATATCACTTTATTGCAATCAGTGTTTGCTTTTCCCTAGTAAGTACGGGGTCTCCGACAGTCGAGTATGCTCGACTGCAGCACTGTCCACTAGTTTATATTAGAAGAGGGCTTTTGTAATTTCAACTATTTTCTTTTTACTGTTTTCGACGGTTTTCGATTGATTTTCAAATCAAAATTTAAATGTCATAGATTGCACCACACTTCTATTTATTCATAGCTTCACTGTGATTAAACACCATTTAAAATGCACCTCTTTCATGTGTGATATCGCCACAAAATACGCATAAATGTGTGATGCATTTTTATTTTCAATTAATAAACATATTCATTTTAGCTTAAATTATCAAATAATAATTATATTAAAGTTTTTAGTTAGAAAAATATATAAAAAATATTTAAAAAGTTTTTATTAAAAACGCCCTTTAAATTCTTCTTATAAATTTAAAAATGTATTTTTAAAATTTGAAACAATATCTTAGATCACATTTAGCTTCTACTTATTACAACTGTGAATAATCCTTAATTTCAATTGCACCTGTGACGTCTTTTGGATTTCATTGAAGTCTCTTCACTTTTAATCTCCCCATTGCTAATCACCAGCTATATTCGCATTCCTGATCAACTTGGTGCCCACTCTTGGAGGGCTTCAGGCGGCCCGGCTGTTGCACCTTCTACTATTGCAACGTGTGATCGGTGCTCCGATGGGTTTCTTTGATACCACCCCGTTGGGTCGCATTATCTCTCGATTCTCAAAAGATATTGGAATAGTTGATGAAGATCTGATGATATTTATAAATGAGTGCGTGTGGTTGACCTATGAGGTAACATGTTCTCTGTTTCATTCCAGCATTCCACTCGCAGGGTTGTTTCTCATTTTTCTCTGTTTACTAATTATCGATAACACTGTTCGATAGTTTACAATTGACTCAAATCAAGTTAAGCGTTGCATTTAAATCGAAATAAATCAAATCAAAAATAACTATAAATCACATATTAAACAAAACAATTTCCTCTCATTGTTTTTTTCAACTAACTCCTCACTTCAGTGCACCTTTTAAATTCCGATATATTTGTTTGGAAATATTTTAATAATATTTATATTTCGGTTAGGTTTTCGCCACAATTGTGGTTATTAGCATATCGACACCCATTTTCCTGACTGTCATTGTGCCCATTGGGTTCATCTACTACTTTGCCCAACGCTTCTACGTGGCCACCTCACGTCAACTGATGCGCCTGGAGTCCGTCTCCCGTTCGCCAATCTATTCGCATTTCGGCGAAACTGTCACCGGAGTCTCAACGATACGTGCCTACACTGTTGAGGATCGGTAAGTAGAATTGCTTGCATATAAGAAAGTGATCGAATATCTTACAGATAGAAAACAGAATATGATATGTAAATATCTTTTTTTTTTATTTTCATTTTAAAACTTTTAAACTTTTTTAACTTAATATATATTTTTTTTACTCTTTTCTTATTTTTAATTTATAATCAAAAAAATTCGATTATGATATATTTAATAAAAATTAAAAATAAAATTTTAATACTTATACCAAAATATAAAACACTATTGAAAGATACAAAAAATATCGAAAATAGATTTTTAATACATATTTACTCTTCTCTTATTTGTGATCTAAATTATATTTAATAACTTTAAAAACCAAATACATTTTTTTTAATAATCGAAAATTGTTAATTTAAAATAAAATTTGAATGCAAATACCAAAATAAGTAAGACCATCAAATGATATTAAAAATATACCCAGAATTTCTTAACAACTGACTAATTTTATTTATCTATATTATTTTGATTTTTAGTTATTGTTTGTATTATTTTTTTTGTAAGTTGTTTTGTCATTTCTAATTATGATTTGTTTTAATTTAATCCACAGCTTCATTGAGGAGTCGGACAGCAAGGTGGACAAGAATCAGGTGTGCAAGTATCCATCCCTGATTGCCAATCGCTGGCTCGCCATTCGCCTGGAGATGGTGGGCAATCTCATCATCCTGTTTGCCTCGCTCTTTGCGGTGCTCGGCGGACAAACGAATCCGGGTTTGGTTGGTCTATCCGTCAGCTATGCGCTGCAGGTGACCCAAACTCTCAATTGGCTGGTGCGCATGTCCTCGGACATTGAGACGAACATTGTGTCCGTGGAGCGTATCAAGGAGTACGGCGAGACGAAACAGGAGGCTGACTGGGAACTCGAGGAGGACAAAAAGAAGCCCAAGAACTGGCCCGAGGATGGACGCGTCGAGTTCAAAAATTTCCAGGTTCGATATCGCGAGGGTCTTGAGCTGGTGCTGCGCGGCGTCAGCTTCAACATCAGCGGCGGTGAAAAGGTCGGCATTGTGGGACGCACGGGCGCCGGAAAGTCCAGTTTGACGCTGGCCCTCTTCAGGTAGGACCAACCGCACTTGATATATTTGGTTAGCAGAGGATTAGTTGTTCCTAGGTTGAAAAATTGTTAGTGGAAGCTAATAGCGACCATCTAAATTTCTTAACTTCTTTATAAACTTATTTAATTAGTTTACTTACAAATTATACTTTTTATACCCGTTACTTATTTTATTTAAAATTATCGGTTACATTCGTTTTCAAGCTCTCATATCATTTTCAATACTCTACCGATTTCTTTACGTAATGTTACGTTTTTCATTGTTCGGTCTGTAAAATTACTCTTCATATTTTTCACACTAAGCCCTTAAAATTTTTTAAAAGATTTTGAACTTCCACAGCTTAAACGATTTCTTCGCAGAATGCAATTTTTTTCATTGATTTGAATCTTAATTTGTTTAGTACCTATTAAAATGTCCTTCATTTGGAAAATTTAATTTTTTTCTTTAAAATTTTTCAAAAATTTTGAATTCATATTCTAAATTGACTTTCACAAAATTGTATTTATTTAGAAAATTTACATTTTTGGTTTATGACTATTTTCATTTTAGAATTATCGAGTCTGCTGGAGGTCAAATTATCATTGATGGCGTGGACATTGCTACGATGGGTCTGCACATGCTGCGCTCCCGTCTGACCATCATCCCACAGGATCCCGTGCTGTTCTCTGGATCGCTGCGCTCCAATCTCGATCCATTCAATGTGAAAACCGACGATGAAATTTGGAAGGCATTGGAATTGTCACATTTGAAGGCATTTGCCAAGAGTCTCAATGCCGGCCTGAATCACGAAATCTCCGAGGGCGGTGAAAATCTGTCAGTGGGCCAACGTCAATTGGTTTGCCTGGCGCGTGCTCTGCTTCGCAAGACCAAGGTACTCGTGCTGGATGAAGCCACGGCGGCTGTGGATTTGGAAACCGATGACCTGATACAGGTTAGATAACTCTTTCAGCTAGTCGAGATTAAAAATGAGATTAAAGGAATCCTATAATGCGGTGTCCATCTCGTAAATTAAAGTGTATATTGAACTCACGAAACATCTGATTGCAAAACTTAGCCCTTTTATTTAGAATAAAATTGATTTTATGTGTATGTGAAACATACATATTATTTCATTTGTGTGACTTGATTTTATATTAATATTTTTTGTTGCAAAATTAATTATTAACTTTTTTATTCAATTGAAGAAAAATTAATTATTTCATTTATTAATTTGAAAACTTAACACTACAACTGTTTTGGAAGTAAACATGCCAAAAACACTTTTTCAAGAAGAAAACAATTTTAAAAAATTAACAAGAACTTTAGTTCTTAATTTAAATTTTTTATTAAAAAACAAAATGACTGCACTGAAATCGGAGAACATTCAAAGGGTTAATTTATCAAGTTTTTGGGAGTCGAGCTTTGTTACTGTCTAAATACCTCATTTAGGAGTTTTAATATGTTATCATTTACTTTTAGAGATTGTATGCAAGGACCTCAATTTCCAATCCTTTAATAATAACGAGTAACAAATTTATTCATTTGCTTTTTCCAGAAAACAATTCGCAGCGAGTTCAAGGAATGCACTGTGCTAACAATTGCCCATCGTTTGAATACAATTTTGGACTCGGACAAGGTTATTGTGCTGGACAAGGGACAGATTACGGAGTTTGCTTCACCCACCGAATTGCTGGATAATCCCAAGTCGGCCTTCTATAGCATGGCCAAGGATGCCAATCTTGTTTAGTATACTAATCATTACTAAAATACCAAACAATAACGAAACTCATATAGAAAACAACTAAAACAAACAGAAACAATACTAATAAAAACAAACTAGAACTAGAACTAATTAGGCAACAATTTAACGATAGTTTTAAAACAAACAATCGTTAAAATGTTCTACCTCAACAATAGCAAAAGAAAAAAAAAAAACAATAACAAGTTAACCCAAACATTGTTTGTCTTGGGTGTGCAATTAGTAAATACCATAAAAATGTTCATTAGCTTAAGCCGAAAAGTTCAATTTAATGCGATCACAGGTTTTTAGTACGTTAACTAAACTTACGTGAATGTAAATTTCTATATGTATATACATATATGATTATATATGTACTTATCTAGGTTTTTGTATCGTCTTACGTACTTATGTATATGTATGTTGACTACTTTGTATGTATGTGTCTACTATATTAATGTATTGAATTTACCTGCCAAGTTTATTTTTCTATGCAAGTTTACAACATGTAAAAAAATGAAAATCTGAAAATGCGTCCATTTGGAAAAACTCAAAAATCGTACTTAAAATTAAATAATAAAAAAATCAACCTCTTAAGAATTTGCCTTGAAATGATTAAATCACTAAGATTAATGCCCAGTAGTTAATGAAATTAAATTTTGCAACAATTTGTAAAATATGTACTTAAAAATTAAAAATGAAAAATTAAGTGAAATTGTATTGATAGGTACAAATAAAAAACCATTTAACCAATTCACATTTTATTCATGTAGTTTTTCATTTAGTGTGTAAAAGAAACTTAATAAGCAGCAATTTAAATGAAATAAAATCCGTAAGCAATTCGAAAATAGATTTGCTTTTGAGTTAAATCTTTATTTGAGTGAAACTCGTTCCATTAAATTTAAATACTTCTAATGCAAAGTATTTTTCCCTATGTTCGTCCCACTCATCCAAGAATTTTAAATAGACTGTTTAAAATTTTAAACCAATTTAATTTCTTAAAGTCCTAGCAATTTATTTTGATATCTTATTTTCTGCTCTGCTTTTTTACTTGATACAATCCTAGTCTACTCAATTTATTCTACCAAGCAAACAAAATGAAAGGCAGGACATTATTTGAACATAAAAAGAATACTGGTTTTAGTTATTTTTTTACTTAGATAAGAATTCTTGTTTTTATTGAGAATGCCATTGTGATTTTGTTAAATGAAAATAATTTAGAGTACTTAAAATTGTTTCCGTTTCTTCACATTATTCACATTGTGCAAGCAACTTGTTGAATCTAGTTGAGTAGCAACTGGGCGACGATGTTGTTGTCATCGACGGGATTTGAGTTGTGCATCCCGGAGCCGCTTTCAAGAAACTCGCGCAGTTCATTCTCCAGATCACCGCCAGCATGCACATCTGGCTCATCAATGTCCATGGGCACATGGGAACTGGCAACTGGTTGAAGTTGCGGCAGCGACACGGGCTGTTGCAGCAGCTCAGGTAGTTGAACACGCGGTGAGGCCGGCGGTGGTGGCAAACCAGCTGAAAAGATGCAAGGAAATTATTAATATACAGTACAAAATAATTAAATATGTGAAGAAAAAGTATAACAATTAATAATGAAATAAAAGAAAGATCAATGGATTCTTTGACAGAATTTTAAAAATACCAAAAGTATTCTTTTGTACAATTCCATAATTAATATATAATAGCTATAAATGACCACCTACCATAGGACATGCCCATGGCCTTGCGTAAGGCGTATTGATCGGCAATGGCCGAGGGCGGCATCTTCTTGGCCAGGTCGCTTAACTGCTGCGTCAGCTGCTGGGCCGTTTGGGTCTCCTCCTGGCCAGGCTGCGGAACCAGCGCCAAATGCGATGGCAACGGCTGTGACAAGCGTTCGTTTTGAATGAGCCGCAGTTTCTCGATAAGCGTCAGGTTGTTGCTCAGATGTTCCTGCATGCGACGCGACAACTCAAAGTTCTTCATATCCGTTTCCATTTCATCGAGGAAACCAATGTCAATGCCCAGTTCCTTGAGTGAGCGCAAACGCTTAAAGTCCAGTCGCGTATTCTTATATTTCTCATATTCCAATTCAATTTGTTCGCTCGTCTCGTTGGAGGTGGATGGTTCGCTTTGCCTCTGTTGCTGCGGATTGGTGAAACATTTCTCAATCTCCCGCCGTTCGTAGTTCTGCAGTTGCATGTTGTAGAGCTCATCCAGGGATTTGCTATGCTCACCATTGGTGAGTATATCCAAAAGGCCATTGGCAATTGTGGTGCCATAGCTGGAATCCTTAGTAAACTGCAATATGCTCTCGGCATACTCCGCACTGGAGGCATCGCCGTAAGTGTGCAGCACCAGCTGCGTCTCCTCGGCGCTCAGCGTGGAGAAACGCGAATCAAAGGTGGGTGCAAAGCTGGCAAATGGTCCGTAATTCATTGGCTTGACGGGCTTGACCGAGTTGCGCTGATCCGTGTGTATGCCATGGATCTGACCACTGCCCGACGGCAGTTTACCCACCAAATCTCCAATGGTGACCACCTTTTCGGGTCCCTCGTTCTCATCCCGGATGAGCAGATTAAGCGTGGTGGTGCCATCCTTGTGCTGCCGAAGGAATCCCATTTTGTGTGCTCGTTGCTTGGCGCTGATCCGTTGCTTGGCCTGCTGTGCGGCGCCCTGAACTTGAGCCAGTATCTCCTCGCTGGTCAGATCGTCCACATACGGCTCAAAGTGTGTTTTGGGTGCATTCTCCAAGCGCAATGCTCGCTTACGCTCCTCCTCCTCCAGCTGTGCCGGCGTCTGCTCCTCGGCACCCGTCAAGGCGCCCTCATCGGCCGAATCATGAGCATCATAGCCAGCCAGCTCATTGGAGCTCAGCTCGAAGCCCAACTCCTTGGCGGTCAGCTCACGTATGTAGCCGGAAAGGGGTTTCAAGGTGCGCATCAGATTCTCCGGCTGCAGCTGCTTCATTCCAATCTGCAGTAGCCTTTTGGCTGCTTTGTGGTAAACCGTGTCCACACGATTGTAGCGCATGGCATTCTCGCAAATCAGCTTAAAATCATCACTGAATTCACCGAGTGTTGCATATTCGTGATCATCGATCTTTTGGCGCATGGTTAGGAAATCCATGGGTTTGCTTATAGTGGACGAGTAGCCGGGAGCAATGTCATCAGTGACGGGCCACGCAAAGAACTGATGTGGATCCCGTTTCTCCAGAAAACGTAGTAGATGCTCCAATAGTTTATTAAGCGGTGATTTCTGTTGCTTCAGCTTCAGCACACATCTTCGCGGCTCTCGACCAGATTCACTGCTGCTGCTGGGAGTCTTGGGTGCCTCCAATGCTTTAGGTGTCATGGCATTGAGAGAGCTGGCGCCACCAGGCGTGGATGCAGCCGTGGAACCAGACGGCGATGGTATAAGCAACTGTAAAGATCAGTTATTAATCGGACTGCCTAAAAAGGAAACTCACTCACTATACTCACATCAGGTAAGGGCTTGGTTGGACTGGTGCCCGCTGTCATGCCCATGGACGAGGACGTTGGTGAGCTGAGCATTTCATCCAGTTTACGCGCCACTATGGGCTTTGTAACTGGGCAATTGGAGGGTGAATTGTCGGTTGTAATGCCGGCATAGTACAAGATATTCTCGGGCAGCGGCTGCGATTGCTCAGCATCGTCGTCCATAAAGCTGAAACCATCCTGACTGCAGTCGGGATCCGCTGAAGCAGGTGGCTGCGATGAGAAACCACTGCAGGCAGCATCGTCTGGAGCCGATGTCAGCTCATCGTTGAGACGTCGTTCCTCTGAGCAAAGCTCACGATGTCTGTCCCGACTGCGATGTCGCTTCTCCTTGTGATGCTTATGCTTCTTCTCGCGATCCTTCTTTTTCTTCTTCTTCTTCGACTTCTTGTGACGCTCACGGTGGCCAAGCTCACCACCAGCACCGCACTGCAGCTCCTCGGGCACCGTGGGACTGCCCGGCGCCGCCGACATCATTGCCTCGGCGGCCGTCGGAGGCCCGTGTCCGTCCAAAGCGGTGAGCGGCGAATTGGCGCCGTACTCGGGCGTTGCATTGGAGCCCACTTTCAGTATCAGCTTCAGGCCGCGCTGCAAGTGTGCGGGATCCTGATGCTGACTATATTCTACAATCATACACACACAAATAATTAATTATATGCAATTTGCTGGAAAGCATGTGAATTTCACTTACCTTCATACTTTTCGCGCCGCTCCGATTTGTTCTTTTTGTGCTTCTTTGAGGAGCCCATTTTAAGTAGACGGTTCTCTGTACACTAGTTGCGTGTGGGGCGCTCAAATCGGGCCAACAATTAGCAAAACAAAACGTAAATTTACGAAATTTTATGAAACAAACAAATTTTTGCAGGCGAAACAGACGCCATGATTTAGGGATGTCAATATAGCTTATCGATATATCGATAGTCCAACTATTTCAAGTTCACCACAAAATGTTTCAATTTATTTGCTGTGATAATCAAATTTAATGACAACTGTGACGGTATTTGGCTGATGGCATACGAGAAATAAAGTAAATACGAGATTTTTGGCTTGCACATGCAAAACTGACGCAATAATTGGGTGTCTATTTAAGTAATCGATATGTGACACGACATATCGATAGTTGATTGCCTATTTACTGCAGAGTTGTCACACTATGTTTTTTTTTGGTATTTTTTAGCAACAAAATATTTGTATTAAATTTCCGTTATATTCAAATTTAATGACGACTGCGACGTTTCTTCAGTGAAGGCGAATGCTGTCGTTTCGCAATAATTTTACTTGATTTGGCAGCAGCTGGCTTCGTTGCAGCTTTTGCCATTGGCCGAGCAAGTGCTTGATATTGTAACAGCCGTGTTATTAACCGGCAAACAAATTGGCAGCAGCCCCTTTTTACCCTTGTTGAAGCCACTATACAAAGTGCGGGTCGATCTTCAAAGTTTCCAGCGATGTATCGAGCTTATTTTTGATTTTGTCAAGATCTTGGCGCATCCGCTGTATGTCCAAGGCAATCGTTTGCCTGTCGCGCTGCAATCTCTTGTGCTGTAACAACATATTCTCTAGCACAGTTTTTTGCAGCAACACCTCGCGAATGCGCCGTTGATTCGTGTAGCTTTTCGGACTCAAATCGCTGAAGCCGCGTCTCATCAACTGCTGCGACTGTTGGTTTATTCTCGCCTTCATCTTCGATATGGGCATCGTCAGTGACTTGGTCATCGCTGTCGCTGTCGCTGCTCCCCCTTCACACGACGCGAATCCCGTCTCCTGCCGGCGGATCCCGTCTTACTAGCACTCGGCGCAACGGGAATCTCCGCTATGGCAGCGGGCACCGAGGGCACGGCCTTTCGTGGCGGAGCCGTTGCTGTCAAAGTACACAGAGAGAAAAGCCATTGTATAGTGATGCCAAATATTTTCGGAGAAAAAAGACGGTAATTGTTTACTCTCGCGGATAATTAAAAAAAAAAAAAAAAAAAGGGGTTTTTTGGGGGGATGGGGGGGGGAAAACAACCAAAGAAAACAGGGAAAAAACTGGAAATGTGAAAAAAAGAAAAAAAAATGACAAACTTTTTTCTGTTTTTTTTTTAATTTAAAAGTTTTAAAGCATCTTCAATGTCTATTTGTAGACGGTTCCTCAATTTAGTTTTCATCAAACTAACTTGGCTAAAACCCCTCGCTACTTTGAATTTTGAAGTACTGGGAAAATGTTTTCGCTCTTTTATTGTTTCCATTTTTTAAAAGTTCCAAAATTGGCACTATAGAATATTTTCTGGGATTCCATTTAATTGAATCTAAAAGAAGCAGATTTTCGTATAGAAGATTTTTGAGATTTTTCCCAGCTGAAGCAGTTAACAACCGGACAAATCTATGAAAAAAAATGCCAAATTTTCATCACCGTATAGTTTACCATTTACAAGGGAATCGAACCAAAATAAATAGCGGTTATCGATTATGTTCAGATTTAAGTTGTGATTAAAATATTTTTATTAAGATTAATATACAGATTTGAAATAAAAATCAATCTTAATAATAATAATAATAATCTACAAAAATCTTAAAAAAAAGTATTTAAATAAAAAAATGCAAAGCATAATTATATGGACAAATTATGAATTATTAACAATATAAATAATATTAATGCATAATTGCAATGCATTTAACTGTTATACGGATACTGATTCGGTTTGAACAATTTGGTCTTATCGGCTTTCGGTTTAACAAAAGTTTGCTTGCGGTTATATGTAGTCTCGGAAAAAATCTTAAATTTTAGATTTATCATAAATAACCCTCTTTCTAATGGATTTTTTTTTTGTTTTGTTGAATATCCGCATAGATAGGACAATTACCTAATATTAGATAAACAAATCGTTTACTTTGCAGCACTTACTCTTCATATGCTGGTGAATGCTGGCCATCATGGAGTGCACTCGGGAGCTGACATTTGGCTTTCCGAAGAAGTACCGATCGGCGGGAGACTTGCCCGCACCAAGTCTAAGAGTTGTCTTCTCCTTTTCGGTTGGCGCCGCCAAGTTGTTCTGATAGTTGTTATCAGATTCGCCGATGTCCTTCATCTGACTCTGCAGAATGCTGTCCAAATTCAGTCGCATTGTCATCTTGTGGCAAGCGTCTCTATCTTCTGGTTATTACAGTAAACAGCGAATTTTGATGTCAAGAAACTATTTAAGCCGAAAACTGACGAAATTTAATAAAAGAAAAAAATTTAGAATTTTTAGAATTTTTTTAGAATTTAATTTTTGCTTTTACCGTGACATACAGAATTTTGTCACTTTCGTCTGACTGAAAGTTGTGGCTGTCAACACAAACATTTGAAGCATTTCGCTCGGACTTTTTGATCTCTGGAAATATGTATTTGTTGTATGAAAAAACTCGATATTCTTTTATTATACCGGGTTTTAAGTATCAAGCAGCAAATTGAAAACATTAATAATAATAACACATAATTATTTTTTAACTCTAGAAGAAAGAAAAGCATCTATGAGATACAAAAGCATCTGTAAGATAGAAAAGTATCTATAAGATACAAAAGTATTTACAATAAAGCAAAGTTTACTTAAGATACAAAGGAATCTGCTAGAAAAAAAGTATCTGTAACATACAAAAGTATCTGCAAGAAAGAAAAGTATCTGTTAGATACAGAAGTATCTGCTAGAAAGAAAAGTGTCTATAACATACATAGGTATCTATTGGATACAAAAGTGTTTTCAGAAAAGGTAAACTATCTGTAAGATACAAAAGTATCTTCAAGAAAAAAATTTATCTGTAAGATACAAAAGTCTCTGCTAGAAAGAAAAGTATTTGTAACTGTAAGATATTTGTACCTGTATCTGTAACACACAAAAGTATCTGCAAGATATAGACTTATTTGCTAGAAGGCAAATTATCTATAAGATTCAAAAGTTTCTGCGAAAAAAGAAAAAGTATCTGCAAGAATGAAAAGTATCTGTAAAATACAAAAGCATCTAAGTCTTTTTAGTCTTCTCAGGCATTTTATAAAGATCAGTCGGAAAATATTGTTGCAAACCAAGTTTTCTACCTTCTTTTATTATAAGAGGCTTTAAATGTGGGTCACTAAATTGAAACTAAGATACATAAATCATATCTGAGGAGATACAAACAGAATTATTTGTTTGACAATGACAATAAACGAACTAAATGGGCGCAATGGGCGTGGTTCAAGTGCAACAATCGCTCCCACGAGCTTAAGCAAATATTTTGTGAAGTTATGCAAGTTATGCATCATTGTTAATAGACATACACACACACACACACACGCACACACATACACTCACAGTTATGGAAATCGTGTTTGCCATTATTGTTGTTGTTTTTTTGTTCAGGTTTGTTATTGGTTTTATGACTCCGTTTTTTAACGGCACTTAACGCACTCGCCTCTTTATGGTCTCAATATTTTTTATGCATGTGAAATGAAGTTTGTTTAACAATTTGTCGCCCACTGTAATTGTATCAGATGCACAAATATTTGAAATGGATACTTTTACTTAAATATAAATGTATTGCAAAATTTTACCTAAAAAGACTCATAAATTTTAACGAAAAACGATTTTGCGATATGTGTTTACTTTATGTTACACATTGTTAAGTAAAAGATTCCAAGTTCTATAATCAACTCTACTTATGTCGACATCCCAATAATAATTATCACTTATTTGTTAATTATTTCAAAGTAAATACATATGCGACAAATTATCAGTTTATTAAGTTAAATCTGCTTTTCAAACTTATAGAATATCAACAGAATAGTCTGAGGAAGTAAATTGCCTTGGAATCTCAGAAACTTAAAATTGGGAACTTATTGGTAAAAATAAATTCGTCTCATTATAATCGGAAATATTATGAAGAATGCGATATTATGGCTTGCAACAACATGTTGCGACTGATCTTTGTAGCATGCCTGAGAAGACTAAGAGACTGAGATACTTTTATATCTTACAGATACTTTTGTATCTTACAGATACTTTTGTAGCTTAGAGATATGTTTGTACCTTTCAGATACTTTAGAATTTTAACATGATACTAAGATACTTTTATCTTACAGCTTTTTTTGTATCTTACAGATACATTTCTATCTTAAAGTTATTTTTGATTTTTAAGCTTGTGCCAGATTTATATTACTGGTCTTTTTGTATCTTACAGATACTTTTGTATCTTACAGATACTTTTGAATTTTAATATGTGCCAGAACTTCACAAATCTAGAAATATCAGATTCCGTTTGCACGTAATGTTTTTTAATGCAATCTCTGAATGCTTTTCCAATAAATCTGTTTTCACCACATTGTCAATAGTTGACTGAACTTAACTAAAACGTACTTAAAATATGATATCATACATATGCAAATATTTCAACTAGAGTTCAATGCACGACACAGCAATGAGTTCGATTCGTTTTTTTTGGGTTTTGAGGGAGTTTTGAATGAAACAGGGAAACATCTTCTAACTGAGGCCCAAAAGAAAAGTTTGGTATGCCAAAAAAAAAAAAATAAACGTGGCTTGAAGTTAAACAAGTAAACGCTTTTGTTGTGGCCATAAACAAGAGTGCAAATTGTTTAGGCCCAGCTCGAAGTGGGCTAAGAGGGGGAAAGGGGAAATGGGGGCGGAGTTTAGAGGCAAGTGAAACCGAAAAAGTCGCACCTAATTTTCGACCCAAAGAGTGCTTTGAGTGAACCGCTTCGAGTTAGTTGCGTTTTGTAGTTACAAAAAGACGGCACGCGTTTTTCTTACCGCTAATTGGCCATGACGCGAAAGGATTTCGGATTGGTAGGGACCACAAGTTGGTCCTACTATATCCTGGCCCTAATCTCCCTGAGCTGTTGTATTCAAGCCGCCGTCCACGATGAACTGTCGCAGTGCGAACTTCAAGGCGTCTACAGACAAAGACAGAGTCTCATCGAATCTCCCAACTATCCGGATAGTTATCCGCCCAATCGCTGTGTGGACTATGTGATCCGTTCGCCCTATCGCTGTCCCACCAAGTTCCACATCCAGTTCCTCGACTTTCAGCTGGAACTGTCGGATCGCTGCAGTCGCGATTATTTGGCAGTTGGTCTGCAGCATGGGGATGACGACATGGATGTGCTTTGTGGCCAAGTCCTGGGCATCAAGAAGTACCATACGCCCGATGGCATTCTCCGTCTGCGTTTCTTCAGCGATGATTCCCCTTGGACCACGGGCGGTGGTTTCCGCTTGTTAATCACGCGTTTGGCTTGTGAAAATGAAGATTTGACAGCACGTGGACGCGATGTGGAGCAGGAGGATCCAGAAGATGATACTGTGCAGGTGGGATTCCCTATACGAGTGTCAATAAATACAACTAAGAATACCAAAGATTGACAATACAAATTAGAAAGACAGAATTGGGAAATACAAATAAGGAACAAATAAATTTGGAAGACACAAATTAGGAAAAGTTTAAATTGAAAATATTTTATTAGAAATTTGCGCGATTTTTAATTAAATTAAATAAATGAATTTAAAATTAGGAATAATATTTTTAGGAAATACAAATAAGGAACAAAATAATTTGGAAGACAAAAATTAGGAAAAGTTTAAATTGAAAATATTTTATTAGAAAATCTCGCGATTTTTAATTAATTTAAATAAATGAATTTAAAATTAAAAATAATATTTTAAGGAAATAAAAATTAGGAGCAAAAAAAATTTGGATGACGAAAATTGGGAAAAGCTTAAATTGAAAATATTTTATTAAAAAATCGATCGATTTCTAATTTAAATTAATTAATTAAAAATTAAGAATAATATTCGAAATTTTTTTTTTAGGAATTCCCGCGATTCTTCAGAAAATATTTTAGATTTTTTCCTTTGAACCTTTTTATACAATTTTCTTTTTGTTTCTAAAATTAGGAACAATATTTTTAGGAAATAAAAATTGGGAACAATAATATTTGGATGACAAAAATTGGAAAAAGCCAAAATTTAAGAAATTATCAAAAATTAGGACATTAATAATAAAACATTGAAGATGGCATAATTTTTTATAAATTTTTTTTGTGGAAATAATTTAAAAATTCCAATAAAATCGTTATTCTTTATCGTACAATTCGAATAGCAATTTAAGTCGATAGTCAAGCCTTGAATTCATTTGCTCACATTGTTTCTTTAAATTTAAAAATTACTGAATAATTTTGGTTTTCTCAATTTTTAGTCTTTCAATTTTTTTATTCCGTTCTCACAATATTTTTCTTAGTTGAATTTCCTACCCTTTTGTTTTCTACCCTTATTTTAGTTTTTTAAAGTTTTCTTTTTTGTTTTATTTAATCTAAATAAAAATTTTGGGAATTCATATGATTGCAATTTGCAGGTGGATGCCAAATTGCCTTCGAAGAAGCCACAGCATCAACATCATCAGCAGCAGCAGCAGCAGCAGCAACATCATCAACAACAGTTGCCGCGGAATTTCAGTTCATCACAGCAACAGTTGAATTTTGGTGGCTTGCCCGCATTTTATCCGGGTTATCCGCCGGCGTTTTCCAGACTGGGTTATCCGGGATTTCCGTCGGTTGATGGCTTCTATTTGCCAGTTGCTCAGTCCCCAGCAGCAACATTGGCGCCGCCCTGCAACAACAATGAGAACAGCAGCAGCAGTTTCCACAGCAGCAATATCCACAGCATCAATTTCCACAGCAGCAATATCCACAACAGCAATATCCACAGCAGCAGCAATTTTCACAGCAGCAGCAGCAACAGTGGCAACAATACCTGCAGCAACTACAGCAGCAGCAACAACAGTTTCCACAGCAGCAACAGCAGCAATTTCCACAGCAACAATTGCAGCTGCAGCAGCAACAGCAACAGCAACAGTTTCCGCAGCAACAGTTGCAACAATTGCAGCAGCAATTACAGCAGCAACAACAATTGCAGTTGCAGCAGCAACAAGAGTTGCAGCAACATTTGCGCCTGCAGCAACAACAGCCAGAATTGCAGCAGCAACAGTTGCAGCAACAGCAGCAACAAGAACTTCCAGTCATTTCCGAGCAATATCAGACGAGCTCCTTCCAACCCCAAGGTGTCCAGCTCAAGGATTACGATCCACAATTCGGCGGTCAAGTGGATCTCTGCTGTGTGAGCAGCTTCACCCAATCCCACTTCTATCTGTCCAGTCCCGGATTTCCGCGCACTGTGCTCAATGCCCTGTTGCCGGGCCAGCAGCGTGATTGCGTCTTCTATCTGGAGAAGAATTCGCTGAATGTGGTTGGATTGCGCATCCAGTTCAAGTTCTTTGACTTTGGCCACTCGGCGGGAGCGGGCATTTATCCGGCCCAGTTGCCTGGAGCTGCTGCCTGCAGTGGAGATTTCCTGGAGTTGGATGGTCAGCGATTTTGTGGTTGTCGCTCCGGTTATGTGCACAAATCCTTTTGGCCCGAGGGTCGCAAGGCATTGCGACTGCGCATGGGACAATCGGGTGGTGGTGGCAACTCCAATGGCTTTCTGCTCGAGATCTTTCAGGACACGGACACGGAGAGCTACAGACCACCAGCTGGAGCAGGCGTGATCCAATCCGATCCCATGGGTTTGCTGCCGGGTTCGACGGGTCTAAATGGACTGCCGGGTGGTTTGCCGGGCTTGGGATTGGGTCTGCCCGCTGGCTATCAGCCTCAGCTGGGCTATCAGCCACAGCAATTGGGTCAACAGTCGCTCTATCGACCTCAGTCTCCGCTTTGGCCCAGCTATCCCAACCGTTTGGGCGCCATCAGTTATCCGCTTAACCCATTAATGCCCCCTTTCTCGTTGCCCTATCGGCAGTCGCGTCAGGCTGCCTGGACCTATGCCCGTGGTCTGGATGCACAGCAGCCATCCCGTGTCGTGGAAACGAACTCGACACGCAAAGAGTTTTATTACTTTGATGCCGACGAGGCTTTTGCACGCGCCGCCCTCGATGTGGACGAGGACAACTTGGCAGGAGTTCGAGCAACAACCACAACAACAACAACAACTCCTATTCCAACTCCAACTACTTCAATACATGTCGAAACCAATAACAAAGCCCGCTGTGAAAGCCTTCGAGCAGAGCAGCTGCACCTTCGACTACACGGAGGTGCTGCGTCTGTCCGTCGACACCTTGTGGCTGACCAAGCCCATCTGCTTTGCCCCCCTGCGCAGCTGGTTTAGCAACATCTTTGGCTAGTTGTCCACCAGAGGTCTGCATGGCTGCATTCAAAACGTCAAATGAGTCACTCAAGCCCAACTGAATTGAATGAGTTCGGCTGCTTGAATGAATGAATTGAATGAATGCATTGAAACCAAAAACTTCACATTCAAAAAAGGCAGACTGAAATTGAATGACGAAATAACCGAAAAATAACGATAATTTGAGTTTCTTTTAATTTAAAGTAAAAACATTTCCATGCTCCATAATTCTGAATACTCTGAATATGTTTGCTTCATTCATTTGATGCCGTTCATATGAGTACTCAAATTATTGTCAAAAATGAGTATTCAATTGATGAGAACCGGATCTTTGCATTTATTCCACTCAGGGAACTAAATTAAACTCACGAGCACTCGGACACACTCAAGTTTGAATGCAGCCATGCAGAACTCTATTCTCCACCTTCACCCCTTTAATATGAAATTACTATGAAATGTTCTAGATGCTTGTATTAAATACATTTACACCAAAAAGTTAAACGAACAATTTTCAATTAATCTTTGTACTTTACGCAGAATTTTAAGTTTTAAGTATTCCTTAAAAAAATAGAAAGCATTTAAAAGCCGTCTTGAATGTCTTTCTTTTATTTTTAACGCATTTAAATTGCTTTTGAAAACTTTGAGGGGCAGTCATTTTTTTTTTGTTAATCTGCCTTCTCAATTCTTTAGTTTTCTAAACAGAACTTTTAAAATACAATTGCAAAAATGTACAATTCCTTAGAGTTTATTGAAGATAGCCGAACTTGAAGTAGTTTTCAAACCAAGAACATATTCTAAACTCAAAAATTAAAATTCTTTATTGCACTTGAAAAGTTCTTAATAATATGGTGTTAATTACTTTATCTACAAATTTACATAATTTTTCTACATTCCTATTTAAAAACAGTATCTTTTAACTCAGAATTTAGCTGCTGATTCTTATAATATTGTCTCCCAATTCAAATCTTACTTCAAGAATAATACGCACACTAGAGTGCATCGATTTTTTTTTTCACAAAAAAATGGTAAGCCATTTTCGTAATCTATGGTCAATTCTTAGATGTTTTTACCACGATATCATATATCTAAACTGAATTCGTGGTCTGCGCTTTTTGAGTTGAAAATTTATTTTCTTTGCGAAAATTTACATCTTCTGTGTTTATGGTCAAACTGACAAATTGGTCTCAATACTCTTCTGAAAACCTCTTAGAATTATCCATAAATCATGAAAATGGTTTACCATTCTAAACATTTTAAAAATTGTGCCTTCATTATAAAAAAAAAAAAACATTTAATTTGCCGTACAAATTTTTATATGACCAGAAAATTCAAAAATATCCATTCGTCCTAGTGAAAAGAGGCTGTTCTTATCCGAGATCGATTTATTTATATTTGCATCTACGTATTTGATATATTTTTAAATAAGCTATACATTTTTAATTTACATGTTAGCTCGTTAATAATATTATTTTTCCATTTCATAGTCCAACCGTTAAAACTTTTATAGCAGAAAAGTAAGTGGAATATTTGCTCTAATATTTCCAAATTTATTTGTATTATCACTGTCATAAATACTTAAAGAATACCAAATTGTAAAGTACATATGTAATAAACAAAATATCTGCGAATATTACAACAAAGTGTTGATTTTTGAGTGTGTTATCCATACAAATGGTTGGCATTGTCTGGCATAGGCATAAGTACGACGATTGTGTTGTTGACTGTGATTGTGATTGTGATTGAGCCAGCTTCAAGTGCGAGAACATCGCCCTGACATTGAATGGTTAGCATTCTATAGCTCTCTCTTTCCCTCGATTTTCAACTACTCTCTTCCTCCTGACTGGACAGTTCTTGGCGCTGTTTGTTTAAGCTCTGGTTAAACATCAGGGTCGACACTTCCAGACGACAACTTGGCATTGAGTTTATCTATTTGAAGAGCTGCTGCTGTTGTTGCTCTTTTTGCTGTTGCTGTGGCTGCTCTTGTTGCTGTGGTTGCTGTTGTTGCTGTTGTGCCTGACAACAACGGAAATGACACTGCCAACAATGCGGCTGCTTTACAGCTCAAAAAACTCCGACTCAAAGCCGTTGCTGACTAAGCAGTGAAACCTTTTTTCACACATCTCACACTCTATGACGTCAGCAACTTGACAGAAAAAAATGGAAAAGAAGTTATATTTGGCACACCGTCAAATTGATACTCTGGCGGAGACTTAAGGTAAAACAAATAAATAAATATAGAGCAACATTAAGTCACAGTTAAAAAAAAAAACTAAAACTCAATTTAAAATATGTACATATGTACATTGAAGCATAAAAGAGATTTTTCATTAAAAAGTTTAATTTTAAACCGAAGACTACTCATATGTGAGATGGTCCGATTTTCTAAAATTTTGATCAGAATATATAAGTCATAAATTAATGCATTATAAAGGATATTGCCTACGATTATTATGTCAAGTAAAAATAAAGTTTATAATATTTAGCTATGTGTGTCGGTTGCTTATTATCATAGAAAAAAAAAAAAAAAATAGGCGAATAAACTCAAACTAAACTTGTTGTCCTTATTAAAATAAATGTACATATATGTATACCTTATAAGGTCTTATAGCTATTAAAATATAGTAGCCCCAAAAAAAACGAAATATTGTAAATTTTTTTATCTATAATTATGTTTTTTTTTTTTTTTTTTTTTTAATTTGACGATTTAGTAGAGAAGCTTTTCATTCTTTAAGAATTGAAAAACACTTTTAGGAAAACATTGACTGAGAATTTATAATTATTAGATACAATATTACGCCTGAAAAACGAAATATAATTAGCTATAACAGCTATGATATGTTTTTAAAATGTCTGTTGTCTGGAAAACAACTATATATCTACTTATTAAATAAATGTGTATAAATACATACCAATAAGGTCTTCCAGGCCGTTTTTAAGGTCTTACATATTTCATAACGATTTTGAATACTTGCTGCAGGGTATAAGAAGATATCCACAGATTATCAATAAAAGACAAGTCTTTACTTACATATGTGCAAGTATATAATATTTATACTGCATAAACATGACAATACATTTTTTGTGGGTACACGAGCAAAACATTCATTAAATTCGTTTTTTTTTCAGGCTGCTATTTCTAATAAAGTGCACCAGAAATCCGTATCTCAATATTAAACCCTAGAGTAAAGATGTTGTAATTGCTGCAAATTGTAATTAAATAAGGCTAAAGATAAATTTAGACAGAGACTAAACTGCGTTTAAATAGTGTAATAATAGAAGGTTGTTTCTTGCCTTAAATGCAGTTGCAGTTGTCGTTATCTTGACCTATTTTTACACCAAGATTCCCTTTTAGCTTAATTATGCTAATTTGCACTCGCCATTATTGGACCACAATTCTTGCACAAATCCGTCATTAAAAATTGAAAACTGAACAATTGCGCACAAGAATAATATATATTTATATATTTAATATGTTTATTAGCATTAAGCATTCTTGATTTTTACATACAAGTACAATATAAGAATTATTCATTAAGTATACATATATACACATTGATGTTACTTTTTTGTTTTTTTTATATTTATCATTAGTTTCAAGTTCAGGCATTAAAATCTGACCCAATTTTTAGTTAAAGTTTCGTTATAATTATAGTAGTAACAATAATAGTTAAGAGTAATAGTTTAATACTCAACTACCGACACCGATTGACGCTTTCTAATGATATGACAAGTTGGCAAAAAAGTTATTAACTTGATATTTGCATACTATAAACCCACACACAATACTAAAAACTTTTAATATATATATATATATTTAATTTTGGTATATATACAAAACATTTAGAGCGGGGATTTGTCTAGCTTAGTTGGGGGAAAAAGTGTGGAAAATGTGCGATTATATTTAAACTGCTAAATATTTAATTGTTGTTGGTTAGTTAAGTTTAGTTTTGTTAGTTAGTTAACTAATTGTTAGTGCTTGTTATTCTCCAGTTTCGCGCTTGACTTTGTCAGCAATGTACAATTGATGCTTGGTATACATATGTCTCTGTGTCTGTTTTGTTGTTGTCCTCTGCCAGTGTGTACACATCCAGTTGTTTTTTTCTTTATATATCCGTATCTAGCCCAGGAATCGTATATTGGTAAAAACAGCCTTGGCAGGTCGCTTGCGATTACAAAAGTTGACCGTCTTGCTGTGATTCCCCTTGCGATTCTCATGCAGATTGACCAAAAGTTTAAATATATCCTCCTTACTGGGTGTGCAGGCATATCGAAGTTCCGGTTCATAGTTGCTGTTGATAGAATTCATGTAAGAACTGATAACGGTAATAATGTGGCTATTAGAATTGTCGTTTCACGTCACGCCCAAGTTCATATATTCATATATGCATATATATATATTTTGAGCGTTGGTTTGATTGATTGATTGATTAGTTCAGGTCTGTGATGTGTGTTTTTCGGTTTCGGTATCAAGTTGCTGTCTACAGCCTAAGGAGACTCTTGAAAATGCATTTAGTAGTAGTGAAAAATCAAATCAATTAATTTTAAGACAGTTCTGTGCCTCAAAACGCGCTACAAATCGCCAAAAAAAAATTTAATTTAATTCGTAGTTATGTTATTTAAAGCAACCAATTTTCATGTTCTAAAAATGACATTTATTTTTGTAAATTTATAATTTTATTTTAAGTAGTTTTTGTTAGAGGCGAAATTGTAGCGAAAGCGATTTGAGGAACATTTCCGTTAATTTGCACAAAGTTTCTATCTAAACAACTAACACTACAAACTACAAATCATAAACTCAATGTTGGGTATTGGGTTAGGGATGTTTCGGAACGTATTTTGTGGTGGTTTTTGAAATTGAAAATGTTGCTCAAAGTGTCAGGGAAAGAATGTTGCTTACCCGCGGTTTCGATTGTGACGCTTCCAGGGATAACGACGATAATAACGCGAACGCTTTGGCTTGTTTTGGCCAAGCACGAGATTTTCGATGCCATTTTCCAGCTCCGGATAGTCAACAGTTGCCACAGCCGCCATTGCTGTCGGTTCCTCCTCCTCCTCCACATAGACCAGCGGCAAGGTGTCCAATGTCGGATCCTACAGAAGTGGAATAACGATTGGGGCTCTTACTTTTTAAGCTGCTCATTTCACCTACCTCAAGCATTTTCATGAGCAAAGCGGATTTGTCGACTAGTTCCTGCTCAGCCCGCAAATCCGCCTCCATTTTTTTCAGCATATCAAACTTGTTGGCCACCTCGAGCTCATTGTATACCGCATTTGGATTCGGATTCGAATTCGAGTTCAAATTCGCATAGTCTGGATCCTCCGGCGACATGGCCAGTCCCAGTTCCGTGTTTAGAGCTTGCAGCAGTTCTGAAAAACGAGTTGATATAGCTTGAAAATTAAGCCACAAACATCTTTTATTATTTGAAATTTTTATAACCGATAGAGAATAAAAATCAAGGGTGTATTGTACTCGTTGCAATACATGTAACAAACTCATACCTGTTAAATAATGATTAGTAATTAGATTATTTTGTTTAAAAGTCGAACTAATGATTAAATTGTTATTATTTTCGGTTTTGCCTAGTTATTAAATCTTTTATTTTTGTTTTTTTTGTAATCTTAATCATTAAACATTCACAAATTTTTCAACAATGAATTATATAATCACTAAGATTATTTTCAAAAACAATCTAATTGTTTAGTAATTCTAATCGAAATTTAATAGGTATGTATGAAACCCATAAAGATTAAATAACTCATAAAATGTTAAATCGAAATTCGTAGCTTTGTGACAAAAATCTAAACTTTAGATCTTTCGTCTAAACAAGATTTCTTAAAGGTAAAGAAAATAAAGTCGAAAATTTTTTATTTTAGAAACTTGTCTTTTTTATCAGTGCATCTGCTGAACATCCTAAAACCGATCATCAAAGTATTTAACAAAAAGTTTCAGCACACTTTCAGTTCTGAACTTGAGCATTAATATTCTTTTATCGTTATAAATTCTGGCACTTTATCATATACGTATTGAATAAATGTAACAATAGTTATGACTGTTTTAAGATGTCATTAACACCAATTTCACAATTTTGCGCCTAAATGTAGGCAGTAGTTTTAAAATTATTAGAGCTTGAAGTTGTTAGGTACAAAAATGTGGTAACTGGGTATATTGTAGTCGGGTACTCTAAGGATAATATTGCTAGTTGTAATATTTGCACAAGTTGCCGCTAATCCGGCCGCAATTTCCCCACGCCACAAACAGGCGTCAAGTTTTCCTCCAACTGACATTTAAAAGTTTGTCTCGTTTGCTTGTCTGCTCACAGTTCTGAGGTCTCTTTTCATTCACCTACAACTTTGCTGGTTGAGGCTTAAAAATACTCATACATATTAAAATAAATACGTGAGTGAGTGAGAATGAGCCTTTTCTTCACAGCGGAAATTGACCGGCGGCAATGGCCACGACAACTGTTACAACAACAGTAAAAACAACAATAATATCTATAGCCACAGTTCCATCTCCAGCTTAGGTCCATGTCAGTTAGTCAGTTATTCAGTCAGTCAATTTGGCCACTCATTGTACTTGACGTTTGCTCGTCCATCAGACGTTTGTCTTTTGTCTCATTTGGCAGCATCCTGACTTTGACTCCTGCGTTGGGCTTTAATGCCACGCCCAATACTTTATTTCAAATTCACGAGTGGGCCAGTTTTCAGTTAACAACTGATTCTACATCGAAATCGGCTAATTTTTAAGCTAAACTAAGACTCGGCATTTAAAATTTTGAATATTATAAAAATGAATTAAAAGGGTTTCTTCATGCTTAGTTTATTATTTATTATATAAGCCCAATCAAATCATTAAATCAGTCAAAAATCAATTAACAATTAATCAATTAAAATTTCAATCAGTTTAAAATCCGAATTGATTTCTCAGCTCGACGAATCGAGGTCTATCCAGAGGTTTTGTTCACTTCATCTCCTTCCTGTCTGCACAAAATAAAAGATGTCTTTAAAGGGTGTCTTCATAAACTAATTTTTAGGCAACTTTTTTTTGAAGTGGCCTAAGCAATTAAATATTAAACACACAAATAATTGAAGTCTTTATACATAGACTCTCTAATATAATTTAACTTTGTACAGGGTATGGCTCAGTCGTTAATGTTTGCTAATTTTTACTTGACTTACATCAAAAATATTTAAAACATATATTAGTCTCACAACTAATTTATATCAATTTTAATCCTAATCTAGTTCATTATTTGATAGAGTAAGAAACCAAATTTTAATTTCAACATATCCTATAAAATACAAGCATATTTTATGAATTAGTGTATGTGTGTGTTTAGTCAATATTGACTTAACTGTACGATTTTTGACGTAAACCGGACTTGATTCAACCAAATATTGCGTCAAACATTGTGAGCACACATTGTGGGCGTTTTAAGTATGTCAGTGTGTTATTAACTATGTCTTTGTGTGTGTGTGTATATGTATGTATTAGTATGTGGCGTGTTGCCATAGATAAACGCACTCCAAAAATTGTGCAATGACCGGAAATGTCCAACGAGCATTCAAATCGTTGAATGCCAAGTAGGCGCCTAAAAGCAGGCTACATTATGACCATGATTGACTAAGTATGGCCACCTGTTGAGTGTGAAGTCAAACGAACCGATATACAAAAAACACTAATGGGAATTCAAGAGTCTGATGACGAAGAATTTTTCAAATTGACACAAAAATTGACAAGTCTGAGTTGAGTTAATGTACGATAAAAATCGAAAAGGGATTTAGTTTTGAATAGGTAGTAAAGAGAGCAGAAATAAATGTTCATTTAATATGGAATGGGAAATTTTACGCACCTACAAAAACTATATATAAATCTCAAGAAATTGTATTAAAAATTATTAAAATTATAAATTATATAAAATTAAATCAAAATCAAATGTTTGTAGTATTAATCATAAGTTACTTAATAATTTTAAGTTATTTACAAATTGTAGCGCTAGAATGTTAAATAAATAAATAAAAAATAAAATATATTGCAAATTATTTTTTGATTACATTTAGTTTGAGTCAACTAGACAGTCTGCTTATATACTGTAAATATCATTATAAATATTGTCTTTTAAATTGCATTAAATTAACTGGCGAAAAGCGATCAAATTATCTACAAAGTTCAAAATTCTATTGAGGATGCATCTGTTTATAAAACTAACTGAACAAGTTGCATAGTTCTGATTAGACATATACGTATAAGTACTTTAACTCGATAATTTGTTTGGCTGTCCTTCGAGTTAATTAAATTAATTTTGAGGAAAAATTGAAAACTCAGTGGAGTTTGTTCATCGTAGCTGATTTTCAGAATTAAGTTCAGTTAATTATGGCACAAGTTGATGGCAAGTTAAGGCTTGAGATTTAAGAACTAAAATTTCAGCATAAAAATCGCTTTAGGCGAAAAAACTTATTTTAACGAAAACACTAAAATTATGAATGCAGAATTAATTTAAAGGAATTTTTTTTATTAGAATGACATTCCGTTCATTTTATCAAAATTACATTCCTTTCAGATTTGGCAAAGTCATGAAAGTTTGTGGTTGATCTGATTATTGACCTAGCAATTTTAACAGACAATGTTGTGCCGTGTGTTTTGAATTTAAAACTACATTTTCTTTTAAAATTTCTTTTTTGTTTTGGTAAAACTCAATATATATTTATTATATGGAGATGAACTGACAACTCGATTAATAGGTTTGATATAAATTCCATAATTTACAGACAAGTAAATTAATAAAACTGAAATTGTTTTAAAAATGAAATTCCACATCAGTCAGTTAATTCGAATTTTCTCTTAGTTTCTCACTCATTATAAGCCGATAACTGATAGCAGTGGATGTCGCTGTTGAAATGTGAATCTTGTGATTCATTGTGTTGTCTCTTTTGGCCATGATTGTAACCCGTTTGTCGTTTGGCGGCTCAATGAACGCACAAGAACAAAGCCTACGCATCGAGGAGTCAAATGTCAAGTCAATGCCAATGTCAGGGATAAATCCTTGGCCAAACAACAAAAGGCAGTGTCATTTAATCGGGGACTCACCATCGCCGGGATCGTAAACATTACGCTCCAACGTTGCGTCCAAGTGTCGACGCGGCTGTATTACAACGTCCTCGTCTCCTCCAATCCCTCCACGCTGCTGTTGCTCCTCCGCAACTGAACCTGGAGATGCCAACGATGTCTGCGAAGATGTCAGAAAGCCGATGACATGACGTGTGCTGGCCAGGATCGTTGTTGCCACAATGCAAAGCGTTAATATGTCGGCCTTCATGATGTTTTCTTGTCTTTTCTGATTTTTGTTTATTTTTTGTGTGTGTCCCGACTGTTGTTCTCGGGATTAGCGAGTTTTTCTTCTCTCTCCGCGGCCTGAAATGGAGATGTGTGTCATGTACATAAGGGTAATTACCATCACTACCGTTTGATAGCAGCCCCCGCCCCGCCCCCCTGTTCACACTCCTTGGCTGTGTGGGTGTTTGTGATTTTTGTGTGAAAACATACACACACATGCACACACACACACACACACACACCTAAGTACGAACGCACACACGCATAATACGAAAGGTTTAAATCAACAACCTGTTTCATGGCATCGCACAGTGGGTAAAATTTAAAATCTATTAGAGAAATCTTTAACAGACTTAAAGATTCCCTTCTCTACACAATATATTATTTTTTCTTTCTTACACTTATTTTCAATTTAAATTTTAAACTTTTGTATTTGAGTGGTCAAAAAATACATATGTATAAAAATATTAATAACTTGGAAATTTGTAACTCATCTAATGGTAATATTTAAATATTAAGAGTAAATGTGTAAATGTGTAAAGAGTAAATGTGACAAATTATTAAAAAAAAACGTATGAGATATTTAAAATTTAATTTTAAATTTATTATTTGTGTACAGAAAAATTCAGAAAAACTAAGCTCTTACGCAGCAAATTTTATATACAATATATTTAGGCTGATTTTTAAGTGATAAAAAATTAAATCTGCTGTTGTTTAACCCTTTCATGGATTTGTCCCATATAAGGAAAAAGTTTATTAGGAGTTTAAATGCAATCATCTGATTTAATCCCACGAACGGGTTAAATGTCCACTAAATTACCACAAATTATATAGACTTTGTTACCAAAGTGTTACAAAGTTTTACCAAGTATTTTTCTGACTTTATCAATTCAATTTTTTTTTTTAACTAAAAGTAAATAAAGTACGCCCACTGTGCATATCTTAGTCAACTTTCACTGCTCATGTTTGCATCTTTTTGTAGTTGTTGTTTTTATGTAATACATACAGCTTGTTTTTATTTTAAGGCCGCCGCTATTCGCAACGTTTCATTTAATTAATCGTGGGCGTGGCAGCGCCTTTTTAGCTCAACTTTTTCACTACGGATTTGTAGATCACGTTTAACACGTTGCTGCCGTCCCTCTCCGTTCCCCTCTCCTTCCCCCCCCCCCCGTTCCCTCTCTATTAACTCTTTGACTCGTCTATGTGCATGTCTTGGTTGCCATTAGCCTGGCCACATGCTTCCTTTCACCCTTCCACCACATTGTTTTCTTTCCTCCCTCTCTCTCGTTATGTCTCATAACTTTTAACTTGTGAACCATATAAATGAACTGACTTTAAACTTTTGGCACTTGCGGTTTCGTTTGCCGCAGGGACTTCAGATTTGTTGAAATTATTAACAAAAAAAAAAAAAACATGAAGATAAAAAACCAAATTGTCTGCTATATTTAAATTTAGCGTCACAACCAATTTTCGATTTTGGCAATTGAACTTTTAAAGTGATTTAAATATGGAGAATAAATCCATTGCTGCAATTTTAGCTTATTTGTTGCTAAATCTTAGAATTTTTAAAGTGACCCTAATAGCATAAATTGTATTCTATTTTGGTTGCATTTAAGCATATTCTATTTATTTTTATGTGTACTTTTCGTTATATTTTTTTATAAATCTAGGTATGTAACTTTAAATTAAATTTGTTTAGGGTTACAAAATTGTGGCAAGTTAACAAACAAATGATCACATCTCGTTTTGCTGTGAAGCAAACAAATTATTAAACGAACCATGCACAAATACAACAAATACACAAATGAACCAATCGACATGACACGCCTCCACAAATTGATGAGCCAAAAAGGAAAATTTTTCAATTCGTCTTCTCATTAAAATTGTCCCAAAAGCCGAATAGAAAACTTTTTTCTTATAGCCAATTTCTTGTTCATTGCACGTTTTGATTGGAATTCAATGTAAATTTGTGTGTGTGGGACAAATGTAAGTCTTAGAATTATTATATATTATAATTTATTTGATAAATATTAAATTCGTATAGCTTTATTTCTAAGGCAGCTTTTGGATTAGATTAAAAGCAAAACCTTTTCAATTAAATCTTGTGTCATTAAGGCTTTTCAATTAAATCATAAATTTATTTATAGCACTTATTTATAAATTGTTGTTTATATTTTGGAGTACTTGGTATATTGGCAGTTATCTAATTAAATTTTGTGGTGAAATTTGAACTTTTAAACGAAAGTCTAAATATACGTATACGCAATATTTTCGAATTACTGTAAGTAAACGTACGCTCTATATTTATAAGTTTAATCATTCTCTGGTAAGTCCAAATAGTTGCTACCAAAAATTGTGAAATTCTTACTCAACTTGTGTTTCTAAACATATTAAATTTTCAGAAAAGACAAATAAATTAATAATAAAATTAATAAAATATAGAAATTTAGTATTTATTACTAAAAAATGGAAATTATTAGGATACACTTTTGTAAAAATTACTTTGGACATTGAATAAGAACTCTTTCTACTTTAATTGTATTTGTCACTTTCTGGCTTATTTTTAAAACAGCTTGTGGCTTTCTCTAGCATTTTTTGTGATAGGTTTTTTCTGTCGTCACGAGGAAAATGCCGATAAAGTAGAAAGCGAAGGGGTGTTAACTGAAAGTGTAGTCAAACATTGTGCAAACAGGAATCGTTGTCAAAATGCTTTAATTAACTTGTTGACACAGAGTCGAAAGTGGCCCCGAAAACATAAAAAAGGAAACAGAAAAGAAAAGAAAAAAACAGAAACAAAACGAAACAAGGAAAAAATTTGTTCAATTTGTTGTTGTTGTTGTAGCAGAGATCCCAGGGGTAAAATAAAATTTATTAAATAGCCTTACCACAGAATAGAAAAAGAAAAAAAAAGAGAAAGTGGAGAAAGCATTTGTACCTGTCACCTGACTGGCAACTCACCTGTTTCGCAATAAACGCACAGTTAATTGCGTTAATGAGAAAATTGAGCTGAAATACGAAAAGTAAGTGAAAGTGGACTAACATTCTAATGGGTAAGACAAAGGCGTATTCTGCTTGAATGGGGGAATCCCCATCTGGCCACAACATTTTTGTCGTGCGGGGTACAAAAAGTTGTTTAATTAGCGTTGACTAAGCACAATAATAGCTCGCCCACCAGTTGAATTTGGTAACAGGATTCCAGTCAAGGGTCTGGCGCCAAAACTTTGTACCCAAAACTAATGCACATGTCAGACCATTTGGAGAAAGGTCCATTTAAACATTGTGTAATTGGAGCATCAACAGCAGACTGAAGCACATCTGCAATGCTTTATACAAAGGTAAAAAACCTGAAATAATTGGTAGTTACCTTCAGTCAAGTCAGTTAGTTGAAAGTGTATCCTTTTTAGAAATTTAAATATTTGTGATTTTGACAAGAAGTTAAAGGGACATCGAAAGAAATATTTTAATTTGTAGATATAACTAAATGTGAAAATGGTTCTTTATTAAAACAAACAATTTTTTAACTGACAGTTAGAAAACAAATTTTTTGAAAGCTTAAAAATGGAAGGAGATTTTTATACCAGTTACTTAAAAAATAAGAAAAGGGGATATTGTGTTCGTTGCAATGTATGTAACAGGGAGAAGGAAGCATCTCCGACCCTATAAAGTATATATTCTTGATCAGCATCAACAGCCGAGTCGATATAGGCATGTCCGTCTATCCGCCTGTCCGTCCGTCCGTCTGTGTGAGCGCTTAGATCTCAGAGACTATAAGAGTTGGAGCAACCAAATTTGGCATACGGATTTTTAAAAGCCCCACGCAGATCGACTTTGTTTTAAATTTTTGCCACGCCTCTTTCCGCCTCCGTAAATCGCGAAAAGCGACCTCACGCACAGTTTTCAAGATACTTTACTGATTACCGTTAACGAATATAATTAATTATCATTTATTATATTATATATATTATATATTTATATTTATATTATATATTTTCAGTCATAAAAAGATTGGACAACTAAAAAGGTGGTAATGGCTGATTAAAGCTTATAAGCAATGTAAGTGCCTAAAAGTGTGCAATAAAAATATTTTAAATTTAATTAAATATGTAAGGGGTATCCCATAGACGGGAGCTCGACTATAGCCTTTTCCACTTGTTTTGATTGCTAATAAAAAAAATTGACCAAATAACTAAACATAGAATATTTTAACTTTTTAAGCTTATTATTAAGCTTATTTAGCTTCGATTAACCCACTTCTGTCAGATTTGTGTCCTGGATTCACATTTTCACTAGAAAACAAAGAGTCAAGTCAACAATTTGATACTCGTATGTTAAGTTTTAATGCACACAAAAAGCACTCAGACAGCAATGGTTTACTTTATTTTTTGGAAGAAAATATTATGCCTGCAGTCTGAAACTTGAACCATCTTCGATGACCATGTGGGCTAACATACACACACACACACACACTGACACACACATTCCAAGAAAAACACACACGCAGGTGTTGACATTTGTTTTTTATTTTTTTTCTATTTGTCACTGTATTGTATTGTAACCGACTCCGCAATGCATTTGTTGCCTGGGGAATTTGTCTTTCTTCAGTATTTCTTTTTCATTTCTTTTATTTGTTGCTTTCACTCGGTTAGAATTTTTAGCTGGAACTGAAGGGATTTGTCAGAAGGTATTTACTTGGCCCCATATTTTTCGCAAATATTTATAATTTTTATTGTTTGCAACAAAGCGTCTCTCTTGGTTTATTTGCTTGACATTTATACTTGAAACTTTTTGAAAAACTCAAAAAATAATTCAACTGCATTTAAAAACAAGCTTATTTGAAATATGCACAGATTTTTTTAAATAATTAAGTGTGAATTTAAATGGTGCTTTAATTGCAGATCTTTTTGTTTGAGACCTTTAAACTTCAGAAAACGATCAGAAAACTAAAAGCTTAGCTCTATAATGAATTTCAAATATTGATTAATTTTGTTTTTCATTCTTTACTACTTCTCTTTAATTTTCAAATTAAACCCCATTTTTTACAATTGCAGCTTTCAATTTTTTAAGAATATTTGAATAAGAAACTCAGAGCTTTGCAGAACTTAGTATTTTTTACTCGAATACAATTCCCAGTATACAGAATTGAAAAGTTCCAAGAACAGGTGCATAATTAGGGGCTTAAATTGAATTCCTGAAATTATTCAAGAGCAGCAATATCTATTTTCCAGGATATTTTCAAACCCCAGAAGATTCTCGAAAATTGCATTTGAGTTGTATCAACTTTATTTTTTCTTACGTTATACTTATAAGTGACTAATAAACTCCTCAACTCTCATATATTCAGCTTGAAAAGGTTTTTGCCAGTATTTACTTAAGTAGGCGAGAGTTGCACACATTTACACATACGTTTGCCAGTATATATATTTGTATGTGCACTTTGACCTATTTCCATCATGTGTTTGTTCTTGGCAAATTAACGTGACTTCGTATTAAACTTTACAGATTTAAGGTAAACATCCACACATGATTGATTCATTTTCATCGTTTCGTCTGAATTTTTTATAAGTCTACAGTTTTTCTACACGTTTTGTAATTTTCTTTTGTTGCCAATTGAAAACCCTTTTTTTTTAGCATTAATGATTGATTTGCAAGACACTTGCCAAAGTCTATTTTTGTCTTGGACTAATAGTTTTCCATTAGGTAAAATTAAAATTTTAAGGCTGTTTATGCCAGTCCTGAAGCGAATAATAAAGCTAAAAATTGGCTCACTCATTACAATAAATATAAAAAGTATTTTTGTATTCCACTTTAATTCATAGATTCATAGAAAAATGGTATGCAATAATATATAAGTGTTCTAGAAAATTGGAAATACTTATTTATTTTATAAAAATTTTAATAAATTTGGTTCTTAAAAAAACTTTATTCCCAAATGGATTTCTGAAATATTATTATTGTTTATAAACTCAGGTGTCTTTGTAATGTTGTCTTGATAAACATTTGTCTTTCTTTAATAAATTATTCACTTTGCTGAAAGTCGTAAGCTATATTAATAGCTGCTTAAAGTCCCTTGACACTGACACGCACATCCACATCCTATTTTTTATGTCAATACTACACATTGTCACATTATCTTTAACTTTGCGACGGCGATGGCATTTCTAAGTTTTCGCGACGGATTTCTGTTATTTTTGATGTATATTTCTTACTGAATTCAGGAACTCTTTAGCGTTCAGTCAATTGAGAATTTATAATTTGTAATTGTTTTTAGAGTTTTGTTTTTTTTTAAATTAAACTATTGCATTTATGGCGCGTTAACTCACTTGGTTTTTTGAATAATCTGCACTCTTGATTGGGAGTCACTGTGTTGGGGCAACTGTTGCTCCTACTACTTGTTGAACACTGCGTGACTGACTAGAGGCGCCGAGTTCTTTTATAAGGACGAGCACAGCCGATTACCATCTCCGATTCCCGATTAACTTCGGCTGCGACACGACACGAAGGCGTGCGCGCCGAACAAAAAAATGCGTAAAAGCTTTGCGAAGCTTTTACGGCCCTTTTACTCGACTCTGACTCTGACTCTGAATCTGAGATTCGGCGACATTTTTATCAATGAAATATTTTGTCACATTTAGCGAAGTTTAGTCGCTGTCTGATGTTTGGCATATGAAAAGTTTTGGGTAAATCGCCTAAAAGTCGCCTTTTTTTCGCGTTTCCCCTCCTATGGCATTACTCAGAATCATCATAAAAAGTGGCTGCAATTATTTATGCTACAAGATATCGCGCCGTTAAGTAGGCAACAAGTCAGCGCGAAAACGTCACAAAATTACACTGATAAAAAAAATTAGCTGTTTGCGACTCATTTGTTAAACAAGAAATCTAAGTTTTAAGACAAAAATATAATTTAAAAACCTTTGTCTAAAAAATGCGTTGAGTTTCAAAAGCTAATAGAAATAGATTGATTACTTATTTTTGTGAAATTTATTTAAAGTTTTATTTTTTTTAGATAAAAATAATGATTAGTGAATTTTCTTGATTTTAGAATGTGGTCTATAGTTTTGTCAGTGTACGAATGCGATGAGGTGGGCGGACGTTAATTGTTGACAACACTTTTGATATGAATAAATTCCCCTACACTGCGCAGTCGATTGGCGCGACATTTATTTCCGGGAATACTTATTTTTTAGGTGTGGGCGCCGTCAACCTGGTTGAATTACGCTGCGCAAATCCTTGCAATGCGGAAGTTAAAATGCGAGTAGCTAATCGAAGAAAAGGGCGAAGAAAGAAACAGGGAGACTATCAATTGCCTTTATTTAATTAAGGCTGCTAACCGGTTTTGAACCGATGCGCACTTGTAAAACCAAGCCGAATAAGTCATATTTAAATCATAAAATTATTTTGATTACTTTCATTTTTTTTTGGTTACAAAATGTTAATTTAAATATAAAGTTTAAGAAAATATTTAAAATAATAAAAATACATAAAACAAAAAACAGGAAACTTCATTCTGCTTTATAATTTGCAACCATAAACCGAACCTTTATCAAAATTTTGGTAACTTGCAGTTTTGATTTCAATACTCTATAAGTTTTTGTATTTAAATAAATAATAAGTCATCTTCACTTTTTTGGTCTTATCATCATTACGGCACTTTTAAGAGAATAATACCATCCCCGAAAATGGTACCAAATGATGCCTTTATTGCTGTCGTCTTTATATTTGCCCGCCAAGTTGCTGCAAGAATTTCAGTTAATAAACAAAGCTTTCAAAATTAATAAATACCATTTTATAATACCTGTAATGACACTGATTGTACCACCAGGCGCCAGTGTTGAATACGGCGCAGTTTGAAGTGACGTTATTATTATCTCGATCAAATGTGGAAAATGGCCTTCCCAGTTGGTTTGAAAGGGAGTCACCAGCCGTTCCACTGGCATTGCCCAGAGTGTGTAAAGTATAGAGTTCATTCTCGCCACCGATGGCAAATTTATCATACATCTCAAAGCGATTATCGCCCTCAAAGTCCTCGAGAACTACGAGCAGTTCCTGATTTCTTTCCGCAGTCAGTGCATGTAGTTTATCCAGGCCCATAAAGAATTCACCATTTAGATCTCCGAATCCCTTTTGGTACTCAGTCCAGTTGCGATAGAAATTCACACTGCCATCCATACGCCTCAAGAAAATTGTCCATCCTCCGCCTCGAGTTTCCGCATCGCAGGCAACTTTAAAAGGTTGACTACTAAATTTGGGAAGAAGTATCTCGTGGATCCCATTCGACTTGGCATCGGTGCAATTGTGTGATTGAGTTTTAAAGCTGTATTTATCCGATTCCTTATTGACTCTATCTTTCTTCTGCTGTTCCAGTTCCTCTTTTAGAGATTCAATATTCGTTTTTAAAGATTTAATATTCGATTCCTTATCGAGTTCATCTTTTTTGTGTTGTTCTAGCTTTTCTTTGAGTAATTTAATGTCTGCTCGAAGAGCTGGAATATCTGATTTATTATCAAGACCATCTTTTTTTCGTTGTTCCATCTCCTCTCTGAGCAATTTTATATCCGTCTCTAATAACTTTCCTTGACGATCATTAACAAGTCCATCTATTAACTTTCCCTGTCGCTCCAGCTCCACTTTTAGATATTGAATATCCATTGCTTTAAAAAGTACATCAATAAATTTTCCCTGGTGTTCCTGCTTCTCTCTAAAAAATTTATTAATTTGGTTAGATTTCAATTGTAAGGATCTTACCTCAACTCGGATAATTGAGAATTCATAGAAAGAAGCAACTTCGTTTCATTATATTCGGAGATTTGAATTGCATCCGAGAACAAGGAAAATATATTTATTAAAAAGAATATGCAAATTGTTTTCGACAACATTTTTCGACTACACTTCACCGAATGCCTGAGAAGACTGAACAGAATTTGGACCTGACGAGAGGAAATTAATTTTAAAATGATTTTCGGTACCTCATAATTATGTACAAATTATATACAAAGTATATACAAAGTATATATAAAATATGCAGTGGCAGTTCCCTCAACTTTGGCTATAATGTAATGTTTACTTTATATCGGATCTTTTAAGAATTTCCGAAAATTTTAAATAAACATTCAATATATATACATTTATATTCATATAACAAGTAATCAAAAGAGCGTTGGTCGACCACAAAATACCCAGACATTTCCACAAATATATGGTATAATCGATTTCTCTGGATCTCTTTGATTACGTCCATGTCTGTTTGTTTTATTATTATTAGGTAATTTTTATTAGGCTATAAATTAGACACTAACAACTGTGCTAATCAAAGGAATAAAAAATAAATCAAAGCATTTAAGCTTTTGATAGAATTCATTTATTGGGTCATTTTTATTAATAGATAATTTTTATTATATGTCTGGCAAATTTACTTAAAATAAACGTTCTCAGTTTTAATATCTGATATGTTTTATCATTTCGAATAAAATCACTTGTGATTTTTAAGTTTTTCAAATATTTTCAAATTTGCACCGGTTTTTTGAACTGACATTGAGTGTATTAAATTCTATATTATTTTTTCTTTTATTTATGCATAAGTATAAAAATATATATGTGCATATATTATTTGACTTTATGATCAAATGGCGTTAAAATAGGAGCCATGTCCATAAACAAAGTTAAGAGCCGCTGTCTAAAGTTTTATTATTTCTCACACATGCGAATAGAAGACAGCGAAAGGGAAAGAGTGGGGAGGGTAAACAGTCCAGATACTGATGAAGAGTAGTAGAGAGGTAAGGGATAAGGGGTGTGGTAAGGGGCAGATGGGCAGGATCTGTGGTATAATCTGCAGTCAGTTGGCAAACACCGCAGGCGCCCACAAGCGCCACTTTAAAGTCAATAGCTGTGAGGTAACGCGTAAGTGAGCACATAATTTGCATTGGTTTCCATACGCAAGGGATGAAATGATACAGAAAGGAGAGTGGAAAAGGGAAAGGGAAAGCGAAGGGGGAGTGACACCTAAAAAGGCGACCATAGCAAATAAGCACACATAAGGTTGCAGAGCGGCAAGGCGTGTTGCCTGGGGCAACCAATATGAGACGATATGACGATGAGACTCTAAAGGAAACCAATAACAGACATATGTATACTTAAAAACTTGATGTAGAATTACGACGAGCGGAGAGAGGGGGCAGGGGGTCAGTATACGGTTAAATTTGCTCTCGACTATTTTTAGACAAGCATAACCCAAAATTATTCTATTTATAAAACTGATTTGTAATGTCGCAAATTAAAGTTGATGCGGTTTGAAATATATGATAACTTTGACAGACTCTGTAATTGAACTCGAATCAATCGACACCCACCGACAGTTAATGCGTCACACCTTTGTGGGTTTTGTGGTGTAATCTATGTCTCCACACACTTCCGGCGTGCAATCGATAAGCTTATTGCCTCAGCTAATTACGCTGAGATTTGTTACAGTCCGATTCCAGCAAACGAATTCGCCAAATAACAAATTCCGTAAACAACATAGAAACTATAAAAATCAAAGCAAATTTAGCATTCAGCCATGCAGCTTTAGTTTAGAGATTTTATACAGTCCCATTCCGGATAACAAATTCGCCAAAATTCTAACAACAAAAATTATGCTACTTCAAAAGAATAAAATCAATGCAAATTTAGCTTCAAGCCATACAGCTGTAGTTTAGAGATTTGATACAGTCCAATTCCAGAAAACGAATTTGCGAAAACTACAAAAAAAAATTATAAACTATTTCTAAAGGACAAAATTAATGAAAATTTATCTTTCAGCCATACAGGTTTAATTTAGAGATTTGTTGCAGACCAATTCCGGAAAACAAATTCGCTAACACTCCAAAAATAACTTTTAAATGTACGGTTAAAATGAAAAGCAAAGCCAATACGAATTTAGTTATTCAAATAATAATAATAATAAACTCAAGCAACTGTAGTTTAGTTCATTTCTCAATTCACAAAGTTGAAATATCGATTTCGCTTAATGGAACACGCCATTTGTGATGGCCTTATCGCAATTGACACATGGAAATGCAAATATTTGCGTCTGTCACGTGCAAAGTTTATTACAATTAAGTTTCATATGTGGATTTCATTATCTTCAACAGGGTATAGCTTTAATTAAACTTGATTGACACATATCAACAGGTAAATCGCACTGACTGCTACTGAGATTTCGTATTGGCAGATCTGCATAGTGCCTAACCTTGGATATTTTTTGTATAAATATCCCCTTCCTGCTAATCTTCAACGCAAATTTGTTTAAAATTTTGACAATTTTGAGTTATTTTAGAGTAAATGTTTGAGTATGTTCAAATGTCATCGACTAAAATATACAAGTGTTTGGCAAAAGTTTGAATTAATTTGTACCGTTGAAAGATGTGACAGAAATGGATCGAAAATAAATAAACTAACGATTATTAAACTGCTTTTTTTAAGCCTCGGTATCATCATCGCGGTCGCCCTCATTGAATCGACTCTCTGCCTCCGACTCATTGCCGGCCTCTTCTGGTTCGTCTAATTCGACATCACCCATAATTATCTGCTCGGCCAGCTGATAAAGCTCGAGTATATTCTGAAATAAATTTATTATTATTAAAAGCACTTTTTATAAGCCTAGAAAACATACCTTGGCATTGCGTAGGGCCACAATTTTCTCATCCTCGAAGCGCAATTGATCATATTGCTGCTTGGATATCAAAAGTCCCCGATTATACTCATCCTCCATCTCGGCCTGCAGCACTTCGGCATATTCCTGCTTGGCAACCGTCAGACTGACGAGACTCTCGCTCTTCACGGACTCCTCGGACACATCGGAGGCATCATCCAAGTACTTGGTCTGAATGGCGCCCGGATAATCGCCATCCATCGATGGTTCCTTTGGCATCTCAATGGTGTCTCCCAGATTGTCATCCATTACAAAGTTGTCCACATTGCCAGCCGCACTAACGGGCACAACGACCTTCTTGTCATCCTCCAGCTGATGACGGATACGCAGCTCCGTCTCCCGGAACTTTTGGCTGCATAAATTGGAATTTTACTAAAAGTTTGATTTTAAATCAATGCACTATTACTTACCGAGCACGCACTATGTTTAATATATCCTGTGGATCCGAGGTGAACGGTTTGGGGACACGCAGTGAACGCTCCTTCATTTTGGCCCGTTCATTTTCCAGGAACTCCTTCAGATTCTGTTCGCATTCGCGCCAATCCTCATTATGGATACTGTAAAGTGAGGGAAAGGTAAAGCAATAAATTTGAGAACCATTTTAATTAGTTTACCAACATATTACTATGTAGAAATATAAATTTCAACACTATTTTCCCCTACAAATTAAACTCTAGATGGGTGAAGCCAACTTCTTTAAGGGAGCCCGACAACAACATATAAATAAAAAGAATTCGAATTTCAAAAGCCAATTCCCTAAAATAACGGAAAGAGCTTAGAGTGCTCTGTGAGCCACTTCATGCCCACCTTTGATTTAAAGTGTACTAAAAGTAAATTGTCTAATAAATAATTTTTATAATCAATTATTAATTTTCTCACTACATTCTTTACGAAGAATAAATGTAAAATACAAAATTTCAAGTGGAATTCTGAGCTAAATGTTTAAAATTATACCAGTCAAAAAATGTAAATATAGAGTTTAAATATCGTTAAATCTAAATCTCTGGTCATAAATTTTATAATATTTTTTTTAAGTTAGTCCCCATTATATATATATGTGTATAAAAATTAAAACAGGTTAATTTTTCGGAATTGTTATCAATTTTAAATGAGTATAAATTTCTCTCCTGCTTTGCTTTAACAAACTTTAACTATTTAACTTAAAAACGACTTTATTCTATGGTAGACAACAAACTTCGTTCAATCTTTTATCAATATGTAGATGACATTTTTCTATAAAAACCTTGGGATTAAAGACTTTACGCAGCAGGTCAGCGTGTCAACGTGGCCTTAATGTGTATTTTTAAAGCTGTTGTACCTTTAAACATAACTTTCAATTAAGCTTCAGCTGCCTGGCGACTGAAAGTAGTTTAAGCCAAGCTCATTTGGCTGGCAGTGTTTAGACTGCACTGAGTTGGGATGTGGATTGAGTTGGGGACTTGGTTAACTTACCGCAACAGGTCCATGCCCCGTTCGGCATCCTCGATTCTGTACTGTTCGACGAGGAGTTTCTGCTGTCGCTGTCTCTCGTGCTTCTTGGCCAACATCTCGGCCTCCTTGGCCGCATGTTGCAGTCTCTCTCGCTCCCATTTAACGCCCTGGACTTTCAGTCGCTCGGCATTCTTCTCGCGGCTTGTTTTCAGCTGCAAACAGTGTAATTTAAATTAAGTTTGGTTTATGGGTAAAAATATTGCACATTACCTTAGAGCGCTCTTTGAGTATCTCCGTGTTGGCATCTTTGTTGACCATGAAGATGGGATCGTCGGCCAGCTCCTCGGGTATTATATCCGATTTTCCTTCTATAATCAGCATGCGCTCACGCTCCACCTCTTTGAGCTGTTAAAAGCAAAGAAAACAAATTTCATTTGTGACTGTAATAAATCTAACAAAAAAAACAAATCTTTTAAATACATATATAATAAAATTCATCATGTCATATTCAGTAACAATCTAGAAAATTAAGCGTAATGCTTAAGCCAGCGGTGGGCACGCATGGGCTCCGGGAGCTAGCTGATGCTCCCAAATTCAGATTTCGTGCCCCACGCTGGCTTAAGCTATTATCTGTGTTATTTATGTAGTTGCTTTGAAGCACTGAAATATTAAAAAAAATGTTCTTTTCAAAAATACTATAATTTTGTTTTTGATAAAAACTGTAATTTGTTGAATTAAATTTATATCACTTTAAAATTCAGTAAACTGTTAAATATGCAATTTATAATAAACTTATTTGTAGCCTAAAATATACCAATATTTATTTAATATAAAAATTTAGTTAAAGCTCTAAAAAGTTGTAACTCCGAAAATATTTTCGAAACATGCAAATTTTTGACATATTAGGAACAGAGATATTTCGAGTATTGTTTTTAAAAGCAATTGTTAATAAAATGCCTAGAGATTTCTGGAGTATATTGGTATAAATTCATTCCTTTTTTTATAGAAACCCAAACCGATATAATTTTCAAAAACTGCCGGAAATACTGTTAGTAAACTTCATAGTCAAAATTTACCATGAAGTTGACCTTACTAAAGTATTTTTAGCTTAAAAGGAAATTGAGTTTGACAACGTGTTAAAGTAGCTATTACATTTAACAGGTAAATACAAAACAGGCACTTTTATAGGCTGAAAAGTAACGCCTCCTCATTTACTCCTTTATCACCTTTGACACGTGCGCAATGCGGCAAAATGATAAAAGCAACTAAATGGAATATCAAAGTACACCTTCAATTTAAAATAAAAAAAATAACTAACTCGACAGACAGACAGTCAGATACTCAGACAAATCTAAGTGCACATTTCCGACTTTTGTAGCACTTCAACTGCAGTATGACCAATCTCCTACTTTATCTTCTTGTTGTTGTTTTTATTGCTGTTTCTCGCATGTCTGGCAGACATAAAGTCAAGTTTTTTTGTGCCTATCGCGATGGTCTAATTTTTTATGAATTTGACGGCTTGAATTTGCCATTTTCATGTCGAGAGCTCATTGAAATCAATTCAGGCGCGACTTTTGTCATTGAAAAGTTTCTTAACATTGGCCACGCCCTTTAAAATAATATAAAAGGGTTAAGAGCAATCTCAGAGAAAAGTAATCGCAGCCTATAAAAAGAAGACGACGTGACATTTACTGAGGGTCAAACTTTATTTTGGGAAACTTGGTAAAAATTCAATTAGACGCCTGGCCACAAATTGACCACATTTGTATGTTGGCTAATTGGCAGAAGTTTCAGAAAAGGGGTTAAGAGGGAGTGGGAGATGGATATTAAGTGTTGTCGATTTTTATTCATATTTTTAAAATATTTCTAATGTCGCAAGTACATTGGTCAGAAATGATAAATTTAGTTTAAATTAAATTTATTTAAATTTTTAGTTTTTTTTACGTAACAAACTTAATAAAAATAGCTATTGTCTATTTTTATCCATACTTTTTAAATATTTCCATATATATTAATTTAATTATCAAGGGATTTTTTTTTTATAAAATAAAATATCTTAGTTTTTTTATAAAATAAAATATCTTATATCTAATTTGAATAACTTACAAAAAAATAAAAATAGTTAAAAATATTTTTAAATTTTACTTAAAATGCATATTTTAAATAAAATTTTAATTAAATATTTCTATATTTAGTAGCTTAATTTTTAAGACTGCTTTCAATAAAATAGAATATCTTATTTAACTGACTAAATAAAAATAGTTGTCTATAAATAATATTTGTATATCAATTAATTTTTTTATTAAGTCCTAAAAAAAATAAAGAATTTCTTTTATCAAACTTAACTAGCCTAATAAAATAAAATTTATTTATTTTGCATATTTTTATGCATATTTTTTTTTATATTTCCATACCGATGGATTTTATTGTTAAGTGTTTTATATTAAAAGAAGGATTTCCTTTATCAAACTTAATTAACTTGACTTACCTCACGGGCTCTGATGCGGGCCAAGAGCTGCTTGCGGTAATCCTCGTCGATGCGTTCGCGCAGTTCCTTCATATAGGCCCGGTCCGTCAACTTGACCACGTTGGTGCCCATGAGACGCTCGAGACGTGCGCTAATGCGCGGCAAGTTGAAACTGTGGGCCAAGTTAAGAAAAGAAAAAAACCTTTGTTTAATCAACGCGGTCACAAATGTTAGCAATTTATGTATACATATATTTTGTTTTTTTAAATATGGTTTTTTTTGGCGTTCAGTTAATTACAAAAGCAGATTCTACCTTGTCGACTGTCTGTTATCTGTGCTGACCGTCCGTTAAAGGACTCAGGACTACGGACTAAGGATAATAGCCGTATTTGTTATTGCACTTGGGTCACGAACTCGCGCCGCATTTTTGCCGCCGTTTTCGCGCTTGTAACTGTTGGTAACGAATGAGGTCGGCCACATATTTTGTTTCTATAGAGCTTCTGGGCTCTTGCCTTTATTTTGGTTGCCAAACACCCGAAACCGACAGTCGACAAGGACAAAAAGCCGCCCCCCATTGCGACTAAAGCCTCTCCTTTCTCTCTTGCAGCCGCTTAGCTACCAAGAAAGTGTGACAGGTAAACAAGCGAATAAATGTGCAAATTTGTCTAATCAAATGGATAATGTGGACCTGAGGAATGCTCTATAAAAACCGCAATACATTTTGTAGACGAAAGTGAAATTTGATGATATCCCCTTGATATTGGATGATAGTAAACTGCAAATTATATCTACATTGTATATAAAAAGAGTACTTAAAATAACTAAAAAGTGAAATACAGTTTTATGTATTTTTAGACTCTCTTTTTGGAATACAAATATATATATGTATAGAATTTTAGGACTCTTTAAGCGTGTTAGATTATGTGTGCATCCATACATATAATAAATAATGCAATTTATGCAAATATATTTGAGTTTCAAAAAAATTTACGTATACTTAATATATGTATGCCTATATATAATAGATAATGGCTTTTAAATATATTTGAATTTCAAAAAAACTACTGCGCATAATGTACGTATGCTTAATATACGTATACACCATATATAATTCAATTGAGTGCTTTATACAAGTATAGATGTATAGATACACTTAGTAGTATATATATTTTAGAAATAAATTTAAATAAATTCCCATTTTTTATTATAAATCAAATAAATCAAACCTCTGTTTAAGCCAAATTTAATATTCTATTAAATTTTATTTGATATAAAATGATTCATGAAAAATTCGACCCAAAATCGAAGTGTATTTAAAGCTCGTTTTAACTTTAGTCAATTTCATGCACTCCATTTGGTTTTTTTCTTTTTGGTAAACAATAGAAAAGCCCCCTAAAATGAGTGTAATTTTAGACATGCCGAGGGGAGTGTCACACATGCAAGTACACAGATGTTTATATGTAGATATATAATATACTATATATGCAATCATTCCTGTCAAAATATTCGCTTGGCTTTTTAGCAGACAGTCGATTGTAGCTCATATGTTATAGGCTATTGTCTGAGGTTCCTATTTGATGTGCTCCACATACGAGTATCTGCGGGTTCTTTTCTTTTTCTACCCATATATGGTAATACATATTGGGCTCATACATGCGATATTTTGGCTTAAATGTAGACAGTCATGATATGCATAGCTCAAGATACTAACACATAAATTTAGCTAGATTTTTGTGCACATAGTATTCTAGAGTTCTTGATTTTTGTCTTGGTACAGTAATTAGTCTGACATTATAATGGTTTCATCCATAATGATTTGGCTGCACAGAAAAATGTGCTTATTCTATGAAAAGTATTTACCATGCTGCCGACTTTGTGTCATTTGCTGCACGAAACAAATCTGAACACCAAAGAAGAGAAGGAAAAGGGAGGAAAAAACAAAAAAAAATATATGAGACCAACTTTGTGTCGAAATAATGCTAAATTACTTAAATGATATAGCCTGACTAACTGACTGAGAATTTCATAGGCCACACATCGCCTGACTTCAACTTCCAACTCAAATTTCACCTCCAACTTTGACTCTGAATCTGACTTTGGTTACACTTTTCTGGTTTGGTTCTGAGCCAACAAATGGCTTTTGACTGTTATTTTAATGTGGCTTTGGGCCAAGTTAAATTCACTTTTAATTGTGTATTTAACACTAACAACTTTGCAGTTGGTTAGGTTAAGTTTTCAAGCTCAAGAAAAGTTTTTAGTAAAACTTTTTAGTTTCGTTATTTAAATTTAAATTTTTAGAGAATATTATAATAATTTAAAATTTACTGAAAAAGCATTCTAAGAAGAAATAGAAAATATAATAAAGATGCAGATCTTCATAACTCAAGTTAATAGTTTTAATTTAATATTTTTTTAATTAATTTTTTATGGAAAAAGATTTCTTAGAAAAAAAAATTTGAAGATGATTTAAATAAATATAATAATAAATATGCAGATTTTTAATGAATTATTTATTTAAATTTTTCTTCTTAGTTAATTTTTCTTAAATCAATTATTTATATATTTTTTTGTTATGTTTAATAAATTTTTTTAAAAAATTTAAGTGTTAAGTCTTAAATCGTACAAAATATTTATTTTTAGCAGATGTTTGATAATGAAATCTATGCAAATATCAATAAAAATTGGTCTTCCAAAATTTATCGCACTTTGAACAAAAATTATCTGTAATCCAATAACTTGTCAGTATCCCCAACTATTCCAGCCTTTTATTTGTATGTTTACGATATTAGACTGGTTTCCTTTTATGGATAGAACAAATGGAATATGGTTAACATGTGCAATATATTTTATCACTCATTCGAAGCGCCCACGTGAATCCCACAAGGTCTGACCTCTAACCCCCACACACACACACACACACGCACACACACACTCATGTGATATAAAAACAAGGTAATAACCGGAGCATTTATAAATCACGGCCCACCTGAACGTGCGTGACAGCAACGGATGCAGAAATTGCAAATGTCATGGGGCGGGTGCAGGTAATAAAAAGTATTGTCGGCATCCTGAATTCTGAATCCTCATGCTTGCCAGGAAATTTGACAAACCATGCAAATATGCTTCCGTTCCAAGTATTCCTAACTGCAAGTTCAATTGTGTTTTTGTTTATATTGCAATTATATTCACTTTGAATTGCACATGACATGACAGATTGCCTCCTTCTTCTTCTCATCCCTCAACTTCTTCTGCTTCTTTCACATTCCATGTCAAACAGTCGTAATTTATGCAAGTGCGAAACGTATCCGAGACTCGTATTCGAATCGAATTGATACCCCATTGATTGGAATTTCATTATCAATGTCAATGCTGATGTAAGACATCAACGTTTTGGGGCCAGAACAACACTTAACCTGGCTTACAATCTCTATTTTACCTGGCGCACATATTGAGAATTGATTGAATTGAACTTTGACGACTTTGAACTGCGTTCAGGGCTTTTGTGTTAAGACATCAAAGTCAACACTTTGTTGTTGTTACACACACACACACACACTAAGAAATATAACAATGTTTCTATTCCTGTAAAATACCCACATATATTCAAACACTCTCGATTTGTTTTTAAGCTGAGTAACGAAGCCTAATTCCCCTCACAATTCATTTCAAAATCTTTCAATTTAATAAACACATTTCAACTTTTAGCATGTCTGTAAAAGTAAACAAAGAAGAAGTTGAAGTTTCTATAGTCAGTTATTTAATCGTAGTGACGAAATTGAGATTGTTTAACTCAACTTCGACCCATTTTTACGTTATTTGGGAGTTGCAAATTTGCTTTTCATTAGAGCATCTCAGTAAGGATTGCAAAAAGCAAGCTGCAATATTTTTTTAGTACCTTGCACAATTGGCTAACTTTAATTTTAGCGACCAGAAAAAAGTTTTACTTATTTTTATTTACAACAATGATAATTTTTGTTCTGGCCACATTAATCAGACTACAACTCTAAAGTTTTAAAGAAAAATATTCATTTAAAGTCCATTCATCGAAAAAAATTCTTCGGGAGTCTAGATTCTTAAAATGAGAAAAAAAAATTTTTTTTTTATTTCTGTATTTTTCTTTTAAAGTTGTGCCATTTTAAAATATAAAAAGTTTTAAGACAACATTCTTGATGTTGATAACTGTTTTTCTTATTAATTTAAAATGTATTTAAAAAAAGAATTTGGCCAATATAAAATTACTCTTTAAATCTACGAAAATGCCATAAAAATTTCTAAAGAAATCTTCGGAGAAAGCACTTAAGTCTACTATAAATTTCTATTTAAACATATTTGCAATTAATATGCGAAAAGTAACGTAGCTCTTAAGTGGTATCTACTAGATAGATGGTACAGTGATGGAAAAAAATAGAAACGAGTTAATTTAAAATTGCACACAAATATTTAAAATAAAGTTTGGTTTCCTAAATTTTTAAACATATCTAATAGATATAATGTAAAAAATAACAAAGCTATTTGCTGAATCAAATCTAAGAATACAAAATAATATGATCGTTTCTATTCTACTTTTCACCACTGTATGTTCATATGTTGGGGGTTTTTCTCTATAAAATGTGCCCATTGATTTTATTTATGAGTCAATTAACGTTCTTCGGCGCTGTCAAGTGATGATATTAGTTTACAGCTTTTGGAGAACGGAACAAAGTCCTTGAGCTAATTGAAAGACAAAGTCGAAACTATAAAACTAGCTGCCTGACTAGAAAACTGAGACAGAGCGAGAGAGAAAGAGAAGAGTTGAGTAAAGTGTCGCCTGGAAGTATGCAACGTTAATTAATGCGAAAGACGTGCATAAATTTCCGAGCACTTGACATTTATGCGTTTTTCTCGCCTCGTTTGCAGCGCATTAAAATTGATAATTGCAACACGTACCGAAGGTCCAATAAATGATGGTTGGCAATTCGAAATGCGATTCGCAGTTTTGTGTATTCTATATAGACGGGCGGGGATTTACCTCTCCGGCGGTTCCAAAGTACACTGCACGAAATCGAATAGAAAATCCTCCTCGATCTCCGCGGCGGCAGCTGTGAGTGATTTGTATTTTGACCTCTTGCGTTTGACGTTGTTGCCCACATTGAAACGGCCATAATTGGGCATAGCTGGGATTAAGATGTTCCGATTTACCAATTCTCCAATTTTTTCTTTCTGGCCGCTGCGCATTAATTTTCAACAACTTGCGGAACTTGCAACCGTCAAAGGCGACTGTCGAATGTGGCACCCTACGCCTTGTGATTCTTGTTTTGTTTCGCTTTCATTTCTCTTTTTTGTGTTGTTGACTCTCACACACACACACACACTCGCACACACATATGTGACATATGTGGCATGTGAAAGGGTCGAGTACCATGAATGCGATTCACTTTAATGTGGCACGGTGTCGTGTTTCAGTTCCAGCTCTAGCTCTGCCTCTCTCTCTCTCTCTCTAGTTTCTTGCTTCTAGCTCTTGCCTCTGATTTGAGTCTCCAACTTCAGCTGAAACTTCGCTTCGCATTGGCCAAGTGCGCGAATTGGCATCGCATGTTGAACCAAGCGTTTAATGTTTGGCTTAATGACATGACACCAATGTCAATATTGTGACAAACACACAACATTGTGTGTCAACAAGTTTGCACCCTACACCGCACAAAATCAGCTGCAACTTTGTGCCTAAATTTGAGAGTAAAGCTAATTTATGAAATCTTAAATGATAAATAATGACTAGTTTTTTAATAAAAAGTTTAAATATGTAGAAAGTACTATTTTGAAAAATTTCTTAATCGACACCTAAAAGTTTAACTGAGTAACATCTTTGTTTCTTAGCAGGTAATTTTGAAATATTCTGAAAACAGAAGAAGTTTTTTAAAATAATCTATAATATAATTAATATAAATAATATATACTATATTTAAGGATATTTTGATAATCTCCAGCTTTTATAAAAATAATCTTCCAAATATGTAGGGTCAAAAAAAATGCATCAGATAGTTCACAAATTTTTTTATCTATTCCAGATTTCTGATAGAAAATAATATAGGTGTGTTTCATAAACGTCTTCTAAGTAATTTTTTAATTTTTATACACTAAAAGTATTTATTTCAGTTAAACTTACGACCTTAAGATAACATTAACCTTCAACTAACTCTGATTTTCTCGCAGTGCATAACATGGCTGAACTTGAAGGCTTCGTCAGGTGACAACTCTATTTTTATAATCGCCGAGCAACTAAATAATGGCAAACTAGTTTTTTTTTTACAGCTCTCATATCGTTAGCTGCTTTTCCCATTTCCCATTTCCACAGTATATTCAGCACGATATTTTCGATTGTCCTGTAAATGCGAAGATTTTATGGTTGTCATCGTTGTATTCAATCGTATCGTTTGTTGACGCTTTATGACAAGTAGAGGTAGAGATTGGGAAAGGGTTGCCCTGGTCTCACATTACCCTTTGGCAGGACTGAAACCAGATAACTAGTTCGCTTTATGGCCATGTTTCATGCCAGGCAGTCATACAATAATTCCCTCTAATCGACTCTGAGCGCCAAAATTGAGCAAACACTTTCAGTCTCGAGTTTTGAAATAGGTTCAGTTCATGCAACCAACTGAATCGTGTTGCGAACTTTAAGAGTTGCTTCAATTACAGCCTCGGCCACAGCCTCAGCCTTGACTTGGCCACAAGTTGCAAAGTTGCAAATTGCTTTGGCCAAAACGTCTCGACACCTTGACAACAAATAATTCAGTTTGTTATTTGTCTCTCAATTCGCAGCTTTATTTTTTTATTTTATTTTTTTTTTCTTTTACGGAAATATCATATTGCCACTGCAATGAGGTTGTTGGTGTGTCCAGCTTAAGTTTGTTTTTATACCCTTCCATTGGGTATGTGAGATTCCTCAATCAAACAAAAAATTTTGTTAAAATAAATTTATATATAATTTTTTTTTAAGTTTATAATTTAAGTTTTTTTTTTAAATTCATTTTTTTTCATTAAATATCAAAAAGTTTATTAAAATGCAACTTTCTTTCATTTTTCACTACTCTTTTAAGGTATCAAATATTCGGCTTGCCGCATATAACTTTGTGTTCTTATTTTTCTTGCAACTGCAATCCGCTCACCAGCTTACAGACACACTTTGAAGAGCACAAGCCGATGACATTTTATACCCTGTATATATGGTGTGCAAGGGTATGACAGACTGCTGCTGAAGTTGGTAACATATGTATCTCTTCCCCTTTCGCTCTCTATGCCTTAAATGTTATTTTTTATATTAGTTTCTGAGTTTATATTCCTATACTTAGTACATGTAGAGGGTATTCCCCAGTGCAGCACGCCTGCTAAGCAAATTCTGTCTGCATTTTAGTCAAATGAAAACAGAAAATGATTTGCTTTAAATTTGCATATTGCATTTTGCATATTTTCCTTATGACCCAAAAACTCTTTGAAATTTGCAACATAAGCTTGGACACTTTATAGGTTTGTGTACTCGCTAAGCTTGGCGAGAGCTTTGCAAGCTTTTTACACTGAGCATTATTTTGTATCACTTGGGGTACTTAAGTTTGGGAATAGATAGTTTTTTGTGGAGTCAGAAGAAGCAGAGTTTGAGCTAAAAAGCTTTAAGGGACTTAAGTCGAACTTCTCCAAAATCATTTTTTAAATTTTCTTATTCAAAATTCGATGTTACGATTGAGTTCATAAAAAGAAGTTCTAAACTTAAAAAACCAAAAATTGAAAAAAATTAACAATAATCGGGTCTGTTCCGAATTCCGAAAACGTGTCGATTTGCTACAAAACGAGTTGATTGCTGTTCCGAATTCCGAAAATAGACAAGAATTGTAGTTTTCAAAACGTGTGCTGTAGAGTTCAAGTTCAAATAGTTAAAGTATTTTTAAAAGGAATTTTTTTAAAAGCCTCTATAAAATATTTTGCAAAAAACCAAACCGAGCCGTTCTAAATTCCATTTTAATTTTTGATATCAATACCAACTCTCGCAATCAAAAGCTTCTAGAGTTGCTTTAATTGAATAACAAAATTCGAACAAGGTCTAATTAACCTTCTATCTGATTGATTGAACAAGAAATACTTAAAATTAATTTTTTAAACGTTTTCGAAACCGAGTTCGAAAAGTAAAAACAAGCCCATTTCGATCGGAATTGGGAACGTTTCGTTTTTACTTTTTGAAAAAGTTTGAAATTCGGATCAGGCCTGAATATTGACTTGCAAAGTTTTTAGGAAGAACCAACATCCTAATTTCATAACTTTGCCAAAACTTATCCAATTTTCAAGCGGAGTGTCCTTAAGCAAGGTTTGGCCTCTAAGTTAAGTCCTTTAAATTTATTGTGCGTTCAAAATTTTTTGCCTCAAAATACCGAATTTTAAGCAAAGGGTCCTTCTTCTCATTTTCGAAATTTAAAATTTTGCATTTCAAGTATAAAACCAAACTTTAAACATGATTCTTAAAAGCGCCAAAATGATCAAAATTTTTTCAAAATTCGTTTATTTTGCAAAAAAAAAAAAAAACATGACAAAGTGATTAAAAATTTTGACTTGATATATTGATAGGTCAAAAATCAGACTCACTTACAACTTTCATAACTTTGGCAAAACTGAATCGAAAAAATATTAATATTAAGTGTTGTTTCATTAATTTTTGTCCCAAGATATAGATAGATGAATTTCCACAATGTACTTAGATAATTCTATGAAAGTGCATTTACCGTGGAGCTGGTCTATATAATCACTTCTGGTGCTTCTTATTGCTTATTCCGACCTCAATTGCTTAACAAAAAATGTTCCAGTTAAGAAGGAGGCTTACGTGCACTTGACCAGATCCTGCAGATCCTCGGCGGTTAACGCGTACTCGGCATTCAATCGGGGTAAATTGCTGGGTCGCTTCTTGCGACTGCGTCGCTTGCGTCTTGGGGCAGCAACCAGAGCAGCGGCACGCAGACTGAGTGCAACATGGTCACTGGATGGCGATGGACTCGTGCGTCTCCTGGCCATATTGCTGGCCACGGCAGCGGCAACACTTTCGCTGACCCGATCATCCTCATACTTGGCAGTGCCTCCGCCGACAGTTGCAACCACAGTAGCTGCCACATCCTCGGCCTTGGTTTTCTCCGCGTAACTGTCACGTCGCCAGGATGGCGTTAGAGTGCGTATCAGATTTTGTGTATCCGCAAATCCCTCGTAATTGTAACGCTTGCGAAGACTTAAGCCGGACAGATATTCAAGTGTTTGCCAGACGTTCATCTTGTTTGAACGGTAGCAGGGCTCGTCGTCGACTGACCAACAATCGTTGCGTGCAATCCTTTGGGCCAGGAGCATCGTCACCGTGGTGCATTTGGCGCCACCTGCCGACGGTTTCACCGGTAGCAACCATTCGCTGGAGTCGGAGCGAGCAACAGTGCCAGCTGTGAGTGACATGCGGATAACAGTTTGTTTATGCCCGGAGATGGATTCAGACAGACGGACAGACGGACAGACAGACGGACAGACGGACACTTTTATATGATTGTTTTATAATTGAAATGTAATTAAGTTTCCTTTTTGTTTCGCTCTCTTTCCTTCTTGCTCTTTCCTGCTCACTCGCGTGCGACGCTGCTGACGGCCAAACTTCATTTGAGACTTAAACCCAGAATCGCAGTCGCAGTCAACGTCGCCGTCGACGTCGCAGTCACGTTGCGTGGCAGTGTGGCAACAACGCGTATCGTGTTTATTTGTTGCCATATGCAGTCCAAATCTTTGATGGATATATGGCCAAAAACCGGAGCAGGAGGAGAACACAATACCATTCAGTTTAGTGTTTGAGAATTCGTTTCAATTCGACGCCATTAAAAATAATATCATTCTGATTGAGTGACTGACGCGCCAGTTTAAGTACTTTCTTTGTCGTACTCCGTACTCCGTACTGACACCATTTTCCGCTTTATTTTGATTTCCCTTTTTTTTTTTTTTTGTCTATTGAACACGCAAAGTGTTGACTTACCCTCTCCCTTACCTATTCCCCCAATCCTACAGAGCACTTTTGCCATTAGTTTTGGTGTTAGATACGCAACTTGGAAAAGCTTCATAAATAATGGATTCCCTATCCCCTTTTGAGTTCGATTCCAAAAACTGAATTCGACTATAGATAATGGAAGTGGAATTTTTTTACTTTTTGCAACTCGAAAAAGTCTTAGGTGTTGAGCCTTAAGCTTTTTTATTGAAGAGCTTCAATATCTTATTTATTTTATTATTGTTTTTTTTTAAATTGCGAATTGTTCAAATAATAATTTCAAATTCAAATAATAATTTGTCAAAAAGGGAGCTTTTAAAATATTCCAATATCAGAATTTTATTTACATTTATAACAAATGCCTATTATTTTAAAAATACCTCAACAAAATTTATAATTACAAATCTTAAATATCTTTTAAGCCCTAAAAAGCTTTTACTCAAGTAATAAAGCTTGCAATTTTAAATTAAGACTTGTTTGACTACTTGGAATAAATAATTCAAAAGATGTTTAAAAAATAAAAACAAAACCAGAGAATAATGGAAATATATTAAAGCTTTTTTTTAATCCAATGAAAAGCTTTAAACCAAGCACTTTTACGAATTTGGGAAAACTATCGCTTGGATGAGATTATTATTTTTAAAAATGTCTGAACAATTTTATATAAATATTGTAATTTTAAATTAATCCAAAAAAATGTTAAAATCCAACTACTTTCGTGAGAATCGTCGCATCGTTTGGGAGAGGATCATATATAAAAAAATTATCTTTTTCGAAAGCTTTTGCTTAATCTTTTTAATGGATCTAACTCACAAACACCCAATTCCATAATGTCAAATTCATATTACTTTCCAGTCTTTTATTTTTGGCATTCCTCTCCGACCTTGAGACCACAACAACACTTCAGACTGTCCACAAAGTCGTAAGAACGATAAATTGTATGTGACCTAGTTAAAGAAAAAAGAGGAACCCAGCCAATTTCCTGCCATCACAGTTTTCCCAATTACTTGGCAAACTTTTGCTGACAGGCTGTCCAAAAGACAGAGTTACCTCTCTACATGGAATATATAGCGGGTTGTTGGTAGTTCCGATATCGAACTCAACCCATCAATCAAATGCTTAGTTAGCATCGCGTGACTATCACTGCACACATATCACATAAGTGCGACGAGTACTAGGAATATGGCAAAGAAATTAGCCACCTCAAACGATGGATTCAGTGCCAAAAGCGAGTTGAGATTTTCAAAAGCTTAAAAAGAGCTTAAGAGATTGAACAAGTGATGCAATTTATGTAGCTTATTTCTTGTTAATAATTCCCAATGTGGAATTTAATTGCTACCGGTATAATTACACTGATCAGCAATATGTTTATTATTATTCAACTATCCAAATAGTTTTTATTCAATGTAAGCTTTCATCTGCTTAGAGCTTCTGGTTGAAAAATTACATATCATACAATATTTTGTATAACTTGAAGAGAAACCCCATTTAATTGTAAATAAGATCTTAGATCAAAGCTTAATAGCAGATCTTAAAGAAATATGAATAAATGTGAAAATTGAGCTTTAATCACAATGAGTATTCGGTTCAAATACATACTTTTTTGTTTCATATTGTATAATTATAAGATGTTTATTATTATTGGACTATCTTGATAGTTAATAATTTTATGTAAGCTTTAATGTGCTTAAAGCTTCTGGTCGAAAAATTACATAGCATAAAATATTTTTTATAACTTAAAAAGAAACCCATTTAATTATAATTAAGATCTTAGATCAAAGCTGAATAGCAGAGCTTTAATGAGCTTAAAGAAATATGAATAAAAGTGAAAAATGAGCTTTAATCCCAATTAGTTTTATATAATATAATTATAGAATATTAATGAATTATCATGCATGAGCTTTTGCGAGCTTTAATACGCTTTTATTTATATGAACATTCTGAGCTTTTTTCTGTGACCTACCATACTGCCTAGAATTTTGTTAATCAGTGTAATTTCAAGGTGTGCTCAACCATTAAATGGATGCCATAAGATATTATTGTGTCGCCCACGTTGCTGTTAAAGAATCTTAATTGAATGAGAACTGCATTGGCGCCACTTCGTGTCTGTTTCGATTTCAATCAATGGCATGCCACAAAATTCCCCAACCCACCCCTAACCCTCCACCCACCATCTCTATTTCTACGATAATCCACACGAAACAATTGCAAGACCCCACAATTCTCCACATTGATATGGAAGTGAAATGTTTAATACTCACGCAACAATAACATCGGGATCCTCCCACCATTTCTTCTGTGTGGGCGCCAATCGAAGGCTCACCTGACGCCAATGATTCTTGTGAACCACCTGTGGTTAACGTTTTCAATCATTGTTAGCTCTTTAATCTGCATTTTAATGCATATACCTTGTACTTTTTGGGATCGTAGGCATTGTGATCCTTATCCGTAAACACCAAACGCGCCATATTCGCAACTGTCGCCTCTAATTCACGCCCTTTTTTCTAAGTTTACAGTGTATTTAATATGTAACTAGATGTATTTTAAAGGATTCTTTTAAAGTGTGTTGTCTTTATTTTAAACTACAGATTTCATTTTATTGACAGCTTTTCTAAAGCCGTGTGTTTGATTTCTAATATAGGAACTGTTTCGAAATGTTTCAAAACATAGAAGAAAAAAGTGAAAATTTTGAGAAAAACTTAAATTTTCTAATTGAATAAAATATTGTTGCAAAATCAATCGAACTGGAAATCGGTTAACTTTTAAAAAAGTTAACAAAGTATTAAGTGTTTGAAAAATTGTCAAGCGATAAGTATGAAAAACATTTTTTAAAAAAATAAGTTATGGAAGAAGTATGGAAATTTGAAAAAAAAAAAAAAAAAAAAATTTAATACAGAGTCAATTAAGAGGCCAAACAAAAAAAAATTACATATTGCATTCAAATTGGTTTAGTTTTGACAAAGTTATGAGAAGTTAAAACAAATTTAATCTTTCAATTGAATAAAATTTCGATGACAAATCAATTGAGAGGCCAAACAATAAAAAATTTACATTCTTTATTCATCTCGGTTTTGTTTTAACAAAGTTATGAGAATTTTAAAACAATGTTTTTGAAAAAATGTTAAGAAAAATTAAAATTTTAATACAGAGTCAATTAAGAGGCCAATCAAAAAAAAAATGGTCTAGTTTTGACAAAGCTATGAGAATTTTAAGTTTTTAAAAAAATGCCATGGGAGAAATATGTAAGAAGTGGACGATTTTTAAAACAAATTTAATCTTTCAAATGTGTAAAATTTCGATGCAGAATCAATTAAGAGGTCAAGCAATAAAAAAATTTACATTCCTCATTCAAATCGATTTAGTTTGAACAAATTTATCAAATTTTACGATTTTTGAAGAAAAGCCTTCAAGTAATATAAAATTATGTATATAACGCTAAGTTGCAGTCTCATTGAAATTTTCTTAAGCTCAATGCGTATAATAAAGACTGAAAATGATAATCTATTAACTATATCTCAACTCAATGAAGTCTGAATAGAAAAACTCGTATTACATAATATTATTTAATCTGCAATATTAGTTTAATGGATCGAGTACTTTGCATAATTGTTCCTATAATGGTAATATTATAATGGTAATATTTGCATATTCAGATCTGCTTGAAGTCGGTAAAATAATTTCAGGGCGCAAGTTATTGAATAAAATGCTGATGAAATTTGCTCCAGTTTGTGAATTAAAATAGCTTGTAAGCATTGTCTAATTGTTGTTATTGTTAGTACAAGTAGTTATTGTTGTTGTTGTTATTGTTGTAGTGGTTGCAGGTTCAAGTCTGTCTCTTGGCCAGTTTGTGAATTGATTGGCCGAATCAAATGGACAACATTGTGTGGTATCTTTTGTGCCGTTGTCAACTGTGGTTGTGCTTGTGGCAGTGACTGTGGCTAATTGTGGTGCTCACTGTGGTTCAATGTGGTGTTGTGGGTTGTCACTCGGACACTCGCCGGTGGGCAGGAAGGTCAAGGGGGGGAGGGCGTCGGCATTTGTTATCTGTCCAGTTTCCGCATTTGTGCGATCGAGAACTGGCTTTGACATGGCTTAATATGCTAAAGAGAGTCATGAGCAATTGTAACACACGAGTTTGGAGCTATAAAAGCGCCACAACCACTGGCAGATGTCAATTAGTAACGTTCCAATCGTCACACAGTTCGCAAAGAGAAGCAACATGAAGGTGAGCTCACATAATCTGGAATTAATCCATAATTCCCATTATTTAACAGAAATCCCTAAAAAGTGTTATGAGTTAAAAAAAAAAACTGAAATGTGCAAAGGGGAGCACCCTAGTTATATCCTAGATGTGTTATCCTGGAAAGAACCAAAAAACAACTAAAGATTTTTTAAAGTTAAATGAAAAATAACAAAAATTTTAAAAATATCATAAAATAGATTTATATGTTATTTTATTTATTTAAATACAAAAACCAAAAATAGGAAACATAATGAACTTTTATGTTCAACTTTTATATTCAATATCAATTCTAAATCTTTTTTTATTTAAAATAAAAAAGATACACATTTTATCCAAACTGTTACATACAATTAGCAAAAATGTCATATACATAAAAATTTACAGGGGTGCCACAGAAATTTGTATGAAACTTAAGTAAAATTCAAGCGAAAGCGATTTCTGTGGCATCCCTGATAATAAATTATAAAAGTGTCAAAACTTCAAAAAACAAATAAAAATATATGAAAAAAATGTTTGTGGAAATGGGAGAACCCTAGATATTCTGATTTTATATGGGTTATCCTAGGAACAGGAAAACTATTATATTCTAGAATTATTGCAATATGAAAATTAATTTTGAATTCTTTTTTTTATCTGAAATAAAAATTATATATGTTCGTTTAAAAACTTATGAAAAAAGTTTCAAAAATGTCACAAATACCAAAAGTAAAGTAAGTTTCAAAAATAGGAAAGATTAAAAAAAAATTTCAAATAAGAGTAATGAATTAAAAACGCCTGGAAAAGTGTGGATGGGAAAATCATGAAAACAGGATAAACTACAATACAGAATATTAAATACATTTTATAGAAATTAACTTTTACTTAATTTTTATCTTGATTCAGAAAGATAAATTTTGTAAGAAAAAATATACAGTTGAACTTTCCTAACTCGAATCACAATTAACCAAAAAAAAGGTTCGACTTATAGAGATCTTTTTCTTAAGTTCTTAATTTTACTGACAGTCATTTAGCTCGAGTTAGAGAGGAATTCGTATACTACAAAATTTGATTTAATTTAATTTATTTTTGTTTTTTGTTTAGTCTAATATAATGTTATTTTGCTTCTTGTTTTGATTGCAGTTCGCCGTTGTCGTAGTCCTGTTCGCTTTGGCCTATGGTGTCAACAGCTCGGTGGTGCCCCTGCTCACGACTGCCCATGGCGCAGTTGTGGTTGGATCCGTTCCCGCTGTTGCCGGCTCCGTCGCCGTTCACGCCTCGGCTGTGCCAGCTGCTGTGCCCGTTGCCCTCGCCCACCCCGCCGGCCCAGTGCTCATCCAATCGGGTCCAGCAATTGTGCATGCCGCACCCGCTGTTGTCCACCATGCTCCAGTTGTGGTGGCCGCCGCTCCGGCGTCGTATGTGGCCAAGACTCGTGGCGCTGTCCATGTCGCCCCCCTGCCCGGACATGTGCAGAGCGCCGCCTCCGTCAACCTGGAGCCCGCACCAGGCACTTTGTAAGCACTGGACAGCACTGGAGACACACATCCCCTATGATATCCACCAGCCCAGCCTTTGACCTTGCCATCGATTCCTTTTGAGTTTCGCGTTAAATCTTTAAGTCTTGCACTCGTTTTCTGTTTTTATTTCCCAAATGGTTTTCAAGTCTGGATATTTCTCATACACACTTCTTACTGAAATCTAAGTCAAGCCTTTAATTAGGAGCTGCCTGGAATACTCTTCTCCTGGGTAGCTCAGAAACTGTTCTCCTATTCTCTATTCTGGTCTATACTCTATGATTATATGATTACATTCATCCTCCTTCAGCAGGATCTGTTAACCAAATGTTGTCACCCGGAAAATTGTTTCAAAATAAAAAATGTTTAAAATCAAAAAACAAAAAAAAAATGTTTCATTAAAAACTGGTTTCGATTACATCAGTGCAATAAATCAACTTGACTTGTAGCTGAGACATGGGTGTGAAGTCGAGAATTACGAGTACATAAATTGAATTGGATCAGGGCCAGTTGACCTTGATCAGCAGCCGTCGTCACATGATATACTATATCTTGATATGGCCATAATTGTATGCATGTCTGCTGACAAGAAAGCAACAAAACTCTCTTAGCAAATATTTTTAATTTATTTAATTTTTGTATTCAATGGGTAATGCACTTATCTTGTCTGGTCACTAAGCCATTTGACTACTACACGTGCTGCCTTGGGCAACTGAAACTTCCGACTGCTACCATTTCAAGTTTAGCAAACAGTAATAGAAAATTATTTAATTATTTAGTAGTTAGTTGCAGCAAATAATCACCTAATAGCCCTTTATAATTATACAAATTATACGCCATTAATTGCTTAAATTGTTTGTTGCATTACAATAATTACTTTAGTTATTAATAGCACATCAAATACAAGCCTAACACAATTGTCAGCACTTGCTCAATAATTACAAATTCAAACTTGCCACTCTTCGCTCATTTTTAAACTAGTTCACAAGCTCATTTTCTTTGCGTGTAACTTATCGATTGTTTCGACTACATTTAATCTGCATGACATATCGAAGTCAGTGGTCAATACGTATATCGAATATAGGAATATCAAATAGTGAGAAGAAAAAAATATCGATAAAAAATTGGTGCCATATCATTTCTCTAATAAAATTATTTGTTTTTCAAAAATTATTCAGAATTTATACTTACAATTTCGAAAAACCAAGAAAATCATATATTTCCAAAAATAATGAAATTCATCCTTAAATTGTTTTGGTGTACGACACTCTTCGCATTGGAAAGTTTAGTATGAAATTCTGAAACAAAATCTTAAAAATAGGAAAAACAAGTGGGAAAGGCTAAAGTCGATCTTTATAAAAGACTCTGTGCCAAATTTGGCTCTTATAGTCTCTGAGATCTAGGCGCTCACAGTCGAACTGACAGACGGACATGACTATATCGGTTCGGCTATTGATGCTGATCAAGAATATATATACTTTATAGGGTCGGAGCTGCTTCCTTCTTCCTGTTACATACATTGCAACGATTACAATATCCCCTTTTACTTATTTTTATAAGTACCGGGTATAAAAATTCAACAAAAATTCTAGTGAAATTTTCGAAATTCTAGCTTCAAAATTAAACAAGTTACAAATTTAACTCAAATTTTAAAATTGAAATTGAGTAATCTGTGGAAACTGTTTTGCCCAGCTTAGCCAATGTTGCCACATGATTTTTACTGAATTTGTCTCTGCTTTTTTTTGTTGGCTCAATCTGTTTTTATTAAGTGGCAACCCTGATAGGAACATCAAAATATATCGCAAATGCAAATTTCTTTTATCATTTGCACTTGCATCGTGTTAAGAAGGAACGGGCTGCGCGCCCACTAAAATATGGCTAAAAAGTATAGCGTAATACCGGCAGGCTTCGAGTCTGACGACGAGGAACTGGACTACATGATGGCATCGTTGAAAATCAAGCGTCTGGAAGATATTACAACAGGTAAATGTAAATTTGACACGCTGCAGCATGTTGTAAATGCATGTGTGTGTGTGTGTGAGTGTTTGTGTGTGATGTTTTTGTTGTTGTTTTAGGTGCGGGCATCAACGGAGACTTCGACGCCACTTTGGATGCCGAATTTGAGCAGTTCTTCAAAGGGTTTCGCGAAAAGTGGAACATGCACAGCAAGTGCATGTCTCCGTACATGCGCCAGCATCTGAGCAAGACCCTCATGCAGCACGAGAATCCCCTGCTGATGGCCCTCAAGATCTTTGCCAACTGCCCGGACAGCAGCAATGTGAAGGCGAAGAGTCTCTCCTACTTCGTGCTGGACACCGTCTGCAAACTGCAGACGGACATGCCCCAGTTGAGCGAACAGTGCGATGACAACACCAGCATGATTGCATTTCACTTCGTGAAGACGACGGGCATGCAATCCCTGATAAATGCCATGATACAAACGTATCGCATACAGCAGATACGGGAACTCCTGGTGCCCAAGCTGCGGCAGATGCTCGACGATGGCTACTACAAGGATGTGGCTCAGTGGTCCATTAACCTGCAGCTGACACATCAATTCGACATGCTCGACTTGGCGTTTCCCCTGATTGCGCAGGAGAAGCTGCCGCTGGCCGAACAGTACCTGGAACAGGCGTCACATCAGCGTCTGCCCTTTGTCAAGTTTCTTGACTCGCTCCTACACAAGGATAAGTCGGTTATTGAGATGTGCGAGGGCATTTTGAGGTGAGTATCCAGTGGGCGTATCTTTGAGAATACTTCATTTAAATCAGGGATTAAAACCGAAACGAATATCGGTTTCAGTTACGGTTCCGGTTAAGTTCGCAACGTAAGTTCGTAACGGTGAACCCGGTGAACGTATGGTTTGGTAATGGTCAAATTAGGTGGTCGTAGCTCTTACCATCTCTTAGATCGTTTCGCTTATACGGACATGGCTATATCGACGGGACTGTTGATGCTGATCAAGGATTTATATACGTTATGGGGTTGCAGATGCTTCTTTCTATCTGTTACAAACTCTTGAACAAACTTTCATTTTAACAATTTTAATATTTAATTTAAGACAAGACTTATGAGGCGGAAATAATCGAAAGCGTTCGAAATTATCGCTTTAAATTATTTTTAACTTCTTTTTTTTTTAAACTTTTATAATAAAAACTGCTTTTAAAATAACAATGAAAATGAAAAGTTGTTTTCAATTTTTATTATAAAATGCAGATATTTTTTGGATGTTTGATAAACCGAAATTAACCCTTACAAATGAAACGGTTACCAAACGACTATTTCGGTTTACAGAGTTTCGGTTTTAAGATTCCGGTGAAATGAAAATTTTTTTCCCGGTTACGGTTTCAGTTACGGTTTTAAATTTCAATCGGTTTTTACCAGTTAAAGGTTACGGTTTTAGTTACGGTTTTTATTCCTGATTTAAATTAATTTTCCCCCTTCTTTGGCAGTCGCTACAACAACTTGAAGGTATCGCATCATGTGCTGAGCTACCGCCCCGTATCGAAGATCGTTGCACGCCTGGCCAAGAAATACGGATTCGATGATTCCGTCACGCCCAACTACAAGTTCACAAAAACCTGCGGCTATCTGCACTATCTGTACCGTGAATATGAGAAGTCGCGCATCAATTTGGCCAGCTTTCGTGAACTGGTGCGTGTCCATGCCTATAACTATGCTCTACAGTCGGATTTGGTCAGTTATCTGGCTGCGGCCAGTGGAGGATCTGGTGGCGAAATGGAGGCCGTTTATTGGTACAATGAGTTTAAACTGCTGCCCGATGATTGTCCGCATGAAATCAAATCTCTGATCTCACAAAATCAAATACGGCAAAAGAAGGAGGAGGAGGTGGATGCGGCGGAGGAGAAAAGTGGAACAAACACAGCTGGCTGTGAAGTGTACCTGAGCATGGATCTGCCGGATGAGTGCCTAATCATTGTAGATACCGCATTAATCTTTGAGCGTATGTTGAAGCATTTGCGGTGCGAGCAAATCATCTACATGGACTCGGAATGGATGCAAAATGTATGCGTACAGAATCAACTGTGCCTCATACAGATTGCCACCACGCACAATGTGTACCTTATTGATTGCCTGGCCAGTCGGGAGCTGCATGAGGAGCATTGGCGTGCCCTCGGCGCCAGTGTCTTCAACAATGCCAACATCTTGAAGGTGGGCTTCTCCCTGCTCAACGATCTGACGGTGCTGCAGCGTTCGCTGCCCCTTCAGCTCCGTCTCCAAATGCCGCATCATTATCTGGATCTGCGCACCGTTTGGCTGGAGCTCAAGAAGCAGCGTCATGGCGTCGAGCTGCCTTTTGGTAATCTCAATCGTGCCGGCGAAGCTCTCTCGGATCTATCAATGCTCTGTCTGGGCAAGAAACTCAACAAGGTTAATCAGTGCTCCAACTGGGCCAATCGACCATTGAGACGCGAACAGATACTTTATGCAGGTGAGAATTATCACAATGAAAAAATTGATTTATCTTATATTTTTGATCAGGGTATCAAACCGAAACAAATACCGCTACCAGTTACGATTTCGGTTAAGTTAGAATTTTAGTTTTGGGTTATTCAAAATGATTTTTCTATTCAATATAATTTATACTCAAGCTAAAATTCTAAAATTAGTTTTAGAAACGATGATTACACAACAAACAACAAAATTTAATACAATTTAGTTTGGCCAAAACTAACCGTTATGCATGAATCGGTTACCAAATTGTTATTTCGGTTTGATTAATTTCGATTTTTCTGTTTAGGTTTAAAAAATTAATGTTTGTTTCTGTTTCAGTTGAGGTAACCAATTTCAATCGGTTAATACCGGTTAACCGGTTAATGGTTTTGGTTACGGTTTTAATTTAATTTATATATTGATCTCCATAAAAAACCCTTAAATTTTCTAATATTTGCTTTCAAGTTTAAATATCCTTTACATTTTTCATATATTTTTGCGAACCGGGTTCTTACCAGTAAACCGAAACATTAAAAAAACCTGTAACCGTTACGCAAACGATATGCAAAAGTTTGGCGTAACCGATAACAGAAGACCTGAATTCGAGTAAACCCAAAACAAATATCTGATTCGGATTGATAACCTGGTTTTAATCAATAGGAATATTTTTATTATTTTCTGGTTTTCCAATTTTTAGATATTTTAACATTTTTCCAAACATTTCTTCGCTAATATTTTTTATGATTTTTTTAAAATTGTTAATAACTGTTTTAATATCTTTTTTCTTCTTTTCATACAAAAAAGTAATTTTAAGAAATTTTCAAAAAATTATTAAAAAATATTTTTGTTTGCTCCTAGAATTGTTTGAAGATTTTTTTTGCATCTCAACTTTTTTGTTTTAAATCGAGGATAAAAGTTAAAAAAGTCGATTGAGAGTTGATTTTTGTGCTGGTTGAAGTACGGTTTGAGCCACCGTAAATACTCCCAGTTCTTTTCAAATTGTTATATCAAATCTCTTGATTTTTCCAGCCATGGATGCGCGTTGTCTGCTGCTGATCTATTGCTGCCTGACCAGATGCGTGCCGGATATCAACGTGGTGATTGAAAAGAGCATTGCATGCAACAATTTTCTCAGGCGCGGCAACAATAACGTTAAATAATTAACGATCTGATCTGACCACAAATCTCTCGGAAGCTTAGGCTTAGTTTAAACTTTAATGTTAAAGTTATTGAAAGCGCGAAAGTATTTGAATTATATACATAATAACAAAAGAGCATAGAACTTTATTAAAAACTGTGAATACAAATTATTAAAAAAACAAAATGCTGTAATATGTTATTATTATCAATTTAGTTAAGCAAAGGAACCAAGTTCACATTTTCTTTGATATTTAAAGCTTTTAATCAGCTAGTGAATTATTTCTCGTGAGCAAATGAACTATTCCAATCGCGATTGAAGATGTTCTGGAGATCGTTGCGCAGGGAAGAAGCTTGATTTGGTTCAGTATCCTTTAAAACGAGGCCAATGCCAGCGGTGTCTGTGAAATAATCACCCGACCAGTTGGAGGTGCCTATGTAGGCAACTCTGTCCGTCACCATGTATTTGTTGTGATTGACGCGTCCAAACGGAATCTTCTGCTGATCCTCATCAGCGGGCACAATGAAGCGACGCTATGAAAGAAGACAAATATACAAGATTAGATTATTAAATAAATTTTGAAACAATGATTAATTTCAAGTTTTATGGACTTGCTCACAAAATAATAATTAATTTTAAGTCATACTTTACTTCTTAACCAATGATCATTATTGTTGAGCAAAAAAATTATAAACTTATAGAATAATCATTATTTTTGGAGTTTATTTTTTGCTTAAAATAAAACTCAATTTGTAATTTCGACTTTTTCTTAGGGTACAAGGGAAAAAATTATATATATTCCTAGTCAATAAGCCAAGCGAAACTATAATAATAATCGATTTAAAAAAACAAAGTTCTTGTGGGCAGAATCAAATTAAGCTTTGACGAAATTACAACTTGAGTTTTATTTTAAGCAAAAAGTGAAACTCCTGAAATGATGATTATTCTTAAAGATTTTTTCTAAGAATGTTCCTAAGACTTAACCAACAGTCTTTAATCTTCAAATTGACTTTTTTTTATTCGAATTTTCCTAATTTTTTTCACTCCAATTTTAAATTATTTAGTTTTATAATGAAGGAAAAGGAAAAAGCAAGATTTTAAATTAAATGCTATAATTTTTTTCTAGATCTTTTTGTAGAATGGTCCTAAAACTTAACCAACAAATTAAACAGTCCTCAATTAAAAAAAAATTTTTTTTTACTTTCTCGTATTAATTTTCCAATAGCTTCAAACATTTTGTATACTTAACTATTTACACTACTTAATTATTTATCCGAATTTAAGAAACATGTTATATTATTTTTTTTTTTCCGAAATATCTAAATGTTTCTTGTTATCTTCCTATTGTTGAAAGCTAATTTTAATCTAAGCTTTGATTTTCTAATTTAATTTCTATATATATAAAACTCTTTGTCCTGGCTCACTAACTTCGAATCAAGGTGTAGGTCAAACGGTAAGAGATGTAAAGCTGACATTTTCACACAACAAAGATGAGATAATTTCATCGTGCCAAATTCGACCTGTAAGTGGGTCAAATTTAGCTTTTTCCCGCTAAACTTCATAAATCAGCCCTAGTTTTCTATGAAATTGACTCACAACTTGTATGTCGATGTGACGATTCGTCATGGACACATCCTGCAGGGAACGCAGAAAGTTGTCCATGCTGGGATCGGAGTGCTTCCACCAGGAGATGAGCAGCTTGACGGAGACGCCACGCTCCACGGCCGCCTTCCTCAGAGCATTGTCAATTGCTGGCCAGAATTGTATGGTCGGTCCAAACACAATCAGAGGCTGATAATCCATCACAGAAATGTGCACGAATTTAAGAGCAGTGTCTATGGTGTGCAGTATGGCATCCAGGTCATGGGTGCGTCCGTTGGCAGACAGCGGAGGCGGTGCACTGGCGGCATAAGCTTGCATTGTGAAATTCTTTGCACGATCCCTGTTCACATTCAACAACATGGGCTGCTCCTGATTGTAATCGGTGCTGTACTCATAGGGCCAGGATGTGGGAATGCGTGCACTCGGATTGCTGCCCAGATACCAGTATGCCTTGAAGATCTTGGCCAAATCGTTGGCCAACTGCGGACAGTTCTGACCCAAGACGCCCAGCTCCTTCACCTGGGTCAAGGCACGCCAATCCATGTTAGCACTGCCCAAATAAAAGTGCAGTCCGTCGACAATCCACAGTTTTGTATGCAAAATGCCGCCACCCAGGTATTTGGGAAAGTCCAGAGTAACCACCTCGGCGGCGCCAAAGCTGGCGAGGATTTTGGTCTCCAAATCGGGCGAGACACTCGACGGTTCACTCTGTGCAATGCGTATTTTGATCTTGGGACCATCGCCGACTCCGTTCGCCAGCAATCGATTGAATATCTGCTCGCCCGGCTTGGCGCTGCTGTGATTGAGACCCGTGTTCCTCGCCACGCAGTGTCCAGTAGTAGGAGCCAATGTCCAAGCTGGACTGGGAGATGTTCAAGAGGCGCTGCCACGCCTCAAAGGTGCTCATAAACTTGGGACTGTCGGGTGTAAAGTTCAGTCCAATAGGAATTGACTCAACCAGCGTTAAATTACAATCGTATTTCCTGTTATCACGATGATGGTTAGACCTGAGCATCAGGGGCTTCGATTGGAAAGCGGATCCGGCTAGAAAGATCAGCAGAAATGCAGTTAAAAGGCTATGCAAGTATGCGCATTGTGTCTTTGTGATCATTGCTATTATTGTTATTGTTATTATTGTTATCCGATGCGTTTTCCACGTCGTCATCTTCATTGTGCAGCGGCTGCGGTTTGTACATTTTCAAATTTGCGCACAAAATAATTAAATTCACTTTATTTCAGGAACGAAGTGCAGAATGCGTTAACGATTATTAAAATGCCGGTGTCGATAAAAAGGTTTAATACATATACAAGATTACGACTTGATTATCGATTACATTTCCTTTGTTTGGTCAATGAATGTCAATTGCGTGCACTTTAAATAGCTGAAATTATTTGCAAATATTATTTTCCATATTCGCATTTTTTATATATTTATTGGCACTATTAAAAATACTTGCACTAATAAAACACAATTAAATTGGCAAAATTTATCGATGCTTACCAGTGACGAAATCTTCCTAATTATTCATGCAACAAATAAATGGCGATAGTCCAGTTTTTATTAATCGGCGGTTCAAGAGACAACAGGGAAACCAACTTTGTCTTGTATAAACAGAGCGAAACGTGATGTAGATAATTCAAGTACTGCCTATTAAAATTTTTTGTAAATGCCAAAGCATAGTTAAACTCAGTTGGCAAATTAATACGTTTTAAATTTAAAGCACGCTCTGGATCAGGGACAGATCCAAAGTGAGCGCGAATAAATACCAAATATAATAATCGGTGTGGCTGGTCACACTGAAGTCAAAACAGCTGATTCAGCAACAAACAAAACTAGCGTTCATAATCGATAACAATAACAATAACAAATCGATTAAGTAATTAGACTCTAATTATTAGAGCTACAACGAAATGGATACGTTGCGCGAACGCCGTAAAATGAAACAAATGAAAAAGAAACTGAAATTACTGCCAACCAATTTACGCAAAAAAGCAATTCGTGAAGCGCGCAATGCAGCGGGCATGCAACAACAACAACAACAAAACCAACAAAAAGACAAGAAAAGTGCAAAGCGAAAGAAAAACTCCTCCACCCACATACAAAATGACTTTGAACGCGCCGAACACAATGCGATGTTGGCCGCAACTTCACAAGAACTCCAACAGATATTGGCTAATTGCGGAGAACTGGCAGATGTGTCCTACGACTGCACGCCGGCTGAACTGTGGGGCAAGGTGAGTAAATAAACGGATTAAAATGAAGCAAGACGTTCTCCGAGAGATGCTGAGAGCGCTGTGACGTCACAAGGTTTGTCCAAGTGAAGAGAGAGAGGAAACAAAGTGAATTAGTTTTTTTTTTGAGTATTCCAATTAGCACTTGTTGTCGCTTTCGTCACAATCCATCGATTGTTAATGGAAGATGGCAGATTGGGGTGACCTACTCCGGAAGAAGCTGCTAATTGTTGGCCAGAATGACGAGTGTTATGGCAGCTGATAAATGTTACCGTTATCTGTCAATTCACACACACTTACATATGTTTGTATATTTCATAATTACCACAGATTGCCACTGCGGAGGGGCGTGCTACAACGACGATCTACGTGCAACGCGACGGTCTCAGCACTCTCAAAATTGTGGTAAGTTGCACGATTGATTGCTTTCAATTGAATGGTTGTGTGTATCAATCAATTTGATTACAGTTTCATTGTATTCACTGGTGAAATTTCCGCCTTAAATGTAAACAATTTAACTGCTTCAAATTTTAAAAGTGGAGCAATCCAAATTAGAAGCTTAAATTCCAATAAGATCGTCTCTTATCAAAACGATAAATTTATATTTATATCAGTGTTGCCAGAAGTCCGTTAAAAAAAAAGATTGGATTTGAATAGACTAACTTTAAATTAAAAATAAAAATATTTGGTAGTGTTTTTTTTTTGTCACTAAAATAACAGAATACTATAAAACACAAACAAATTTGTTTATTCAAATCTGTTTTTTTTAACGGTCAGAGTTGGCAACAGTGATTTAGATTGTCAAGAACTATTGTCCTGGTCGCTGGAATATGCGCTTTCTCTCACTTTTTGAACTTGCTCTTATTTCTTGCGCTCTTTTTGTGCAGCTCCATCAACGCTCTCCAACAATTGCTCAGTTGAAAAAAGCAATCGCATCAATCTCGCTCGCTCAGCACAAACGAAGACAGCGCATTGAACGTCGTGCGTTAGCCGAAGACAATGCCGATCAGCCCGAAGTTGAAATGGTAGCTGCCGCTGCTGCTACTTCTGGAAATGAAAGCATGCGACGCTCCAGTTGTGAGTTAGTTAACTCTTCGCTGCGCAACGGGCACGAACATCGCGCGCTTGTTTCTTGGCGTTTTCTATGGCGCTGCTTTGCACTGTTCAACGTGGATACGAATCAGCCGATCGATGACAACGCCGACAACGGACGCGCAAATCTAACGGCATTGGGCATTGAGAACGGCTCCAATCTTAAGTTTGTGCATCGCGTCAAGTATTTCGGTCGACGGCGGCAGACCTGAAAAACCACAACAACAAAATACTTTGTATATAAAAACAGCGAAAGTCTCTTCAAGTAGATCATGAATGAACATGTGCAAGTTTTCGCCATATTGTTGCTCTACACGTTTGTGGAACTTTTGGCTGGCGCCGCCTTTGAGGATGGCAACAACAACAATGTCAAGATCACCAAACAGAGCCTGGAACTTACGCAAACAATCAACATACAGCGCCAGGAGCTGATGCAGCGACAATGTGACCTCATGGAGGCCAGTAGAGAATCCATCGAGGATCTCACGGAACTGCAAATGGATCATATGATTGTGGATAAGGAACACAAGCTATTATATTGCTATGTGCCCAAGGTACGTGTACATTCAACCTATGGGAACACTAGTGGGAATATGTGACTCTTTGATACCCTGTAACAGTTGCTATCAGCGATCGCTATTATTAGTTATGAGTTTGGGAGAGTTAAACTTAATTTTGTTTTAAATAATTTTTTTTATTTATTAAGTGTTTATTTAACATCCTAGGCTCGATTTCTAGGATAAACATTTCAATTTGATTAAAATGTTGCTTTTAATGTTTAATTTTACAATATTAAATTTTAGATACAGTTGCGCTTCCATAACTCGAATTTCTCTCTAACTCTAGCTAAATGAGTGACAGTAAAATTAATAAACTTAAGAAAAATAAGCCAAATATCTCCATAACTCGATAATTTTCTTTAGATAATGGTGATTCGAGTTAGAGAAATTCAACTGTAAATCTTTTATATTTAAATTATAAAACAAAATTTTTATTTATATATATTTTTATTAATTTATTTAACAAGTCACAACATTATAAAGTTGACTTAATCCTAGGATTAACATTACAATTTGCTTAAATTGTTGCTTTAAATGTTTAATTTTAAAATTTAAAACTTTAGATATTTTTTAATAAAATTTTATTTATTTTATTATATTTCTGATTTAAAGCTTTGTATTTTTACATATGATTTTTAAGGTGCATAAAAAGTGTTGTTTTAAATTGTCTATAATTTTAAAGGATCCTATTACACTCTACTGTTACATACTTTTACACACGTATAGAACATGCCCCAAATACAGGGTATTATAAAAAAAACCACACACATTTTCGCTTCGTCAACATAAAACTTTGTTGTTTTTTTAGGTCTACCAAAATGTATTTTGTAGAATTCTTTTCGCTGTCATTCTATTCTATCCGTCCGCCCGTCCGCCCGTCTGTCTGTTTTGCCATGTGTGTTTTACTTCCCTTTCGCTTCTTCTGGACTGTCCAGCGTTGTGGCGACCCTTTGTCAAATGTGTCTCTCAATCTAAATATGTGAGTATATAAAAAGCAAAAATAAAACTCGTTTTTTATTTTTTTTGCTTTACGTTTTCTCTTTTATTGCCTGCAGCTTTTGCTCTCTTGCCACATGTGGCAAACAATTCAAACAATTTTGTTTGGCGATTGTTCAGACGAGTTTGTGACTAGGCAACTCACTCAATGAAGCTGATTCGTAATCTTAAGCCCGAACCACGTGAAGCTTATCTATAAACCGCAGCAATCTTTGATTTGGTTGCAATTTTACTCCTTGCCCCCCGCCCACAATTTCATAGACAATTGCTCAAAACAACAACCTTCTATATAGCACAATTATAGTCGTAATTGCAGATATTGCATTCTTATACCCTGGATACCATGTTTGGAGTGGGTATATACTTGCATAAAAACAACAAATATAAGAAAACATTAAAAAAACAAAAATACCATTTAGAAAACATTTTTTTTTTCAATTTCCATTTGATTTTAGGAACCATAACGCTTATAATTTTTTTTTAAACATAAATTATTAAATAATAGGTTTATGTGGATTTTAATCAAAAACTAAAAGAATTATTTTGCGATGTAAATAAATTAATTGAAAAATAAAAAAGAAATTAAATTTTTATTTTAAAATCAAAGTAAAACCCTTATTTTTGATTAATTTTCAATTATAATTAAAAAAAATTGGTAATGTAATTTTGAAAATAACATTGATTTTTTAAATTAAAATTCCAATTTTTTATTTTGAAATTCAATATAAAAGTTTATCAAATTTCTCATAACTCATAAGTAAATAATAAAATTGATGATAACCACAAATTATTTAGATTTTACCATTAAAATATTAAAAGAATAATATTACGGTCCCTGTTTTTTATTTTATAGAATACAGGGTAATTGCTTAGTCGAACCCAAGTTCGAGTTGCATAAATCTTGATATGCAAACTGCGTTTTAGTCGAGCGTCAATTAATTATAAGCTATTATTATTAAGCTGCTGTAATTTGTAATTTGTTGTTGTTGTTATGAATCGAATAGATTATTGCATGAATTCAGGTTGTCTACCAGATTTTTCAGATGAATGACAATCTCTATTTTCAAGTCACTTGTTGATTGATAAGCTTCCAACGCACTCTGAGCTCATCATTAAATCGAAATGACTTCGGCGTTTGATTTGTTATCTGTTTAACCTTATGACGCTCTATGGGGGGAATTATCAAAGCTTTTGTCTTTTATTAATTAAAATTTATTTTCCCTAAAAATAAAAAAAAATTTATACGATAAGCATCGTGACCTTAGATTGCCTAATTCAATCGTAGGAAATTAATAAAACCTGGAATTCTCCCCACATAATACATATATAGTTTCCCAATTCTCGGCTACTATCAAAGAAGTGCCTCTATAGGAACTATTTGATTAGATTAGCCAATCAATATCGACACCCAAAACGTGCTACGTGTGATATTAAAAATAACATTGTGGTTCATGTGCTCATTGCACTTTGAACCATCGCGCAACATAATGAGTGAACGAATCGCTTTAGTGGCTCAGATTTCAGATTGCGGCTGTCTGTGAGTAATACTATATACTATGCCATGAATTTGTGCCTCTAATAGTTGGCCCACCTGGCAGTGGCGCCATCTACAACACTTGCATATTGATAGACAATGTTGATACTCTACCATTTCCCTGAAATTCAATTCATTTATTTATATTTCATTGTTTACATGTAGTTGGATACCTAACAACTATTAATTATGCTCTGGGCAGCGGCCAACAAATAATCAAAAATATTTTGTATTTATTTTTTTATATGTATTTTATTGATTAACGTATTCTTAACAACAATTAATTATGCTCTTGAGAGTTTGCAAACAATTAAATAGAAATATTTTTTATCAGTAAAAAAGTCTCAAGTTCTCAAAAAGTGATTTTAAATATATTAATATTGCAAAAAATTAATAAAATGCAAATAATTAAAATATTTGAAAACTTGAATGAAATGATTTTGAATTTAAATTGTTGTTATAAACAAAATCTTTTTGAAAATATATTTTGTATAATAAAACAGTACATTTAATTTTCTCTTCTTTTTTATTATGAGCATTAAAAAGAGCACAAATGTAATTTCGAACTTCTAAATATCGCAATCTAAAATGCAATATATACATCTAATAATTACTTAGTGGCTTCATTCTTTGTATTCAAAATATTCCCAGTCTACTTGTCTATTCTTATCATTTTGCCACTTTGTTGATAAGCAGATGAAATCGATCGCCTGAGGAGGCGTGTCGTTTCATTTATCAGCAATCAGTTTACAGTCGCATAGTTTTATATTTAGGTTGATGGCATTTTATTTACTACTTAAACTTATGCTCATCTGAGATCGTTTCTCTTGAAGTCATAAGTAAGTATTCTCTTTGCCTTCAGTTTCCTTTCGACATACCTGGGTTTTATTTGACCATCACATGCTTAACTTGGCCTTTTATAGTCGAAGGAATTGCTTGAATTTTATTTTTATGATCGCTTACGCTTACCTATTGCAAATACATTTTTTTTACGGTTTGCGCATTGCATATGAAAAATGCTGAACCTGAACTTTGCCTTATTCACAGTGGTGTGAGACCTATGAATAATATTTTTTTTCTTAAAATAGTTTTGATATTGAAAAATTAATTATTTTTTAATAGAAACATACATAAACCCGTAAGCGTAACGTAACCGATATTTGATACGATTTTAGTCTCTGGCTATAATGGTTCAAAAAATACTCCTGCCTGTTACATATTCTTGCAAATTATCATACCTTGTTTGGCATTTTTCAAAATGTACTGGGTATACAGATTTTATGCAGGAATATAAAACATTTCGTTTGCCTATTGAGAGTTGAAAGAGATTTGAAAATTTCATTTTCAACTTGACAGGAGACGAGTGGCAGAACGAGTGACGTACAGCCCCACTGTGCACCATCGACAGATTTTCCTGTTTTTTGTATACGAACAAAATACGTTGTTTGTTTTTGTAATTTGAAATGTTTTTGTATCGTTTAATTACACTCGACATTGTCGGTCTCTGTCCGTCCAGATGAAATGTTTAGATGTTTGGTTTAGTTAAGTTTATTTGTTGTTGTTGTTAATATACATTGTTTACCCGTTAAGTGGCCGCACAGTGCCACTAAGAAAGTTTACATTCACATCTACAACAATTAGGCAACAATTGTTTGTATTTATTTCTTTCTTGGCGATTATTACAATTTATTGCAAGTGGTCTATTAAGAGAAATGTCGCTCGTTGCTATAATAATTTCCATTTCCAGATCTTTTAAATTACCAGTTGTTATTGTTATTTCTTTTGGTTTTATGAAGGCACTTGCCTTTATAACTAGATTTTTTAACTACCCGGCTTGCTCATTATTTAATTTCTTTCGGTTCAAATTCCACTTTTTTTTTATTTTTTAATCATATTTCTACATATTATAAGTATATTTTTGCTGGGTCATTGTGTATCAAAAATGTCGTTCATGATAAATTGCATACACTTAGAAATTATGTTACTTAGGCGAATTTGAGTGGCAAAAAGTACTATGGAATAAAATAACTATGTAACAAATGTGATATGTAAAAAAGCTAGAAAAAAAAAATAGCTTATGGTATTGGAAAATATAACTTATTTCACACTATAAATTGTAATCTGTTGAATCCTAGACATCTAATTATTTTTGTTTATTCTTTTCGTGAAACTAATTAATTTATTCAGAAAAATACCTTTCTTATTAATGTATATAATTATTAAATGTTGACTTTTCTAAAAGTAAATAACCAATGTAACTTCTCAAGACTCGAACTTTATTTTATCACATTCTCTGTTAATACGTTCCACTGTCATTAGGATTCAAACTTATCATGCAAATGAATCGATAAAAAATGCTTTATTATACTGAAATTTTTATTTCCCTTCTGCTTCTTTTTCATTATTTATCAACCAACTCGATTGATTGATTATTATTCCCGTTTTCGCCAAACTAAACTACAAACTTATAAACTTCACAGCCATTTCACAAGTGATAAAAACACTTTGATATGCTGAGGAATTGGAATCCCAGGAAGTGTTTGGCTTATCGGTAATTGTTAAAAAATTTCACTTGAATTACGCGTACAAACGAATACTCATGAATACCCAAAATTCTGATTCATTAGTCTAAATATATTTCATATATAGACAAGCCGAAAAAAATACATTTTGTGGCCTCAATTGGGATATTGTTTATTTAGTTTAAATTGCAACAAAAAGCTAAACTAAACAAAATGTTTAAATTTGATTTTCAAAGGTGGCCTGTACGAACTGGAAGCGTGTTCTGATGCTGCTGACGGGCAAATGGCAGAATGGCACAGATCCTCTACAGATTCCCGGCTCATTGGCCCATTCCGTGGGCATGTTCACCAAGTTCTATGACCTGACGGAGGAGGAACGCAGCCAGGTGCTCAGCGAGGACTACACACGCTTCATTCTGGTGCGACATCCCTTCGAGCGATTGCTCTCCGCCTATCGCAACAAGTTGGAAGGCGGTTCGCCCAGCGCTCGCTACTTTCAGTCGAGGGTTGGTCGACAAATAGTCAGGGAGCTGCGTCAAGGTGCGAGCAATGAGTCACTGGAGCAGGGCAACGATGTCCAGTTTGGGGAGTTCGTAGAGTATCTGCTGCGACCAGAACTGAGTCGGGTGAATCAGACGGACTACAACGAGCACTGGGAGGTGATAGCCAAGCTCTGCAATCCCTGCGTCATGAAATATAATGTTGTGGGTGAGTCAAGCCATGGAATAGCACTAGATATAGAGACAGAATGTGACTTTTACCAAGCCCACTTTTTCTGATATTTGTCATTTTTAACTATTTTAATGATTTAAATTTTTAAAGACTACTAATATATATCGACAGTAGGGAAAAACTTCAAGATAAAACACCGTATTGTTAATGTAAATTAAATAATAACTATTTACAAAGCAATTTAGGGAAAATATTGTTATACAGGCCTGTTGCGAAGTTCACTCTCATTATGATTTGTCAGAATTAAATTTCTTTAACCTGCTATATTTAGAGGATTGACATTACTTTGAGCTGATGAGTTTAAGTCCGATGAATAGATGCATATCACTAAAAGCTAAAAGTAAAAAATAATTTTTATTATTTGGCACTGTCTGCTGCTTCTTAAAACTGATTTTTAGGAACAAACAAATGACCAGAGTGTGTATACAAATATTTTTTGTATGAATTCAAATGGTTAAGAGCGTGAACTTTTTATTTTAGAACTTTCTGACTTTGTTCACCTTTTCAGGTATTAAATGTAAAATGAAAATATGGTTCACATTAAGCGATTTTCACAATATGTACTTAAAATTTGCAAATAAATATATAGTGAACTTTAAAGAAGCTTTTTAAAATCGGTAATGACATTCTCAAGACAAGCGTACTTTTGAAAAACAGTATCAAAAATTAAATGCATTGTTAGTTATTAAATTAAGTATTAGTCTGAGAAAGTAAATTTGGTAAAAGTTACAGAGCAATTTTGTTGCCTAGTGTAATCGATAAATGTCACTCTCTAATATCATCTTTTATATTCCAGGCAAATATGATACCCTACTGGATGACTCTGCCCTGGCGCTTTATTTGTCGGGTACCAAGAACCTGACATTCCCCACGGGCCACAAACCCTCCAGCACCAAGGCCAATCTACGCAAATACTTTGATCCACTGCCCATTGGAGCCATACGTCGTCTCTATGAGATCTATGAGGAGGACTTTCGTCTATTTGATTACGGCTTGGATGATGTTCTTGGCTTTGAATTCGGCTGATAAAAAAATTATGTATGAACATGAAAGTAGATGTTATTCCTCAGCTATTTCCATGCCAATTTCACTGTGAACATGACGCTTTCCACTGGAGAACTTTGTGATTTTAGTCTAATTTAATTAATTACTTAATACCATATGTTATTAGTTAATAATCAATACAGCTGCATGCGAATATTAGTGTTATATAGCATAGTTAATAATTTACTAAGTTGGTTTGATGTTGCAATAAGCAATTGTTTTGTTAATTCTAAGAAATTTATACCATTTTAAGTTCATTCATTGTTTAAAGTCTTAAAAACAGGCCAACAAGTTGTCATAGTTATATTACAAGTAAAATATGTTAAGAAATTCCATATCAATATAAAATATGTACCTAAATCAAATCAAACTTAAAAGATCTCTTTAATATTTAGGAATGTATCGAAATTGTTTGTTTGTTTATTCACTTGGAATAGGTTTGAGACAGTGGAAAATTGTAGATAAAATTCTATATTCAAGTTATTTAAAAATGCATGTGTTTCCGCTTCTGTTTTTGAAATAATTGTTTTGTAAACGAGTATGGCCCTTTCTCGCTTAAATGCACATGTGCATTGTTTTTTATTTTGATTTCTGCTTGGCATCAATGAACTTTTCTTATCAGCGAGTTATAGTATAATTAAATGACGTGATAAAAGGTTTTTCTATAGTCAGATTCCGCGAGCATTGACAAGAGTTAAGATTACATAGTCTGCCCTTTTGATTTCGCAAAAGCTTTCACATTTTGCAATAGCCAAACAAAGTTTAATTTTCAATCCGAATTTTGTATACGCTCTTAGGAAGCTTATTTAACAACTGGAGCATATTTTAAATAAAAGGGTAAAAATAGATAGCTTCATTAAAATTATGCTAGTTATTGAAGAAGTGTAAAATTAATTATTCATAAAAAGGGGATCTCCCCAGTGTTTTCTGGTTTCGTAACGAACGTTACGTTTAACAATTTCAATCGGTTAATACCGGTTAACTGTTATGGTCCTAACATATTTAAATATTTATAAACAGGATAAGTTATTTATATTATATTTATACTATGAAACAATATTTTCTTACCAGTGAGTTTCCTCGAGCATACCTGACTTTTATGATATGCTATAACTCACTTTAAAAAACTTGCCCTGTTCAAATTGCCGATTAGATATTGAGAGACAATCGAATAAAGCCATTATCAGTTAATTGTTATTGATAAGAAATTAGTGATGGAACTTCTGCTGTTACAAACTGTTTGACAAAGTTGATATACCCTACGCGTAGTGTAGAGAAGAAAAGCTCAATGGCGCCAGTGTTGTTTATCACCAAAACATAGACAGCACAGACGCCGACAGATCTGTCCAATGAATAAATGAATTTAAATACGCAATATTGCCAATATCAAAGTTCAGACGACAGAGAAACGCAACAATTTGCCAAAAATAACATCTGTATACAGTTTGTATTCCTTGTTCGATATCATTCGTAAACAACAACAATAACGGCACTTGTCAAGCCCCCACAACAATTCAAGGTCATAAGACAATTGATATTCATACACACATAAGTCATGGAAAAAATAATAGAAACGGCATTTTTTTTCGTTTTTTTGAATTTTGTAGAAATTTTTTTTTTTTTTTTAACGGGGGGAAAAAAAAAAAAAAATTAAAAATAGAGAAAATTTTTTTTTTTTTGGGGGAAAAAAGAAAGCAAAGTAAGAAAAATACTAAGGATTTGGTGTTGGTTTGGTTTTTTTATTTTGGGGGTTTTTTTGGTTGTCTAGTTTGAGAGTTGTTTTGTTCGGTTTTTGGGGGGTTTTAGGTTTTTTTTTTTTTTTTTTTTATTTGTTTAGTTTAATTTTTTTTTTTGTTTTACATTTGCAAGTTTGTGTGTGTGTGTGTCTTTTTGGCTTTGTTATTCAATGACGGTTGCGCTTTTTATTCAACAATAACTTAAAGTTAAACATTGACAAGACATTCGAAACTAATATTTAATGCTAGCATTATGTGTATGTGTGTGTGTTGGTTTTGGTTGTGGGTGTGTTTTTTCTTTTTCAATAAAAACAAAAGCATTTGTTGAATCATATTCTCGTTCAATTTTCAGTCCATAATTTTGTTGCATTTCCACTTCTTCTTCTTCTTCGTTTTTAGTCATTGTAACTGTAACGCTGCTTCACACTGCGGTATTTTTTCAACGAGTACAACGCCTCCACCTCCTTGGCGAGATAACGTCCCTGTGCCAAGAGAGCAACGATCTTTTTGGGATCGCTCTCATCCTTGTTCTTTATGAACGCATCGTGCACTTGCTGGCGAAACTTTTGCGGACCATTAAGGCCGGGATAATCACGGCCCAAATATTGTAACTGCAATGGAATTTACGCAACGTTTACTTTCTATTTCCAATTCCACTTCCAATTTCCCCTTCCAAACCAGTGCAACTGCACGTGGTGGCGACAATTGAATCAGCATTCAACTTACGTGCTTGTAGAGAGTGATAACTTTGGAGCGCAGCTCTGACATCACCAGTTATCAAAAGGTATTTGTTTAACTCCTAAATGCAATCAAAATAACTTAATGTTATTGGTATTTGTTGTAATTCGCTTGCTGTGCAGATGACAAATGCCGTGTTTCGTAGAGTTGTGTAGTTTCGTTCTGAACAAGTTCAAATGAATGGGTCATTAAAATGAACGAATGAACTTACTCAGTCAATCATGAACTAAATCGTTCATTTCGCATTTGGTCAAAAAATTCTTTAAATAAAATTTTAAATTTCTTTAACTGCGCGGGACCTTATTTTTTATTATATTTGTTTTCTTGCAAAATATGTTCATTTTGCACTAAAAACTCGCCGGTTAATACGGAGAATTTAGAGAATGTCTTTTCTTTTCTCGACAAAATTAGTGATTATAGTTCACGGCTGAAAATGAACGATTGAACTTATATATTGAACTAAAAAGCCCAACTCTACAGTTGACAAAAGCCGGGCTTCGAGCATGTGACAGTATTTTTTGTATGCATGTTTGCTGCCGGAAAATATACCAAAATGCAACGCACTAAAAAACACCCATAAATATGCTGTTGACTTTTAAATATGCGCGGGCAATGCAAAGTCAATCTTTGGCTTAAAATAAATTAATTAAGGTAAGGCCTGCAGTGTTTATTATTATAATATAATTGTTTTTTATGCAATATTTAAATTTTAAAACAAGAAACAATTTTATCGTTGCAAAATGGCAGTTGCAACTCAGTTGGCAGCACCGCACAATGTTCGTGTCAGCCGGCCGGAATTTAGCAGGTTTTATTTTTCGGTAAGTGCGCGAGCAACTTGGCAATTAATGCAATTTATTAGCATTTTATTGTAATCATCAGAAATCGAGGCATTGCAACTAGCTGCGCTAGAATGGCAAGCGAAGTTGATAAGGCTCAAAGTGCTGCGGCATCTGAGGACACCATATTTGGCAAGATTTTACGCAAGGAGATTCCATGCAAATTTATCTACGAAGACGAGAAAGTAAGTACAAAGGGCACCTGACAGTTATATCAATATTTTGCACTTGTAAATAGCCAGAAATGGCGGAAAAATAACTAAATTGGCTGTGCCGACTGCAAGGTTACCATTGGATTTTTAACATATTCGTTTACATTTCTTTCAATTTACAGTGCGTGGCCTTTAATGATGTTTCGCCACAAGCGCCCACCCATTTTCTGGTCATACCACGCAAACCCATTGCCCAGCTGTCGCTAGCCGAGGATGGAGACGCCGAACTACTGGGTCACTTGATGCTGGTGGGTCGCAAAGTGGCCAAGGAGGTGGGTTTGGAGCAAGGCTATCGTGTGGTGATTAACAATGGTCAACATGGAGCTCAGTCCGTTTACCACTTGCATCTGCACTTCCTGGGCGGACGCCAAATGCAGTGGCCACCTGGCTAAAGTTAAACACCCAACATGCAATTAATAAACACAGAATTTAGAGAAATAAAACCATATTAAAAACTATAAAAAAAACAGAATATACAATACATATGTACATGGAAAAGAAAGTAATGTGTAAATGTTCAGTATGGAAAATATTGCTTGAAATCGACGACATTGTTGAGGAATTTCCTCAATTTAGCCTCGTTGCGGCTTTTCTCGCTGAAACTGTTCAGATCCAAGCAATTTAGCTGGATCTCGTCGGTGCCCAACTGGGTGGCGATTTTTCCGCCTGGGCAGCTTAAGCGACGTGTATTTAACAGATCCAATTTGGTGCCGACGACAAGGATCGGAACATGACGACGCCTTAAAATGGGACGCAGACGTTTGTGACGATAGCGACAAATCTGTCGCAGCGGCTGATAAAGCCAATCGTGCAAATTGTCGTGCGTTCGCATATCTAAAAGATCGTATACTAAAATAATGCCATCGATGTGACGATATAAACGATTTCTGTGCTCGCGCGGTAAGCGAAGGCAGCTCTTTAAATCGTAAAATTCAACAAAATATGGTATCATCATCATCCTGTGTGACGTGCTGCTGCTGCTGGGTGGAAACGGAGGAGGGTCGCAGGGGGAGCAGCTGCTGCTCGGCGATGAGGAGGACGAGGTCCAGTCGGGCGTTGGGGGTATTCCCAAAACATTGGGGATATGCATGGGATATTCATGGAGACGCACTTGCACATTCCACCAGACATCGCCGACACTGCGCGTCGAGGGCGTTGGCGTATCCTCGCTTCTGGCCAACAAATCCGTTAGACGTGATTTACCCACGCCTGTGATTATCGAAATAATTAATTAATAGACTTTCTTGCAAGTGTAATTTCAAATTCGCAAATTTATTCACCTGCATCGCCGAGCAGCAATATGCGTACTGTGGAAACGTGTTGAATTGCTTGTGGCTGTTCCATCGTTGTTGAAGATGTACTGTCAACAGAAAATATATTGATTGCTGCTGCAATAAACAACGGCCAACTCTGTTCATATTTTTAATTGTTCAATTTTCATTTGGCGCTCCGTAAAAGCTTGGAGCCCATTCTGGCATAACATCGATAGACTAAGACATATAACATATCGATATATTGCAGTTCGATAAAAGCATGCTTACAAATCTTAGAAGGTTGGCGCTGCTAGTCTCTCAATTTAAAGCTTGTGACGTCATTGATTTAAATGCATTCCTCCGATGTATACATGGAAACGTGTTTAATATATTGATTGCTGCTGCAATAAACGGTCAACTCTGTTCATATTTTAAATTGTTCTATTTTCATTTGGCGCTCATTTGGCATTACATCGAAACACTAAGAAATATAACTTATCGATACATTGCAGTGCGATATCAGCATGCCTAAAAACCTTAGAAGGTTGGTGAATATCGGCAGAGCGACGCGGCGATACAGCTCGGGTGTTGGATTTGGACTAATGGCCGAGGTGTTCGGCAGATTTATTGAAAACTCTAAAATTATCTTAAACTACTTATATCTATTAAAATAGTAACCTAAACAATCAATAGTTATCGTCTTCATACGACTGCAGATGGTGTGATGACTCCGTATCTGTTCGCAGACTTTATTTACTTAGGTCCACGGCCTATCAGCATATCGAAGTGTGTGACAATAGTGAAACTATTCTAAGACAGGGCTTATCTGAGGCTCTAGTGGAAAATTTATGTTTTAGAATTATAAGATTAAACATAAAGCTTGTGACGTTATTGATTTAAAGGCATTTCTCCGAAGTATACGTGGAAACGAGTTTAATATATTGATTGCTGCTGCAATAAACAACGGCCAACTCTGTTTATATTTTAAATTGTTCTATTTTCATTTGGCGCTCATTTGGCATAACATCGAAAGACTTAGAAATATAACTTATCGATATATTGCAGTGCGATATCAGCATGCCTAAAAAATCTTAGAAGGTTGGCGCTGTTTAGTCTTTCAATTTAAAACTTGTGACGTCATTGATTCCGCCTTTTAACTCAAAGCCAATATTTTTTGTACTATTTGCATTTTTAAAAGCATGAAATAAAACTAAATGAAAAGTAGTTTTAATAGTTTCAAACATTTGTTTATTCTTTATAAACGTTCGTCATTTCATTTCATGTCATTTCATTTGTGTTTTTTGTTCACATCAGTGTATTTTTGTGGTTTAATTAATCTACAGACGATGTTGTTGTTGTTGTTGTTGTTTTGGAGCCTCGCATACATCTGTTATTTGTGTTGTTGTTGATTTTGTTTTAAATTCTTTGATTTTTGTATTGAAATAAAATTATTTACTTGTTTGCAATACAGTTGCATCACATATATATATGTATACATGCATGTATATAATGTAGTATGCAGTTTATTTATTAATATAATTCAATCGTCTGTTTTGTTTTACTTTTATTTTTTGCTTTGCATTTATTCAGTTTGCAATTAGGTTTGTTTTTTAAGAGTTTTAAAACATATTTATTATATACGATTTTCTTCTTTGTTGTTGTTCATTTGCATTATTCATTCATATAGTAAATATAATTTATTTAAAATTCAAAAAACAGCTATAAACAGTTTATTCATAAACAACAAAACTCCGAACAGAGCTTAATGATGTGGTGAGTTGCGCGACAGGGGCGAAAGTGTGGTGAGTATGTGTTTATCGCGAGTTGAGTTGAGTTTCGATTGCCGCCATGTGAAATATAACGGTAAATAGTTGAATTATATATTTGTATGCATATTTATGTATGTATATTTTAATGCATTATTTATATACCGTATGGTTAGTTTTCATACTATGTGGTGCTGTGGTGATTATGTATAACTCTTCATTTAACTGTTAATTCGCTTTACGATATTTATATATCATATAAAATGTTGCTGTTTTCTTATATTTTTTGTAATACTTTGCCGATTTCATATAAATATGTATGCATGTTACAGTACGTCAAATAAGTGTTTTGACAAACAAAAGTCATAGTAAAAATATTAAATGATTTTTATATTAAGAAATTGAATTTTTTTTATAAAATAAAATAAAACATGCATGTTTTTTAATTTGTCAAAACATTTTCTTGACCAACTGTATGTCGTTATGTATGTATGCATGTATATCGCGTATGTATTTGCATATGTATGTAATGTGGCCTTTAACTCATTATTTCAACATCAAACATTTCCCTATATTTTGGTTTACCTATTTTTACTTGTATATTTGTATTATTTTTCTTAGCTTGTTGTATTTGTCATTATTACATTACTTCAATTTGCCTAATACATGGTGAAATTATTATAGGTAGCGTATTTACTCACCAGGACCTCTTTTTTTTGCATTTTACGTCAGTGGCGTGAAGAGTATGGAACTATCTGGCTCTGCTCTTCTCTGATTGTGGTGAAAAAAATAAGACGCGTGGTGAAGTCCATACGCCACCTACAATAACATCAACATGGCCTAACACACACATACACGCATTATATGTAGGTGCATTTCGTTCTCTCTCTTTTGCTCTCTCTTTCTGCTAGATTATGTGCTCTTCTTCTATTCATCCCATCATCCAATCGTCGAGTGCGCTCTATATTTTATTGTTTATCGTGTTTCGTATGGTGTTGCTAAATGCCTTTATGCCTGATTTATCGAATATATAGTATATATCTATATAAATTACATACATAAATATCTAAAAATAAAAATACATGGACTTCTACAGTTTTTTTTGTTTTAATTTATTTGGTATTTGTTCTTATCTTTCTTTGTTATATTTTGTTAAATTTTTTTTTTTATTTTCTTTCAACTACTGATTTGTGCTTTTTGTGATGGCTTCTGCGCTGCGTAGTACATACAGTATACACAGTGTACGACTAACGGTAATCATATAGTACTATATGTGTATGTATGTTGTATACATCAATGTATATGTGTAACTAATACGACTCATTCATTGGTCAGTTCGTGGGTGGCTCTGTGTGTGTATGTATGTGTATCTGTGTGGGTGTGTGTGTGGTGAGTATGTACATGTATTAGTGTTTTGTGTTTAGTTACACTGCCGTCGAAAATATTATGGACAGCGTAAGCTCGTGTTTAAATGAATATACCGAAACTGAAAAGAAAAACACAAATGAAATATTTATATATGTATCCATAGGCATATATAGATATATATATTTATATATGTATGTATGTGTATAATTGGTTTTTATTCATTCATTCAGTTTAAATCAATAATCAACATCATTTTATATAATTCCATATAATTTGTTTAATTAATGCAAGTATTTATGTGTATATATATAGTTGGTTGTGGTAAGTTTCGTGTCTTTCTTGTTGTTGTTTATTTTGTTTTGATAATTTACAGTAATTATTTGGAAAAGCAAAGTACGTATTTTTTTTAAATATATATATTTATTTTTTTATATTGAACAATACTTGTAATTTGCTGTAGAATTTGTTTGCCTGTCCGTTTTCTGTTTAATTTATATATATTTGTAATTTAGATGAATTATATTACATAAATATTTTGTTGGTATTTTCAGTTAGTATCTGTTTATGTTGCTGTTTTTCTTATTATTTATTTTTTTTATATATTATATATTTTCTTGTGAACATAACTACAAACTGTGTGCGGGACTTTTGAGGATCCCCAACTACGCTTTATCATTATTACATGTAATTTAATTATAATCATTTATATACCATTTTTAAATATATCGTTTTTTTTTACAGGACAAAAACATCTAATTCAATAGTTAATTTTACTTTTGCAATATGGAAATAATCAAATCAATTAAATAATTAATTTATTATGGCCAGCTCTCTGAGTGGAATGCCCCTAATATATCATTCCAAACAGATTGCAGCCTGTTGTTGTTGTTGTTATTCTTCTTCTTTGAAAATACGAAATTTTAGTAGATTTTGTGCACAGGCTGCACAACGTTATAGAAGTATATATATAAATGTATGTATATTATTTAGATTTCAATGTATATATGTATGTTTATATATATTGTATATATATATGTATATATACTTGAATATAATATAAATAGTAATAACTATTATTGTTCTTAATATTTCATGTTTTAACATTTTACTTTTGCTTTAGTTTAGTATTTATTTATGTATATTTTCATTATGACCTAATATGCATTTTCAAATCAATCATTAATCAATCAAATATGTATATGATTGATAAGAAACAAATAATACGATTAGTAGAAACCTGAAGAGCTTTATGAAGCAACTAAAAAAATAAAGTTTTTTAAGATAATGTATTTAGAATAGAAGTTTCGGAAGAGTAGAATACACAGCGAACTAAAAGATTGATCAATCAACTAATGTCTAGAATGTGAAATGTTCAATATACGATAGGTAGCTTTATGTTTTATAGGTTTAAACTGATGATATTTTCCATTGAAATCACGCTTTAAAGTTAAACTTTTGTTATTTGCTTTTATGTTGTTCTTTCTTTCTTGTGTGTTCTCTTTTCTTTTGTTTTGCTCTACTTATACGTCTGATTTAGCAAACCTCAGCTTTGTGTATATATAACATTAGTCTATGCAGGGGTTATACATAATTTTTACTCGTAATATAATATATTTATTCACTTTGTTTTTACTTCCATTTTATTCTCATATGTCATTTATATGTTGATGTTTAATATACTTACACAGTTACAGTAATACATAATACAATCAATAATTAAATATAATAAATTAGTTTACATAACAGTTTCACTTTTGGTATTTTCCTTGATTTTTCTAATAAACTTTCAACAGTTTTTTTGTAAAATGAAAACATAAATAAATAATGTTTACTTTATTTAAAATGAATAAAACTTAACTTTTTAAAATGATGATTTAGTTGTTTTTCCATTTTGTTTTTGTTTTTTTTTTAAGTTTTTAATATATTTGAGTATATAGAGTTTTGGAATTATATTTGTAACATACTCGTAGATTTTTCATTTATCTCATGACAACAACAATAAAGTACTAGAAATTTTCTGCATTATTTTGAAATAAATTTGATTAATCCAATTCAATACGAAACGTTTTGTTGATTAATTTATTGCAGGCGCAAAGTTGGATAATAAATTGCTTTTTTTTTGTTTTATTTTAATGGATGAACCAATGTAACTAGAACTTAATTTTCTAATTTCTTTATAGTATGTACTTCATCTTTTCGATAGGCTTGTGTATTATATAGTATTTGAATCTGATTTGATTTGATTTTGTTGTTGATAAACTGCGCGGGCTACGATATTTATATTGATTGTTGTTTGTTGTGGGGTCTGTTGAGGTTCTTGAAGATCCATAATAATGATCCAATGGATCAGTAGCTGATGATGCATACGATTACAATGACGGTTCGCTTGAGTTATCTTTGGTTTCCTTTCGTTTTCCATAACATCTGATACATAGGTGTGCTGAAATGCAAAATAAATCTATTGTAATACAAATATAGAGAGATCTATTTACATCAGAGGTTATAAATAAATGCTCAACCCTTTAAGACTGTCTGTAAAATAATTGCTATAAGAAATAGAATGTATTAAACCAAATTTTACTTTTCTTTTTTTATGTTTTCCCGCATTTTTTTCATTAGAATATCCCCATAAAATATTATAAAAAGCCCTTTTCGGCTCTTTATTTTACGAGTATTGTTGGCGAAAAAAGCATATCAATTTAAAAACTGAATCTTAGTTTTGAATGTCATAAGCATTAATTTTAAATAATAAAAATTTAATTCTATGATTTAAAATTATTATAATAATTTAATATAAAAAATTTTATGTAAAAATAAAAAATGAAAGTTTAACCTGTCTCTCTTAACTCTTTTTGAAACGATTTTATTTGTCTTTTGTAAAAAAATGAAAAGAAAATTCTTATTTTTCGATCTAAATAACAAATAATTGCAAAAATGGCAGTTTTATTTAAAAATCATGGTGGTACTCCCATTTTTTTTTTTTATTTTTATAATAAAATAATATTTATTTTAAATTTGTATTATATTTTTAATTGAAATAAAAATGGAAAATTAAAGTTTATCCTGATCTTCACAAATATTTATGACGATTTATAGTATTTTATTTTCACCAATGTTTGCTTTTTCAACCATAGTTACAGGAACTCCTGAAGTCGAGTATGCTCGACTAGAACCTTTGTCAGTTATTTGCAACCTCTGATTTGTATTCGATTTAATAACTTACCTGTATTTGTCAGCCGTGTAGCGTTTACTTCATGTTCTTGAGAATTTCGTCAGTTTCCTCGGGATCCTTGAGGGTGTGCCATTGGGCAATGGGCCGACGGGGCGATGCCAACATGTCGGACCAATGGCGCAGCTCAGTTCCGGTTCCCATGCAGCCGAGTATACAGCGTCCAATGGGCTCAGAGGTGCCAATACGATCGTAATCCACAACGGTAACAACAAGACAGATTTTCTATGTGGAGTTCCCAGCAAAACAAAGAATTGATTAATTGATTAGTCAATTTTCTAGCATATTTCCATCAATTTAACGGTCTTTCTTTTGTTTTTTTTTTATTTTATTATTTTTTTTGGGGAGAAGGAACTGCTATGCGTTGAGCATAGAACTTTGAGTGGAAGAACTTGATTTCGTATTTCAGATATACAGTGTTCTGTTTTGTGGGTTTTCGGGGGAGGAAAACTGTTACTGGTTACAGGCAGACACTACGAGTTCTGTATTGGAAAGCAAATTACAAAAGACTTATAGTTTTGTATATATATTGTTTTTTTTTTTGTGCTCTTTTTTTTAGAACATGGTGCAGATTTTTGCTTGTTTCCCAAACTTCTGTCAGCGGAGTAGAAGAATTTTTTTTTTGGGGGGGGAGAGCGGAGTAGAATCCCATCAAAAGTTAAGTACAAGCTTTTTAGGAGTTTATCTAAAGGCGGGCGACATATTTTCAAGCATTACAGAAAGCGCCATTAAATACAATTCTAAAGTGATTTGATATTTAATATTTAGCTATGATTAAATCAGCGGTGGGCACGAAATCTGAATTCGGGAACACTGTTGTTGTTGTTACTTCACGGCGCCAAATATACAGAAATAATGTTGAGAGCAGCCCTTTGCTCCCGGAGCCAATGCGTGCCCACCGCTGGTTTAAATTATGAATGGATTGGAATTTGTATTTGTTTTAACAAGCATAGCATGCATTTGACTAGGCTTTAGAAATTATAATTGTATGATACAGAAAATAAAGTTATTGTTTAGAGTGAGAAGCATGTGAAATATTTGGTATTTTTTTTTAGCTGGTATGTGTGTTTGTTGGTGTTTTGGTATTTATTTGGTGATATGCGCAATGAGATATATATATATAGATCTCTTGTCTTAACCTGCGGCTAATGAACAAATTACTTTTCTTTATATATATATTGAAAACATATATAGCATTATTTGTTGTCAACTTTAAAGCTGCAGCAAAAAAGAAAAATGTTCATTAAATACGTGTAAACGAAAATGTATAATATTCAATCCCATTTAGTCGTTAAACTTTTGCTCCTTCAATTCATCTCTTATTTTCTTGGTCAGAATACTACTTTTGGGGGGCAGGTCTCGGACTAGCACACGTAACCAGAGTTCTTTTAATTGTTTTTTTTAAATATATCATTTATTTTCGTTGAATGTATGTAATGTTGTTTGTTTGTTATTCATGTTGATACGCTATACTTCTCTGTGGTGTGTTTATAACTTGAACTTGTACTGTATTTTGGTTGTATATTTCTGTAGTAGTTGGTGGGTGCGATTGGTTTATTCGATATTCAAATCAGAAGACAGTGTCAAAATAATGTACCCACTATTGTGGTGCATTATTGACGCCGCTGAGTTAGTTTGCGATAGTTTGTATTATGGAAAGAGTAGTTAGGTAGTTTAATATAAAGTAGTATTTGTAGTTAAAGAGTGAGTGTGGTTTTTTTTTATTGGCATCATCATGGTTATCGATTTATCGATGCTCGTGCACTGCGAGAGCGCGCCGCACTACTGCTGCGCTCTCAAAATGTTACATTAAGTAACGAATAATTAACTACGATTAGACTGTGTCTGTGTATTCAGTGTCTTTCTTATAATTGATTGATTGCCTGATTGATTGATTCATTAGTCTGTAGTTGTTACTGCGAAGCGGACCTACAACACCTATTGAACTCGAATCGAATTGTCATTTTTGTCTGGTGTCAAAATCAACATTGAACATATACAGAAAAAAAATCATCAGCTGAGGCTAAGCACAAACTAAAAATTAATTATTTGGTATCTCAATCAAACTACATAAAGTAAATGAAAACTTTTGGGCAACAACGTACTGCGCTCAGCATTTTTGTCATTTTTTATATATTTACAGCCGGAACGTGGGCGTGGCAGTCGTTGGGCAAAATATTTAATATATATATTTATATAAAAACAAAAAAAATATAAAGCAAAAAAGTATTTTTTTTTTTTAACGATTTAGATTAAATTACAACATTGAACATTGAATACTTTTTGATTAATTAAGTTGGGTTTTTGTTTTTGATTTTTGGGGCACACATACAATATAAAAATTGGAATTTTTTGGGCTATACGAAAATGATTTATTTTTTTCTGGCTATCCATTAAGTATTGTTTTGGTTTGTTTTTGTTTAAGAGTAAGAGTGATATTGTTGTTATTGGAATACGAATACGAATACAAGTATTCAACATATATGTAATATATATATATATATGTAAATATATAGAGATATGTATATAAACAACAACAATTGCACGAAAGAGGCTAGTGTGGAGGCGGGTTCGTTACTCAAACTTTGTTTAGAACATGTTTTTGGTTAGATAGTTCGGAAGGGACAGCTTTTTTGGTTAACAGTTAACAGTTGGGTAGTAAGTAGTAGTAGTTGTAAGTATTAGTAGTAGTAGAGTAGTAGTAGTAGTAGAGTAGTAGTAGTAGTAGTAGTAGTTGTGGTTTTATAGGATAGTATAATACATTCTCGCATACTTGTATTTGTTCAAATGGTACTTCAAATGAGAACGACTCATTATAGTAAGGGTTGAGGGTGCATTTTTTGATACTTGTCTTCTTCTTTTTCAAACGTTTGCCATTTTGCATGATTGCAATTTTCACATATGGATCTATAAAATAGAAAAAATTGAAAGAAAGAAAAAGAAAACATTTTCTTTTTATAATAATAACGTAAAAACTTTGAACTTGATGAGCAGATTTTTTTTTCTTTTGTCTTTTAAGATTTTTTAGTTTTTTTTTTTACACACACATATAAAGTAAAACGTTACATAAAAACTTTCGATTAATTGAATATAGAATATTGTTTAAAATAGATAGATTATTAACAAATTGTACTTTTAAAGAAACGAAAACAACGATTAAAAGAGAGATCTGAACAAACGAAAGCTGAAACTTTTTAGGTAAAAATCAATGTTAATCCCAAAAATTGGGATATATCAAATATTATTAAATAAAGTCTTAAATGCTCGAAAAATTAGCATTTAAGTATTCATTATATTGAAATGTTATCGACATATGGAAAATCGCAAGAGTCGCAAAAAACGCGTTGATCGACGATACGACAGTTTATCGATAACTTGATGTTTGTTTCCACTTTCGTTTGCTTGTTGAAATTTCAAAATCAAATATAGATAGATATATAGTTAGATATCAAGATAAGTTAGTTTTACTTTGGAACACAGTAACACGTTAAACTCAAGGCAGTTAACTGATAAATCAAAAGATACAAACAAATAAATAGTTGTATATAATTTTTTTAAAATTAGTCTCATCATCGAATATCATAAAGAGCATGGGAACAAAAAGGTCAATTGCTTTTTTTTTCAGAAAACATACTGGAAAATGTTCTTTTGTTTGTAAAAGCCTAGAAGAACTTGACATCCCCGGAATTCGGGGCTTTCGTTTTGTCGGATATATTCACTGGCAACGTTCTCTGATTTTTTTCGCTCTCCAACACTGGAGAGTCGAAATACGTATACTTGATGCGTGTTGGGTTGAATATTAGAATACGAATTAGATTACATGCAAAAGTGTAGCTAGAAGCAAGCGAATTTTAATTTACCGCTAATACGAGTATTTAGCCAGAATTAATTCGAATTTTGCTGTTGTTGTTTGTTTTGTTATTGTTTTTTTATTTATTTGCCAGGCATAAGTCAAAAAAACTGTGCACAATTTCAAGATGGTAACGTTGCCAGACCAAAATATATCCATGGATTAAATGATATCAGTTTGATAAATTGTTGATTATTGTTATTATTATTTTTTTTTAGCGTACGCGATATTACATAAGAGTTTAGTATTGTTTAAAAATGCAAGTCGAAAATTTGCGCTAAATTAGTTAGAAAAAGTTTAAAGTTTGTTTGATAGTAGATTGAAAAGTTGGTCAAAAAAGTAATTGGGAATAAAATTTAAATACTTTGCTCTCTGCAAACGTTGCCTTGGCGTTTGCATTTCACTTCCTTGATCTTAACAAATATTAAATCAATATCAAATTAGTCAAATCATTAATCAAATCAAAAGCAAAGCAATAACATAATACATAGAAACTTGGCTATGGAATTTATAAACACGTAGTATAAAAATAAACACTAACGCGTTGCCAAAAATGCAAATTGGACTCGGAGAACTTAAATGAGTCTTTGTTTTTTGTTTTTTTTTTTGCATTTTGACAACGCTTTGGTAGCACGCTATATTACCAGACAATCCACCGACGTCCATTTTCTTCAAGTTCTTGGCCTCGAGTATGACAACTGTTAGTTTTCCGGCGGTCGGCACATAACGCAGCGAGAAGCAAATGTCACCAAGCTTTTCCTGTGGAAATGCGACACAAATTAAAGAGAATATTCCAATGGATTAGTGCTAAAATTACAACTCTATGCGCATTTACAACATTTAACACTTCACATAAATTCTAAAGAGTTACAATTAACCAGTTTTAAATATATTTATATCGTAACTATTCGAGGTGGGTTTCAATCGCGAGAGTCAAGTAGAATTATCTTGAATATAATTGACTCTCAATATTTTTCAGTTTCTTTAAAAATAGACAGTAACATTTTGCAATTTTTGGGGATTACTTTTTAAGTTCTATATAAGAATTTGAATGTATTCGAAAACTGCTCAAGAAGCTGTCATATTTAGAATTTATTGAATAGGAAAGTTTTAGTTTAGCAAATTTTTAAAGTCAGACTTATTTATATCGTAGGTAATCGAGATAGATTTCAAACGCCATAGACATGGCTTTCTTGAGATCTAACTATATTTTAAGATTTTCAGAATACTCTAAAAAAACTTAGTTTGAAGGCGCTAAAAAATTCGTGAAAACTATAGCAAAAAACTTTTAAAGGAATTGAATTTATTGGAAATTAAAAACTGTTTAAGTTTAAGAAAATTTTGTTTTGTCTTCAACAAAGGAAATTAATTGCTGAATTTTCAGAGTCTTGGTTTGGTTAACAATACGCAATATAATAATACGATGTAGTTTAATAAACAAGAGTACACAAGTTAAACAGTTAATATAGTTTAATTTCTTACTGAATACACACAAAATAAAAAAATAAACTCAAATAGTATTTTGTATCTCATATACGTTATATATTTCTGTATTACAGGGGAAGGGAGTACGCAATACGGTATACGATTTACGATTTACGGTATACGAAGTACGTTCATACAACGTTATATTACTTTTTATTTATTAATAAGTTTAATTATTGACACAAAACAAAATAATTACATGGAAACACATTTACTGCACGTCATAGAGCTTCGATTTTGTTAAGAGTATATTTTTATATATATAGTATATATATTTCGGTGTATATTATGTAAGTCAAATTCAAAACAAAAAGTTTATTAAGAACCAAACCTAAACCAAACAAAACAAACTTATTGACATTTTGTTTGCGTGTTGTTGTTAGTTTTGTTTTGTTGTTGTTCATTGTTTGTTTAATTGTTTTATTGTTGTTCTTGTAAAGGGATTCCAGACACAAACTTACTGTTCATAGTATAGATTTATAGTTGTTATTATAATAAACACCCAGCTCAAAACCGATATATTAAAGCATAAGTAAAATGAAATATTATGAGAGAGAGATTGGCCGATTCTCAAGTTTTATAAATATATATATTTACAATTTGGACTAGTTATTCGAGGAAACTATATGGGCACTGTGGGCCTCAAAATTAAGGAAATCAAAAAAGTTGAGAGAGATAGATAGTTAGAGAGAGAGAGATAACGAGCGAATATTATATATTTATGTATATGTACATGAAAGGCATTACAGAGTTTTGAGTAAGAATAGTTAATATATATTACAATATTTGATAAAAGTTGAACTATCTAATGCATTATCTAAATATATATATTATAAATTATTTATAGTATAAACCCTTGGTTGGCTGGAACCACTTGCATTTGTTTTGGTGTATAAAATAAGGGGGTTTTTCGCTTTTCAGTTTCAGTTTTCGACTATCGATTCTGTTATCGATATCTGGTGTACACTAATCGATTGCCAATTGCTTAATACACCTTTCCAAAGCCAGCAATTTGCACAAACTAACCTGGGATTTTTTTTCAAAAGAATTAATAAAATTTTGGCTATGTATTTACTATATAAAAAGTGTGTTCTTGTATTTGTTTTTTTTTTTTTTTTTGTTTAATATTATTATTAAAATAAACAATCTTATATAGAGATATAGCGAGCGAGCGAGCGAGCGTAACAGAGTGTGTGAGAGAGAGGTAGCAAGAGAGATAGAGATAGGAAGAGAGAGAGAGTTTTTGAGTAGTCACTTACCGCTACTTTTTGATTTTGATTTTGAGATTTGAATTTGAGTTACTGAGTTTGAATTGAAAGTTTTTGGCATATTTTTTTTCATGGGCTTTCAAAAATATCTCAAGACTTTGAATGTCGAAATGTTGGGTGAATGTTTATGCTGACCGTAATATAAAATCAAAAATTAAAAAAATGAACTAACCAAAGTAATTAAAAATAAAGTAAAGAAATCATAAATTGTTGATCATTTGTTTTCATTTGTTTTTGACTGTCATCGAAGCTCTGCTTAAACATTACAGCACACAAACAAGTTGCAAATCAAAATGTATTTATATATGTATATATAATTGCATTATACAAATATCGGTCGAGACGGCGACACAGTTAGGGAACAAAAGAATATACAAATATATATTTTATTTATATGTTTTTTTTTTAAATCGAAACACGAAAGAAGCATTATTACAGTTTTCCTTTATAAAAAACATAAAATGTATCTTTATTTTTTTTGTATTTCTTAGTTTTATTTATTTGTATTTTAACGAACGAAACACAAACACAACGAAAATAACTTGAACACATTTATGAGGACAACAACCAAAGCAAATAACGATATAATTATGAATTGTCTCTCCACTTGGAGAGTATCGATACTTACATGTTTCCGGGCAATTCAAATATGGTTCCAGATGAGTCAGAATTTTTGTTCGAGTAGAGTTTTTGGTTTGGATTTTTTTTTTTTTTTTGAGTTTCAATTTGGTGAATTTTGAGACACGATTGTATAGATTTTTTTATTGTTTTTTTTTGATTTGATTTTATTAGCGATACGTTCAAAAATAATTAAAGAGAAAAATGAAGAGTATATTAAAGACTTTTCAATTGCAGTTCCATTAGAATTTCAATAAATTTGGCAAATTTGAAAAAAGAAAATGTTTTGCTTCAACGAATTTGTTTGTGTACAAAAGTTGTTCGCATTTGTGCGTGTGTGTGTGTGTGTGTATGTGTGTCGGTGTCTCTGTCGTTGTGTAGTTACTATTACTTAGTTTAGTTTTATAGTATATATAGTCGGAAGAGTATAGTTTTTTTAAGCAAAAACATGCAATTGGGTTTCTGGGTATGTCAATATATATATATTGATATGTAGTTAAGTGGTTTTGCTTGCTAAACTAATTCAAAAGTTTATAATACATAGTGTGTCTTTTATACCTTTGCATTTGATTGCGTTTGCCTTTCGTCTTTTAAGTAAGAAATTCGAGTTTGTAAAATTTTTGATATCCATTTGCTTAAAATTCGCATAATTTCAATTTCTTTTTCAATTTTTTCATATTTATTTTGTTGTTTGAGGCCCAAAATATTGAAGACATTTTCAAAGGTAGACATAGGTTTTTGTCTCACACAAAACACATTAAGTTTTAAGACACAAACTAGTTTCAGGACATTTTTTATAATTTCTGATTTTTATTGAAGACGATTTTTCTTGATTTTAGAAATTGATTTTTTTGTAACATACTTTTCATTTTTGGGTTAGCATCAAAGATACCTTCTGAAATCATAAACTTTTTCTAGGCACTTCAAGCAATGGTATAAAATCTTTGGTTAACCAAAGATATGTTTTCTTTATAATTTCAATTTTTGTTTTTGCATTCTTAGGCCAAATTTCGTTTCTGTTTTTGTGTGTTGTTGTATTTGTACTTGTAAGTGAGCGTGTGAGTTTGTGTATAATTTTTGAGTGTATTTTTTAATAGTTTTTGCTTTGCATTCATTTAATTATTTAAACCAATTTTAAATTATTTGTATTAAATGCGAGTGCATAAATTGAATTCTACTTTAAGAAAAATCTAAAATTTTGAGGACTTTAAAAGTTCCAATCGGAGTGCAAAAATAAGGGAAAATATTGTGTGTATATATATGTGTGTGTGTGTATAGTAAACGGTGGAAGTGTGCGTTGTTGAGTGGAAAATTTGTGTCTAAGCTTGCAGCATGGACAAGTTTTCTATGGAATTTCCTTTTGGGTCGAGGACCATGCTGATTTTGATGGATTAATCGGTCGATTGATTTAGAATTCTAATTATTTCTTATGCCACAAATTTTCTCCACATAATAATATTGCAGTGTTATTATTTGCATTGTGGTTTATAAATTCAAACTTTATAAATTCTTAAAATTATTATCAAAAATGCAACTACAATATTAATAATGCGAGAAACGATGCAGGCGTAATAAGAGAAAGTTGAGAAACAACGCGCAAATTTCTTTAAGTGTAATGGTTATAGTGTGAATATAGTTTAAGTTGGATTATCATGGGATACAGTTACAGATACATAGGTTGGATTAGCTGTTTACAGTTTACAGTGTCTGTGTATATTGGTATATTAAAATGTTGGGTGTGTTGGAAAGAGAGCGACAGATCAAAGAGACAGAGCAAGTTATAGGAGTAGGAAACAAATGAAAGATTTAAACAAATCAAGTATGCAAATGTGTTTTTTGTATTCGTTTTTTTTTTAATTCTTTTTTTTTTTTTTGTAAAAACTTGTAAGTATTTTTTTTTATTGTATTTACCTTCTACAAAAGTTCAAGAAAACAAGAGTTTTTTTATTTTGTAATATATATTTATGTATGTATTGAAAACAATTGTTGTTTTTTTGGGGGGGAATTGGAGAAAGAGAAATTGAAATTTTTCAGTATGTATTTTATGTTGTACTTTGTGTAGGTTAAAGTTTAAACAAAAAACATCATAAAGTCTTATAGAAGTTATAGAAGAATGTGCAAAGAAATTAAATTCGCAATTTTTCATAAACTTTTTAAAATGGCAAAAGTTGATGAAAGATTTTCAGAACTTGTATCGTTGTTAGAAAAATGTATAAGGTTTTTAAACTTGTTAAAATGAATTTATTATTTATATTTGCATTTTGAACTGGGTGTGTTTAAAAGTTGAATGAAAGTTTTACACTTTGCTGTCTGTTAAATTGTTATTGTAATTTGTTATCATTTGTTTTGCTTTGTTTCTGTTGTACTTTGGGACAGAGAGTGAGAATTGTTGAGGGGGTTTTTATACTTTTACATTGAAGAGAGAGATAGAGAGAGACAGAGATAGATAGAGACAGAGAGAGTGATATATAAAGAGAGCGATACTCAAAAGCAAACATCAAAGTTGTTCTTTTGGTTTATTGTATTGATTTTTTTTAGTTACATGGAAATGCGAATTACATACACACAAAACACACAATGTCTGTTTTTATTTGGTATCATAATAGGAATACTTTGGTATAAGTTACACAAGTCAACACGCTTTGAGTTTTTTTCTGTATCTGTTTTTTTTTTTCTGTTAGTTTGTGGTATAACTCAAACGAATCTAAACATATTCAAAATTATAGGCAACAGTTGTTGTTGTTTGATTTTTGATTTATCATCGTTGTTGTTGTTGATGTTTTTGTTGTTTCTTTTTGGTCAGAAAACAAATAAAACATAAATAAAAATGAAAATTAAATAAACTTGACACTTAGAGGCACATTTAGGTTTGTTAAGTACATATTACATATATATTGTAGAGTGGCAACACCATCGAGGAAAGAAAACTCCCGCCCATTTTCAAAAAACCAAACAAATTCGAAACAAAAAATAGTACTCAAAGTAAAAGGTAACAAACAAATATAGTATTTGGTATATTGTGGAGTTGAGATGGTCCAATTAATACATACCTGTCCGCCTTCACCCTCAACGCTGATCAGATCACGCCATTCCTCAATCGTTTGCGCCAAATCGATAGTACAGAGCGGCACTTTAACTTCCCCAATTTGATCGTGTTTCGAGAATCGATCAAAGTCAAAGATGGCAAATACGAGCGTTTTATTCATGGCATCGGCATAAGGTAAACTCTGTAGATGGTAAACATACAGTCCAGAAATCTTTTATATAACAATTTATCTCATTTCTACCTTGAATGTGAATGTTTCATTGAAGACTGGACTGAGGGTTTTACGATGCACCTTTGTCTCGAATTTCTTTTTCTTGTCGGGCAACAGATAGACCTTCACATAGGGATCCGAAGTACCGCCCATATCCAGGGCGGGCAGCTCCTCGGCCTGTATTACAGTTACGGCCAAGCTGTTTGAATTGAAGTCGTATTCAAGCTGCAATATACACATTATACAATAATATCCACAAATTGCGGCAATCGTTTCCATAATTAAAAAAAGAAAAAGAGCACAAAATAATTCATATTAGTCAAAAGTCTTGGCATCACTTCAAGAACTGAAAATATACTATGGGCTTTTGTATGCTGCGTTCTAATTTTGTGAGTGTTTTCAACGGATTTTATGAAAGAATGTCAAATGTCAAATATATCTTGTACTTTTCAATAGCTTTTATTCAAAAGTTTTCTACTTAAATGTGAGAATTTTTAAAATGAAGAATGTATTTTGCATTTCTAAAATAACAATTGTATCAGTACTTTTACAGAAAATATCTAATTTGGGATTTCAACGAACTGAAATTTTTTTAATAGCAAATTAAAGATTAAAAACCCGAAAGTTCGACTAAATGCTTTATTTGAAGCTTTCTGTAAGATTTGAATGAGTTTTTGTATAGATTGTCAGTTAAAAGTTTCCCTTTGTTACTCCCAATGAATGCTTTTTTGAAAGCTCATTAAAGCTTAAAGGATGCTTTTAGGTAAGGAAGGTAAATTGCATGTGCTTTTCCATGCCAAAAAACTCGATCAAATGTTTTCAATATAAAAGTAAATTTCTGTAGAAATTGTTCTTTTGACTAAGTTAACGCATTTTTAAAAGCACATTGAAGATTCAAAGGAGGCTTAAGATAGTTTGGTGCTATTTTTATACTGAATCCTCGAATTACTGTCTTTTTTAGTAAATTGCGACTAGTGTCCCAAAATGGTGGTTAATTTAAATAAAAGCTTATGAAAAGTATTTCAAACATCATTGAATATCACAAATTTGTTAGGAAACTATTAAATTTATTGTATAAAATTAGTTTGTATGAAATAATTAAGAAAAATATCTGTAGATATTGTGAGCAAGTGATAAAGTTAAAGTTGTTAAAAGTACGCAAAGTTTTAGTTTTAGGTACGTATTACTGGCACTCTCGATTGAACTCGACTCGACTCGACTTGACGCGTGTTTCCTTTGTATAAAAACGACAATACCGAAAGTGCATTGACAATTTAACAGTATCTAGTATATTGGGTTAGTTAGTATTGGGGATTAAGAAAAGTTATTGTGTTGGCAGGACATTTGCAAAATTGATTTACATTTGTAATTATTAATAATTGACAGCTCACCTTAAAGTTGAGTCGCCCCAGCTTCTGTTCGCTCTGTTTGTCCTCTTCGTCGCCCTCTTCGGCATTTTCGGTGAGTTCCTCCATATCAGGCTGAACCTATGGCATACCAGAACCCAATAACTACTAAGATTTGATGGCATTTCAGATACTTACTTTCTCTTTGTATGCCGATCCCAATAATTGCACCGATTTCATATCGACACCCTTCTTACCCTTACCATCTTTGGTTCTTCGCTTCTTAAGGAATCTTCGCACACAAAAGAATATTATACCAAAGACGACCAGGAATACCACTATTATAATCGTGACAACAATCCAAGGCTTTAAACCCGTGCGATCCGATAGATCTTCGGTTATTTTACCGCCTACATTCTCAAGCTGTTTCAGCACCGTCACGGGAGTGGTCGAAGCTTCTATATAACAAAATGTATATATTTTAATGAATATAATAGACATATTAATAATATGTGATAGTTTTTTAAAAAAAAAAAAATTTTGTTTTTTTGTTTTTTGGGGTGGGGGTGGTGTGTTTGGTTGGGGTGGGGGGGAGATTTTGTTGGTGTGTGTGGATGTTTTTTTTAATTAAGATTTTGGTTTGGATGGGGAAAGTTTATGTATTTATATTTTAATGGTGGTGGGGGTTGGTAATTAGTTTAATTTACCCTCAGCCTCTGTTGTCGTTTTTGGCGTTGTTGTTTCCACTTGTATTCTCTGACTCTCGGCAGGTCCTTCGTGTGATTTCAGTTCCCGAAAATTGGAGGCATGTGTCGTTTCTTCCGCCTTCTGATCGGCCGTCTCCAATTCAGGAGCTGGCTCGGGACCTGACACAGGACCTGAGGCAGGCTCCGTTTCCGATTTTGAATTTGGCGGCATTTTGCACTGTGGTTAGATCTAAAAGGGATATTGAAGGAAGGTTAGAAACTGATTTTAAATTTAAATTAATTAATAATGTAAAATGTAAAGGCCTTACTTAACATAACATAACATAACATATAAAAATGCAATTAAATGCCATTAGATCTAGATTAAAGTCATTCAAACATATACAAAAAATATCTAATTTAATAGCATAATGATTGCAATTGTAGTTGTTCTTCAAAGTCAACATTGCTTTCAAATTATTTATAACTTTCGAATCTATTGATATATTCTTTTCACTTTAAACTGTTTTTAAATGATTTTTTGCTAGTTTCTAATTGCGCTGTCATCATTTATAAACAGCTACAACAACAGTTGCTGTAGAGAAATCATACAAAAGTCGTTGGCGCAATTTAGTCCGGGCTGAATATCCTTGGAAACACTACAAATGCGTTGAGGGTGTCAACAATTGCTCGGCTATTTCCAAGCAAGAGTACTTGTGGTTAGCATGCCAAGGACACACGCACACGCACACTCACAGAAGCACTTACATACACACACACAGATACACACACACAACACCCACACACACTCATACTCTCTCCATTGCATTCCCCTTTAAGCAGCATTCGCTCCACTCATATTCTTTCTTCATTTTTTATACCCTGCTTAGCTTTCAAATTTACATAAAAGGAAATTATAGATTTTATTATTTTTAACAAATTCATCAACATCAGAAAGAGACACCTATTTTGGTAATGTAAATTTTTTAAAAAGTCTTATTTCCCACTTCTACCAGGTGTCTTTTACAAGTCTCCAGAGATTTTAATAATAATTGCTTTTGAAAACCATAAACTGTTTTTTTTTCTGAAATTTCAGATATTTCAAATTTCACTGTTGGGCATATTTTAAAAGTCAAGAATGTGAAAATAATTTATAATAATAAATAACATAAATTTTATCAACTTTGATCTTTTGATATTTTAGAAACTCACAGCTCGACTTAGAGTATCTCGTCGTCACTCACTCTAAACTTTAACTTTCTCACTTGCTTTGTTATTCCTTTTTCTAATTTAATTCATTAATATGGAAACCCGGTTGTCCCTCCTTTTCTATCCCCTTGCCTGCTGTTTTTCTTATTGTTATTCTTCGCTTTTGTTGTGACTCTCGCTCTTCTTTGGATTTCATTTTTAATTAAATACATTTTATTTGCCACTGCAACAAGCACAACGAGCTCTTCATTTACTTTTATTCAACTTGGTGACCCTTCAATATAATCTTTCATATTAACACTGCAACAACCTTTGACCTTTATTTCTAATGCTCTTTTGCTGGCATTTCTTTTTAATCTTTTTTCTCTTATATTTCTTTGATTGACAATAAGTTAAGCTCCAAGGGGGAGAAACTCGCAGACTACATATAAATCCAAAATAATTGGCCAATTAAAAATATGAAATATTTAAAAGGAATATTTATTAATAGAAGCTTAAACAGTTGAAAATAAGAAGTTTTATTATTTTATGGCCAAGGCATATACTTAGAGCTTTGCAGTGCGGCTTTACCCTTTAAAATGGTCTTAAATTCGCTTGGCTTAGGATTTCCAGGGGCAACATGTCGTATGCGTAATATTTGAGCCAAAAGCGAACTACAAATTGCTGCTAACTGTTGTTGTGGTTATGGCTTGTTTGCACACCAAATGACGTCAAAGGTAATGGATAACTATACACACACACACACACACACACTCTCACACACACACACAAAGACTACACACATACATAATCACATATACGCATTTATTCCATACACTCTGAAGCGACTGTGTGAATTTTAAGTATGCAAAATTTAAATACAATGTCTTATGCTGAAGGAGTGTAAATACGGTGATGGGAAAAATTATAGAAACGATCATTTTATTTTGTATTTTGATTTAGTTTGATAAATTTAAGAAAATAAATAAAAAACTACATTTAGTTTCAAAATTAAACAAAAGAACGAGTTTCTATCTACAAAATAATCATGTGAAACTTCTTATCACATTATTTAACTAACGTTTCTATTATTATTTCCATCACTGTAAGTGCTTGTAAGCAAATATATTCATACGTGTGTATGTGTGGGCGTGGCAAGCGATGTGCTTAGCATATAAGTGGCTTTGCGGTTCTTTACTTTTCAGCCACCGAAAAAATTCTTTATTTAAGCCATTGGCGAAAGCTGGCTAAGATATTTGGCATTTAGCCTGACCACGCCCCAATAAATAAGCAGCTGCAGCAACGACTCAAGTGGCGCCACCTAGGGGACGCTCTTGACGACATTTTTGCGCAAATCAATAAATTTAAATGAAAAGTCTATTTGAGCCCCGACACTCGACAACAACAAGCTGGAGCCAAGTGCTCTTAGCACTCGGCGGGCAGCCTAAGAAAAGTTGAAGAGAAAAGAGGAATAGATAGGAAGGAGTAAGTAAAACGGGAGGAAAATGGTGTCAGATGTTGGGTTAAGTGAGTTTTCCGACGGAAATTGAGTTTGGTTGATGAATTGAGACAAAGGCGTTTCAATTGATTGAGCGGATGCGAAAAACACTTCAGTAAAGGAACGTGAATTTTAAATGCCATTAAGTGTAGAGTTACGAAATTTGGAATGTAGACTCATATTAACTTCTTAAAAATAATGCAACTTTTACACTTAAAATATATATGCGCAACAAAATGAAAAGCAAATAAAAGAAATAACATTCATTGTCATGATGTCATTTAAAATTAAATAGCAACTGTTTACAGGGTAGCACAAAAGTCTGTCTTTTTTATTTTCAATGCCATAGAATGGTGAAGTTTAGGATATAGACTCAAAAGTAACTCTAACACATAATGTATATTACAAATTTTATATATAAGTAAGTAAAAGAAATTGCATTCATTGTCATATCATTCAACACTGCTTACATGGTATCTCTGAGTCTTTTATACTTCATTAACTTGCACTGTGTCTCATTTTGAGCACGCATAAAATATTTATGCCCTGACAAGAACAATAAAATGAAACAAAATAAGAAGTTTTCCCTTGAAAAGTGTCCAAAAAAAAAGAAAAAAAAAAAACGCATAGAATGAAAATAAAGAGGCAACAACTCAAAGTCGGCTCATTTCGTACGTGATGTTTTATTAATGCTGAAAATAACAAGCCAAATAATGATTGCCCTAAAACAGCACAAAGCTTTGGGAATATGAAGTAGGAAAATTTGTTTGAAAAAGAGACTGCAAGGAAAATGTCATGAAAGCGGTCACAAAAGAAATTGATAGTTGCTCGTGTTTTGCTTGTAGTGAACAATTGCAGCTCCTAGATACTTCTTTAGAAATATACTGCTTACATATATACTCTGAGATACACACACACTTATATACACACACTCATACACATACATATGTGCATTTGATTGTAACATATTTTTGTGCGCCCTCAAAGCGATTTTTTGTCATTTTGCCAGCTGTAATTTTTTGCTTTTAGTTGTCGTTGCTTTTCTCGCTCGTTTTTTTATTTACACGCACACACACACACACACAGGTCTGCTAGGTGTGCGTGTGTGTGATTTTATGGTGTGCCTGGTGCCCATTTGTCTGGGACATTCATGTTAAAACTACGCAGTTTCAGCTGTCGTTCGTTTAAATGGAAACGAAGCATTTTGTTTTTGTTTTTTAGTTCGTCAACAGCTGTCCAGGTTTTTTTTATATGCCCAGCACTTCTCTAATTGGGTTTATTGTATGGCTGTAAAGTCCGCAAAATCAGTTAACACATACAACAAGAGCTGTAAATTGAATGGGAATTGTAAACAAATGCAGTTAGTGAAATTGAAGTTGACATTGATGGAGATTGAGTCTTTAGTCAGTTCGTTAGTTGGAGCTTAAACTAATTGTGAATTGTATTCGTAAATGTTATAAAAGGCAAAATCACATAACTGTGCTCTTCTCAAATTTTAAATGACAATTGGCTGAACTAAATAATTTGCATGGGATACAGGAGATTTAATTATAAAATCACACAAATTAACTATTTGATAGATTTAATTAAGATTTTAATAATGCAATTAATTTTATTTATTATTTCTACATTTTGTTCAATAAACATATTTGATTGAAGATGAATTATTGTGCCTTTAAAATTAATTCAAAAGTCAATTTAATCAAATTCATGGTTGCTTCTAAAATGACAAAGACTTTTTTCCTGGTATTAAAAAAACTGCTTGCCATAAAAACATGGAAAATATTAACGTAGGTTTCAAATAAAAGCAAATTTTACCATTTTGCGGTTGAAATTCATATTGAAACCTGCACAGTAACCTTTGATGTGATTCTATAAATAGAATTGTTTTTTTTTTGTGCGTGTTCAAATGTTATATGGAATCACCAGCTATTCAAAGCTCTGCTGAATATGAACTGTGAAAAAGTAAAGTAAAAGGTTGATGGCACAAAAATAGCAACAATTGGTTGACATTTCGATTAGGGTTAAATTCATTTAGCGATAAGATAATTTGAACTTATAAAACATGCAGCGAGAGATAGAGGGAAGATAATGGAATGAAGTCTCAGTGAAATAGAGATAGACAGTCACTCCCAATTACAGGGCCAACGTCAAGAACTGACAATCAAACTGTCAAAACAATTTAAGCTCTGCAGACAAAAATATTTCACCTGTAAAAACAACAACAACATGAAGAGGGCTAATAACATGATGTTGGCATCTAATAGAAATGGAATTAAGTGTTTTACTTTGTTGTGTGAGAGAGGGGAGGAAAAATTGGTGTGAAAAGCAGGAAAACAGGAAGACGACCCTCATTGAAGCTCAGCCCATTAAATGTTAAGCTTCTTCGTCTCTGAGCAGGAAACGGTTAAGCTTTTTGAAGAGTGCGCGCAGAGAGAGAGAGAGGGAGAGAGCAGACGGGAGAGTGTGTGACAGAGAGAGCAGCATATGTTTTTACCTCTCTCTCTCTCTCTTTCGGTCTCGCTCTCTGTGCGCTTTCTGCGCACATAACCCAGAGAAGGCAACAAAATAAGTTCAACAAAAAAAGAAAAGGAGAAAAAAGTAGACAGACGAACTGCTAACCAAGTTAAGATTGTGCACAGGCGACAGTCTCCTCTAAATTCGATAATGATGATGATGATGATGATGATAATGATGATGTTACGAAAAGAAAACTAATTTTCCACATCATTATGCTTTTCGCTTTCAATGCACAAACGTGTGCTTGCGTTTGCCATGATTTCATTAGACAGTTATTTTTGTGCAATCTGTAAAAGTTGCAGTCAGACACACACACATTTAAACACACACACACACACACTTATACACATACACTCAAACTCATACACTCTAAAAACTACACACACTTGTTTCTTGCGCTTATTAATGTTCGATTTGAAAGCATTTTTGTTTTTGGTTTAATGTTGTGGGTGTGTGTGTGGGTGAGTGTGTGTGTGGGTGTGTTTGGGTGTGTGTGGGTGTATATATGTGTAGGATGTGTGCGTGTGTTTGTGTGCTTGTCTTTGGCCGCCTCGCTGACTTGATTATTGGCAATTATGTGCGGTTTTTATGTGTCCCTTGTAAGGAATCTCGCAAATATTTCGCCCTAATAAAATAAACGTTTATTGCCAACAACTTTTTCCCATCATCTTCTGTTTTATTCTATTTTCTTGTCTGTCTTGTCCTCTTCTTTCTCAGTTTTGTGCATAATTTTGGTTGACTTTTTTGATCTCATGGCCCAGATAATTAACGAGATAATTAACAAAATGCCTGGACAAAAAGAGATGCTTAATTAGCTTTGGTTTTTCTGTTGGGGAATAAGAAGAAATTTAAATGAGAAAAAAGCCCCAAAGGAGCTTCAGACTTATACACATGTATATAGACACATAATCATATTCGCAATTTAATAAAACTAGCCTTATTAACTCAAATTCCAAAAATTGGTTGGAGTACTCAGAATTTATATAATATGTATGTTAATCTATAATAAGGAATTGTTTATTTTAGTTTTCAGACTATAAATCCCTTTCTCTTTTATTGCCCTTTTCTGTTTTCTTTTCTACCTAAGGTATAGAGATTAAAGAAAACATATAGTGAGCCACTTGGACTCAATTTAATTAGTAACAATACAACCTTATTTTCAAATTGAAACAAATACTAACCTTAAATTTAAATATATATAAAAAAATAAATATCTATAGTTAGTGCAGTTATTATTTTAACTTCATTTAAAATTCATATATTACATTTTTGTACAAATGTATTAAATTTTGTACTTTATCTTACAAAAAATAAGTAGTGCTCTGATTTATTGTGCTTAACCCTTATTTAAAATGCAAAACAAATATGTGAATTACTTTACCCTGATAAAAAAAATTTGTAGACTAACTGTATATTTTATACATTTACAAATCTATGTTAAAAGTAATGTTTTACATGTATTCTAATAAAAATTAAGTTAAGGAGTATATTGATTTAATTATTTACATTATTATGCCCCCAAAAGGTATGCTACAAATTGTAGTCAAAACTTAAGAGCCGACTTACCTTTTATTCAGATAATGTTGCCAATGTGTATGAAATTGTTAGTTGTATATTATGTGCTGTTATTGCTGTTGTTGTGGTTAGTTGTTGCTGTTAGTTGTTTTAGGTGTTGAGCAGCAGGTGAACGTTGCTTTTGATCCGGTGGCAGGAGGACAACGGAAGGCTCAAAAGATGGTCTCAGGCTGGATGAAATTGATGTGAAGAGGGGGCTGATTATATATGTGTGTGTGTGTTGTGCTGCTTTGGCTAGTGAGGCCTTTGCTTAGCGCCAGTCTCACATGTATTTCGAACACTTCTGCAATCGATAAGCAATTAACGATTAACGATTAACGACTGTCGATTAGCGTTTAATGATTTACGCAGTACGATTAGTAAATTGCGAATATTTTATTGTTAAATATACATTTTTGTGTATATTACGCCAGACGAGACGCGCAATGCAAACAGCGAGAGAGAGAGTAGAGAAGGGAGAGGAGAGGAGAAAGAGAGCGAGAGAGCAGCAGCAAGAGCGAGAACCGAAAACAGAGCGTATACGTAATATTAAAAATACAATGGTATGCGTAAATATTGATAGAGCGAATCTCAAGCTCAGTGAGAGTGTGTGGGTGTATGTATGTCTGTGTGTGCGTGTAAATGTGTGTGTTTGCTTGGTTAAGGGGAAGGGCAAATTCGCTTTTGCTGCTGCTGCGAAGACGTCGTTGAAAGCAAATTCAGGATAGAGATTTTCTTAGAGCCGTTTTCTTTTTATGAGCTTTTCTCTTGACACACACACGCACACACTGTCGCACACACACACTACTTAGCTTTTACATTATTCAGTTGTTTAATTATTATTTTTGTTAATACATATTTTCCATAATTTTCGTTCAACGAAATTCTATTAATTTTCATGTGTAGTGCAAAATTTTCTCAGTGGGTCACGACGCGTAAAATCATGTGGAAAAATCAATATTTGAGGCATGCACATCGCACAAACGCATTTTCGTTTTCACTTTCAATACAAATTTATTTTCCCAAAGCTTTTCACAATTTTCGCAAGGCATTTTAAATTTATCTTTTGCATTTGTATTCTTGAAATAATTATTGCAAATTTTTCCAACGCCAAAAATTCTGATACACAAAAATGTTCTGCTTTTTTTTTTGGACCAGCGCGTGCCACCAAACTCACACATAGAAACAAACTCACACACACACACACACACGTTTAGACGCACACGCACAACACTTTTCAGGCCCTTCGTTTGGCTTTTGCTTTATGTAATAATTAAAATTCCAACAAATTCACATGCTTTCTAACAATTCATATAGATTTGTTCAAAAACTCTTTTGTCAATTAATTAACAAAAATTCTTTGCGCTGATTTTGTCGTTTTTGCAAACTATTTTTCACATTTGTAGATTTTTTTCTTTTAGTAGTTTTCTATTTATTCACCTTCAGTGCAGCGCTTTGTACTTGCAGTCAACTTCCACGGTCGATGTTCATTCGCGTTTTGGGCCATACAGTCCAGGAGCTGCGAGGAAAAAGCCCACAGACATCGGTCTCGGTCCGAGTTGCCAGCCAGAGAGAGAGAGAGAGAGAGAGAGCGAAACGGGTCAGGCATCGATTTTGAGTCGGTGGTCAGCGGGTGAACGGGTAAGTTGGTGGTTGGGTGGTTGGTGTGTTGCCAGCGCCAGTGTAGACCAAAGCAGAGCCAGAGATTTCGAAGAGAGTGTAGACTTTGTGGCTTTCGGCGAGGTAAGCTCGACGAAATCCTTTACCCAAAAGCTTTTAGTTTGTTACTGAAATGAGCTTTACAATTTAAGCTCATATAAACTTAAAGATGAATAAAAAGTTCACTATCATTAATTTAATATGAATGAATTTTTATTTTTTTAAAATTAAATTAAATATTATTAAATTTTATTGTGATGCTAAATAGTTTTATTTATATATAAAAATAGAAAACAGTTCAATCTCTTACTCGAGCTAAATTAGTGGCGGTAAAATTAATAAACTTAAGAAGAGGGACTAAGTCGAATATCTCCATAGCTCGATCCCTTTCTTTGGATAATGGTGATCGAAATAGGAAAGTTCAACTGTAGTTCATAATTATTACTTTATTTTAATTAATGAAACTTTACAGATACATAATCTTCAAATTTCTGAAAGATTTGATTTTCAACAAAAAAAAGCAGAGCTTTTATTTATTGACTAAATTAAATTAATAATGAAAATTATATGCAAATTTTAGTTTAAACTTGCTTTTATTACTTATATCATTAGACTAATGATAGTGATTTAATTCTTATTCTAAGCTCATTATAAGCTCTCTTCTTTCAATTCAGCAATATTTTTGTATTACAGTTAAATATAATATATTTATTTAAAATTCTTCTATTTATTAAGAAAAGTAAAGATATAATTTTTGAAATATGAATCACAAAAGCTCTGAGATACAATGATTCATTTTAATGAAGTCATCCTAAACTCTTCTCGAAGTTGTATCTTCACTTTGGATAGAATCTCTCAATTTCACTCTACGCACTCCAAAAGCTCTCTCCCTCTCTCCCTAGCTCTCCCTATCTCATCATCTTTGAGATTCTCTCTCACTTGCTTGCGATATGCAAAACATCTGATGGCCAGCCACATGTTTGGGTCATAAAGGACTCAGAATTGAAAAAAGTTTCGGTGCATGCGTACTGCAACGGAAGTTTCTCAATGACAATGGAAATACATGTGTGCATAAATATGTATGTATGTGATTGATTGAGTAAAAGAGCTTTCGTCTTTAGTCCGGCAAGGACATTGTGTGTAAGCTTACGCATTGAAAGCTTTAATAGTAAAAGCAGCAAAAAAGCTTGAAAGCTAAACGATGCACAGATGTTGCTGCTTCCGGACAACAGGTGGCGCTAGTCCGTTAACTCATGCTGGTCAAAGGCAAACAAAAACAGGCAGGGAAATCATCATCATTAATGGGCCAGAACTGACAATGGAAATGGGACTTCCGATGCACAATTACGCATGGCAAACACACAAATCAGAATCAGAATCAGAATCTGGTTCTAAATTCAAATGTGATATGAAAATCATGTCCTCACGCACGTGATCCACTAAAAGGATGAGCCTCAATTATAAATTGTACATACATAATCAAATAGATTTTGCCAAAATAATTTTACTTATTTATAAAGTCAAACAAACGAACGCATTTGCACTTTCCGGAATTTTTGACTAAATATCAACGGATTTGCAGAGTCCAGAAATGTAGACAGAAGGGGACAGAAAGGGGTAAGTGGAATTGCTTATTTACATTGGAGTTGTGTCCACAAATGTTTAAATCAAATAATCAATAAATGTGCCTGGCTCTTTGGCTAAGGAATGCCAAGAATCAGTTCCCATCAACAATTGGACTCTGAACTCTGTCTGAGTTCGTGCTGAAATCATTATCCTGTTACTTGTCATTAATTCAGCATATCAAATGTTGTTGTTGTTGTGCTCAGTGCAGCCAGCCGTTAAATTAGCAGCTTATAAATTATAAATTTGAATTTAATTGGGCAACTAAGAACTCGAGGGAGTTATTCGAATGCCTCAATTCAAAGCTTCAAGTTAAATTTTAATAAAATCAATTCTCAAAGCTATACTGTGAATTTAAACGTTTATTAATTTGAGGAAATTTCACATTCAGAAATTTAAAATCCATTGTTACTTTAATTATAGTTTTATGCTTGTCAAGAATTTTTACAAAAATATTTTGTAATTTTAGTTTTCAATTTTATTAAATTGTTATCTGTCTTTTTTCATGAATTAATTTTTCATTCTTAATTCAATAAAATTATATTTCATTTTAACGCCTTCATTATTCATTCAATTTTATTGCTCATGTCCACCATGTTCACATTTATATCAACTAAATTGTATAATCTAAAATTCTAGATACAAATAAGTGAAGTGCCAAATGAAAACGAGGAAAATGACGTTTTGTGGTTGTCACCAACTCTAGTTATAAGTGGTAACAAAATGACCAAAAAGTGAATAACCCAAATACCAGTTAAATGACAAAACAAGGCCAAAACAATTTCGAATATTTAATGTATTATTATTAACAGTAAAATGCATTAAAAATTTGAATGATGGCAGAATGGAAATGTGGCCAAATGGCAAGTTGGCCAGCGATAACGATAAACGATAACGATTATGGCCAGTTGATTTATGGGGCTTTAGCTGCGGTCCACTCGACATTTTATGGTCAACACTTTAAAGAATTTCAGCTACTCGAAAAACCCCAAAAATGGCCACTTGACATCAGTTGGATTTCATTGCTCGGCATTCGGAATGCGATGCAAATGACCACAGAAATGCATAAACCGATTCAATTGTAATTAAACGATTTCATATATTGCATACAACGTGAAATTACAAATGTAACCAAATGACAACAACAACAATTACAAGGAAGAGTGCAACAACCAATAGTAATAATCATAAAAGCAGTCAGAGTTGAACAACGACAACAACAACTATTAAATTAATGTTGAAAACAGAAATCAATTTATTTTGTAGAATATGACAGCTGTATGTGTGAGTGTGTGCACCCAACACACAAATTATTTAATGAATAAATCAGAAGACTGTTGGGCAAATAATCAAATCACACAAACAAATTTCAATTGCAGCCACTGACAAAAATATAACCAAAAAAAAAAAAAAGTAAAATAGAAAAATTGGCAATACCAACAACAAGTTCTAGTTTTGTTTCTGTCGATGCTATTATCTTATAATCCTGTTGAGCCTTTAGCTGTAACTTAGTTCCTATTAAATCAATTTTCATGAGAAAGAAAAAAAATAATATGCATATTTTACTTGTGTATTTTTTAGAGAACTTATTTTTATTTTCTTATTGTAGTAAGAGAAAATATTTTTATGTTCAGTTCCAATTGCTTAAATTTGGTTTGAGTTTTTCTGAAGTGCTCTTCATAGAATCGAAAAACTAAAAATTACAACAAATTTTTGATAGATAATTTTTGTATTTCATGAACATGTATTTTTTGGCATGTCATTTATATTTTCATACAGAATTTATATTTTTATACAAAATTATTTTCATTTGTAGACAACATTTAATTTTCAAGTTAAATTTTCTAGTTAAATTTTGTATGTCTCGAAGTCTTTGGAAATATAAGGACTTTCAATGCTACCAACAACGTAGTTAAATCTCATTTTAGACATTTAACTTCCAAAGTTAAGTTAAAGCAGAAGCAAGCTTAATAAAAAAATATTTTCTTGGTCAGACTTTGTTTTATTTCTATTTTTATAACGAATATAAATAGTTTTATTTTTCGTTATTTAAGCTATTTTTATCTTGTTCATTTTGGCATCATCAGTGTCTGTATTTTTTTGTCACTTCATCTTCACTCTTCGTTTTAATGACCACACATTTCCGTGTGATTTGTTGTATACTCCAGATTCCACTCCTTTCCTTTCAGATCCTGAGCAGATCCTGAACAAATTCTTTGTCGAAGTCAACAGTTTAATCAATCACTTGCTGTGAACAACTACATATAATAAGGCACAAATCTGGTGACTTGTCTAAGTTTCCTTGCGTAAATTGATAAATCCTTTAATGTTTTACGAACACACACACACACACACATATACACACACACACACACGCACCAATTTTTACGACAAGAAAGCTTAGTTGGGATTTCGTGTGTGTGCGTGGGAAAAGAGAAAGAGAGATGGAGTTAGATTGTGAGGAGAAACGTGTCACACGAAGAAAAAGTCAACTTTCGATTTCGGCGAAATAAATCCTCTTTACAGATTGAAGAGACACAGGGTATATTCAAGGATCTAAGGGAACGGGGTAGGTAGAAGCCATGGGGGAATTTCAATTCCTGCTAAGCACGATGACAATAAACTCATTGAACGACAGCAAAGACAGCAAACACGTGCTGAAAGAGATGGCAAATGGGGCATGCCGCGAAACAAAGTGAGGGAGAGAGAAAGCATGTCGTGCTCGAATAATTGAATTCATCAAAGTTAACTTGCACAATTGTCAAATGTTTGCAGTAGGAGAAACACTGGCAAAGGGTAGAAAGAGAGAGAGAGAGAGAGAGAGAGAGAGGGGGACAGCCTACAGCTGCTGTCTCAACATTTGTCGAGTTAGTTTTGTAAAGTTGTTGCCTTTGATGATGGCAACGGCGACGGCGACACTCGCCCTTAAAGACATGGCGAATAAAAAGATTTACGAATTGACAAAGTGCAAAGTGGGAGAGAAGGCGAAGGTGCTGAAGGGGAGACTAAGAATTTATCTAAGGCTAAGGATGAGCCTAAGCAGCAGAAGCCATTTGTACTACACTGAGAGGACATCCGCAGGCAATAACACACACACACACACACACACACACACACACACACTCGACTTGTCTCACACGACAAACAACTTGAAAATCCATGTCAGTGTCACGTAGCTGAGTGCCTACAACAAGAACTGAGAATAAGCGACAAAAACAACAACAATAAAAGACAAAAATAGCAAGCAAATAAAACAAGTTCAATATATCGAATCGAATATACACTGACTGCTTGAAATCATAAGTATATAAAAGGATTGACTTAATATTAGGTGTATAATATACGAATTTATTAATCTGATTCTATTAATTAAATAATATATTTCTACTGACTTTGACTTGAATTTGCATGTAAAACTTTAGTTATAATTTTTCAAAATAAATTATTAGCTTATTTAATATGTTTTTTGTTGCATACTTAATTTTTAGTTCAATTTTGAGGCTATTATAAATTCAATTTTTTTGATTCAAAATGCACTCACTGCTAGAAATTATAACGAAAATCCATGTTTAATATATAAACTTGAATCTCTTAAATAAATAATATGATTCTAGTGACTTTGACTAGAAAATGCATTAAATAATTAAGAGAAAAATAGTTTATAATAATAAGCATATGATTTTTTGTTGCATACTTAATTTTTAATTTAATTTGAAAGTAATTATCTTAGTAGTCACATACATACTAAAAATAATTCAGATGATTTTCTTAAAATAAAAAAGCATGATTATTGAATAAATTATCAGATTCTAGTGACTTTGACTTGAATTTTCATTTAACACGTTTTTTATTACTTTTAAAATTAGATGAATTGTTTATAATGATATGAATATAAGATGTTTATTTAATAAATTTTTAGTTAAATTTTGAATCAATTAATTCCATAGACTACATACTAAATATATGTATGTCAGCTGAAAATTTTAAGATGATTACTTTAATTATTTTATGCAAACTAAAAGCAAGCAACAAAGAAATGATTTAACAATTTAATTTTAATTTAAAGATATTATTTATAGAGTCACTTTCACTTTGTGAATCGCAAGATATCTGACAAAGTGCAGGGACTTCTTACTGATTGGATTATCTACTAAATATATATATCTGCTACTATCTACTGTTTCTTCAATTTTTGCCTGAACCGTTTTTGCTGCTGATTGGTGTCTTTGTTTTTCTTTTGGCTTTATTTGCTATTGTTTTCTTGTTGTTGTTCTTAACATGATTATCATCAGCTGTATCATCATCATCATCATCATTTGATTCATCAGGATTGCTGTGTGTGCTTCATTGGCATTGCTGTGTTTATGTATTGTGAGGGAGCCTCTTCTATTTGCGTTGGCATTGCGTATACGCCACGTGGCACGCACTTGATTAAGTCATTCGTTTTCAATGTTTAATCAATTATACGACGTTTGCAAATTTGTGAGCTCAACTCGAATCGACTCTTCCAAGTTGTTTAAGCTAATCACTTAAGCTGAAGCTATACGTCAGCTTGTCCCATTCAAATGGAGTTTGGCTTAAAGCCAGCCTGAAAGTGGTTTTGTAGCTGTCCATTTTGGACAACTGCTCCGACACGCTGCAGGTCATTTTTCATTCCGATGAAAATATTGATTTTGCCGCCCATTTACCCCCGTCTCATCTCGTCTCGTCATCTTCTTTCTGCTTTCACTGGCTGTTGGCCCTGCGGCTGATGTTGATGTCTGTTTGTCAGTCTAACGATTGCTTACTGCGGCCGCTCATCCATTTCCCTTTCCATTCCGATCCCGATCCCGGATTCTGATTCTGGCCTTTTCCCAGGTAGATTTATGCGTTGTGCGACTCAAATGAAATATCGCTGCCTCGCAGTCCACGCAAATATTTGCCCAGGTTACGCTGCACAATGGGTCAATTTTGAGTTTGAGATGCATAAATTTCCCAACAAAATTTATATATTTATTTAATTTATTTTTTTTAGTTATTAAATTATTTTTTTATTTAAGTTTTTATTTATTTAAACTATGAGCAGTTGACCAGAGTATTTAAAATTAAGATAAAATTATTAAATTAATATAATATTAAATTAATATATAATATTTATATATAAATATATAAATTGTCAATTTTCTTTGTAGGAGCTAATTGAGTTAATTAATTAATTAAGTGTAGATTCTTAAATTTGATTTATACAGGTGTTCTCCACAAATCTATTAAAATTTTTGTGACAAAAATTCCATTGTTATTTCTTTATTAAGATTTTCAGCACTTCAAGTACAAACTAATTATTTAATGTACTAGTCACAATTTGGTGCTTACTAAGTTTGAACTTGTATTTGATTTTAAAGCTATATTTTTAAACTAATTGTTTTAATCCATACATGATTATAATTATTTTTTATTTTTTTAATGCATAGTCGCAAGCATATTCAAAAATTTTAAAAAAATATTTAGTAGTAAATATATAGATATGTAAATGCCTTTTTTATTTTGTATTTGAATTTTACTCAGAAAAATGGTAATTTATTCTATTAGACGGTATAGCATCTCAAGAAAATCAGTGGCAAAGTGGAAGCTGTTGGTGTTGCTGCAGCTGGGCTAACGTTAAAATATTTAAGCCAAGTTAAGCGTAATAAGGTCATCAACGGACAGCAGTAACAGTCGATGCGGTTAGTTGCCTGATTTATGAAGTTACATGCGGCTGTGGCAAGAAGCACTGATAACTCAATTGAGGACAACAACAAGCATACGCCACGTTGTACATTGTACGTTGCAAGCTGTAAGCCACCTTTGGGTCACTCACAGTCCAAGTCGCAGTCACAGACTTTTCATTCTCTTTCGTCTTTCGTCTTTCGCTTTGCTTTGCTTTGCTTTATTTTTTGGCCAAGCGATTTATAAACGTTACAAGCATAAATAAACAAGCAGCTGTTGAAAAATTCACAAAAAAACGAGTGAGAGAGAGAGAGAGAGAGAGAGAGAGAAGGGAGAGTGTGTGATAGAGAGGGAAGGTAGGTGGTTGACTGGCAACATGTGCCATGTCCGCGTTGCGTCCATCGTTGTAAATTTATTTACTTTTGCTCTTTTATAAAATATTTTTTAATGCAGCCCACAGAGTGTTGCCAATTTGTGCAGATTTATAGAGAGCAACTCTGGCGGACAGCAGCTTCTGTTGCTCCCTCTCTGTCTACTCTCTCCCTTCTCTCCTCTCAACTCATCTATATACCGACTCCTGTCTGGGGAACAACGCAAAAACTGCGCTGTTGACAATCGCCACAGGAACTGACCAGGCCAAAACAGAACTGGCCAGAACAGAACAGAACAGAACAGTACCAGAAGTGAAAGCCATGTTGTTGTCTCTTGCTGTTGGGTCATAACTGATTGCTGCAAACACTTACGCCTTTTTCAGTGAGCAGAGTTTTGTTGCACACTCACATGGCATTTCAATGCGTTGTGGTCGAGTCATTAGGGATAGTCACGATTGTAGCGAATGTGTGCGGTTTGAATGTGAGTCAGTGTAACTCGTATTATGAATAAGTTAAACTTTTATTTAAATATGCTAAAGGACTGAAAGGATGTGCGAGGAATAACTGTTAGTAGAGTTGTAAATGCAAACTGTGCATGGAGCTTAAATCAACGAAGAAGAATCGAAATGTCAATCGATAGTTTTATTTTATACAAAATAGTAGCTTTAATGCAAAATTGATTTAAGGCTCAAGCAATGCAAACTGCAGCAAAAATTAAGAATAACATTTTAGTGCAAGAATAAAATAAAAAATCAACCATAAATTTAATTTGACATTCCGCAAGGAAATGGTTAAGTTTTGACAAAGTTATGTGGGGTAGGTATGGAAAAAATGGAGAGTGTTGAAAGAAAATCAATTTTAATTTCCGAATATATAAAACATAATCAAATTAGAAGTCAAACAATGGATAAATTGACATTTTTCAAGGAAATCGGTTAATCTTTGACCAAGTTTTGAAATCTTTAAGTTTTTGAAAAAGTGTCAAGTATGGAATAAATGGACAGTGATTGGAAAAAAATTAAAAATTCTATTCTAATCAAGTCTTGGCTCAGAATCGGAAAAGAAAGAGAAGAAAATGAAGAAAAAGGAAAGCAGAGGTAAATCAAAAATAAAAATTTACATTCTGCAATGCAAATGGTTAAGTATTGACAAAGTTACGGATTTTGAAAAAAATGTGCAAGGATTAGTTCACGGGAAAGAGTAAGATAGTATTCGGAAATAATTAAAATTTTCAAAGGAATTAAACCTTAATGAAGAATCAATTTAGAGGCCAAGTAATAACATTGGCAAAAAAAAACCTTTCCAAGATTTTGATGCGAGATAAAGTTAGAAATTAGAAACAATGAAAACATTGATATTCCACAAAGAAATCTGTTAAGTTTTTAGCAAATTTTCAGTAGCTTTATAGTGAGTAACCCCAATGTTTGTCATTTGCCTGCCAGTATTTATGTGTGTGTGTGTTTATGTGTGTGAGTGTGTGTGTGTTGCATTCAGAGGCATATAAAGAAACGGAGTTTGTCAATTTGACAGGATAATAGATTTAGTATGTTTACAAGTCTGTGGCTGCGTCTGTTTTCACTACAGTCTGTTGTTGTTTTTGTTGTTGTTGTTTCATACCAATGCAATGACAACAACAACACCAACAACAACAACAAATGGTACTATATGAATTTGTTGTTGTTGTTGTTGTGCCGTTGAGACGGCAATTGGTGAATTGAATTGCTTTTGCTCCCAGACAGGATGTGGTGCAATTTGAACTGTTTGCTGCCTTTAAATTGTGGATGCAACAACAGTTGATGCTCCTGTTGCTGTTCTTGCTGTTATTGTTGTTGCTCTTAGGTATATGGGCGTCTGTGTCTGCCAAATATGAACACCGGAAATTAGCACAAAAGCCGTTAGAGCACACGGTCCACTTCAGACCTTCAGAGATTGACCAGTTGGGTGTGTGGTGCAAATTGAATGGACACTGGCAACGTTGACGACACTGTGCAACCAAACCGTGTAATTACTTTGCCTCCCAGGACACAAATTTGTGCGTATTTGCTTTTAGGGCTAAAAGGTCCAATCGACAGTCGCCGGTCTAAATTAACAAAGGGCCGCCAATTAAAGGCTAATCAGGCACTTCACCATTTGACTTGACCGCACAACAGTTTGAGTTTGAAAGTGGTGTGCGTGTGTGTGTGTATGTGTGTGTATTTCTGCCAAATGGATTTATGATGCAATCACTAACCACATACAGAATACTTGAAACTTCTCACACGTTTCTAGCCCCTGCAAACGTGGCCTAAACACAAAATCAGACGTATTCAACTTTCAGCCCAACACTGATTCAGTTTTTTTTTTTTCAGTTTTTTTATCCATGCTGTTGTGAGTGTCGCTTGGGGTATTTTAACTTTGTCGAGTTGCATGTTAAGCAAGGTATTTGCTGTAGATTGATTTTGTTGGAAAGGCAGATTTAAGGAGATTCCCACAGGGGAAATGCTTTGAAAAGGAGCAGCAAGAAGGAGATTCAATAAACTCGAATCTAAGTGTTTGATTTTAGAAGTGGCTTAGGGAGTCTTTATTTCAGATATTGAATTTTGGAGAGATGGAGTTTTGAGTTTGAATTTGTTAAATTTTATATTATTCTCTTCGATTTGGGAATCATTATAAACTGAAACTAAAATATAATGGAATATTTTTGGTAATTTTTATTTAATGTAAATATTTTATTGATTTTTATTATTAGTTTCAAGTTTTTATTTGAGATTGATAAAAATAAAATATATTACATATGAAATATAAAGTATAAAATAATAATAATGTTTTAAAAATTATTGTAATGGGGAAATCCGACCCTTTGGATCTATTGTGCCCCTTTTAAAAATTAACTTAAATGTATATTTAGATTTCCATGAATGATCATAAAATATTATTTACTTTAATTAATGATCCAGAAATCAAAAAAAGTTAGTGAAGGAGAGCTAGAGTTTAAAGTTAAAAAATGTTATATTTGACATTATTTGCTTTGTTATATTTTCGGAGTCATCATAAACCCAATAGAAAAATATTATTAAATATTTATGGCAATTTTTATTTAAAGTAAATATTTAATTGACTTTTATTTCTGGTTAGGGATTAAATTATAATGAAAAGATTTAATTCGTCGTTAAAAGCATTATTAAATATTTTTAAATTCATTCAAGATATTAAGGATATAGTATAAAATAATAAATATATAAATTATAATTTAAGCGTATGCTGAGAATTCTAAGAAAAATAATAAAAAATTATTTAGTATAATTATTAATCCAGAAGATAATTCCTCTAAAAGGGCCTACAGACTTCGCTGTGACATGAAAGAAGTTGCAGCTGCAGCTTTGTCTTGCATGTGTGCTAGTGTGTGTGTGTGTGCGTGTTTGTGGTGCATAAACTTTTGCACAAACGTTGCACAAATCGAGCGAGTGGAGCGCAAACAAAAAAACTGACGAAGGAAATGCGAAAAACGAGATGTGGAAAATGCAGCCAAAAGCGGTAACTTTGCTTTGCTTTTGTGTTGCATACTTTTGTGCGCCGTTGCTGCAACTTCGTTTGGGCCCATTTGAAATTCATAAATGTGTGTGTGTGCGTGTGTGTGTGTGTGTATATTAGCATGGCTTGTGTTGGTGCATACATTTGCAGAGCGAGGGAATGGGCAACAAGAAGAAAATGCGCACAATTGCTTATGAAATTGAGCAAACGAAATGGAAATGGCAAATGGAAAAATTCAAATGGCAGCTAATGAGCCCGAGCAGGCAGAAAAAAAGTCAGTTGTATGTGTTAATTAGAAGTTGGCCAGAACAACGAGCTTAATTTCGATGTTAGGCAAACTCAACTAGAGAGCGCAGTCAATCAGTCAACAGCTTGGCCCACAAAACAAGCCATTAAAAGTGGTTTAAAATGGCCAACAGCAGGTGGTAGAAAGCGAGCAGACTCACAAATAAACATTGACAAGAGAGAGAGAGAGAGAAAGAAAGAGAGAGACAACAAAAAAAATAACAAACAAGTTGGGCGAAAAGTAAATATAAAAACTGACAACGAAATTGAAGGCAAATGTTTAGTGCAGAGTTTAAAAAAATAAAAATGTCCCCCGGGCACATTTGGCAAGAGGCGTGTCCTTGCGCCCAACTTTAGTGCGACCCTCGCACCTGTCAGTTGTGCCACGTGTAAAATGCTACCAACGGCACTTTGACCCTCTCCCTCTCACTCCCTTCCTCTCTCTCTCTCTCTCCCTCTCTCTCTCCCTCTTTCCATGTGTCTTCCTTTGTAGCTGTGTGTGTCCGCGTGTTCTTTTGTGTGTCTGGCTCACATGTAAATTGAAATGGGGCCAAAATGCCATTAAGAGTGTCGAGCAAAGTAACTGAACGAGCTCCCAGTTTATGTGCATTAAATTAAAAATTAACTGTCACCGGGGATATATGCATGCATACATATTTACATCGGGCCAAGCAACAGGCAACTCGACTCCAACTGAAAACTGGCAACAATTGTGAGTTAAACGAACCTTTACACACATATTCGCCATGTTAATTGAATGTCCGTCTGAATACGAGTTTATGAATATGTTGAAAAAAAGTTTTACTTTTGAAACGCATGTCTATATTATTAAGAACTTTCTCAGCTGCCTTTTCAGATACAAGCATTATTCAGGTGTTTTTTAAATTTGTATATAATATTGTCTGTTTAAATGTAAAATTATATTGGAAAAACGACAACTCGATTTTCGCATCAATCAAAAAATGATCTATCTATAGTTTATTACAGACCTTAGTTAATGAGGACGATTTCATTAAATGTTCAGACTTAAAATTTTAAAATGATGAATTTTCGGAAATGTTACACGGCGGTCCTGAACACTTGTTAAATAAAGTTTAATAATAAACAAGTGGAAAAGGCTATAGTTACCGACTATAGGATACCCGTTACTTATTTAAGTAAATTTAAAATATTTTTTTATTGCATGCTAAGAGGCACTTATATTTTTTAAAAACTTTAATTAGCCATTACCATCTTTCTATTTGTACGATCTTGTTACGATTTAGTAGAAAGATAGGTTGTAATATTAGTTAACATTAATTGGCAAAAAATCTTAACCCTCTAAGGCTATCTTTGCAAATAATAAACGAAGAGAAGTCAAGTTATGTTTTCTAAGATGAATTTGGGCCTCTGAATTCAAAAATGAGCTCAGAAAATGAGTACATGGCTTCGTTCACCTGTAATGGGACAAAATGTGAAAAGTGACTCAAGCCTTTTTTGGGGCTATCAGTGAAAAAATTCGGTTGAAAACATGTATATATTTCAGATTTGTCATTTATCTATTGGTATATAACACCAACCAAATAGATTTTGTTGTGTGTGCAGCATAAGGGCAGATTGAAATTGACCCTCCCGAGATTTTTCGCGAAAAAAAACCCGAAAAGCGCATGGCTTGACTTAGTCAAAATAAAAGCACCATTAAAAGCTTCCAAGTGCTTTAAAGCTTATTGCAAGTGTGAAGCTGTGTTTATTAGCAACAGCTAAAAAATATTTTCATGTTAAAAAACGGATTACTTTTTTAGTTATTGTGATTTAACGGATAAGTGCCTTGAGACACGCTTACGTGTTAGAGGGTTAATATCTTGAAAACTGTTTGTGTGGTGTCATCTTGCGATTTAAGGAGGCGTGGGGCTTTTCAAATTGGATCAGTTTTGGCAAAGTTAGAAACGTATAATAAGGTGGTTTGATTTTTGCCCTAGCAATTTAACAAGTAAAAATTTATGCGCTTTGTGTTTACAATTTACAAATTTTGTATTAAAAATATTAATTTAAATAACTCAATATATCGGTATTATTTAGACTTTACATTTTAGAGATATATCGACTGCTCAATTCGTGTTTGTCGTTTCTTAGATTTCGATATTAAACTGGATTGGATTTACAGCACTATTTTACAGTAAAGTGTGATATAAGTTTTCACGAGCAGAAGTATGGCCATTTAAATAAAGTTATTCGTTAAGCACTTCACAAATATATTTTGTAGATCAGTTTAGATTGGGTTCCCGAACTCTAGGGTACTTAGTAAACCCTTTTGCTTCGCTCTTCCCGTGGATCCCGTTGAGGTATTTCCCATATCTGGTTGCAAGTTTCACTTACATTTGATTTGTTGCTAAGAGTTAAATGCTACATGGCCATTTGCCAACACTTTGGCCCATGCAACACAGTAAATAAATTAAATTCTTATTTGGGATTTACGATTGAGAGGGGGAGGAGAGAGAATTAGGAGGGGCAAGGGGTTGCCTGGTGTTGAATGTAAAACTTTCAGCATGTGTTGAGAAGGGGCAGACTTGAATATCCTTGTTGTTCCCTATACTTTCATCCAGGACAACTTGTTGTTGTTGTTGTAATTGTAATTGTTGCTGTTGCCGTGTTGCAATAACAAACTCATGCTAATTGCTTTGCTAACAACTGGCAACGACAACTTGGACTTGCACTGAGACCGATGCCAAAGCGCAGCAACAACTATAAATATTACTAAAATGTGGCCAACAACAAGGACTCGAACTGCACTTAGCGAAACAGGTCTTACTAAATTTAGTTTCAACTGAAATCGAACTACCCCTTACTTGATAAAAGTATCAATTAATAGAAATAAGCATAAAAATTGTCTAAAAATTCTCAAAAAGCAAGATAAGTTTTTTAAATAAATAAATACATAAATAAACCTATCGATTTACTAGAAATGAGTGCAAAAATTCTTTAAAGGTTTGAGGTTGCAACTTGAGCTTTGAACGTTTGTTCCCTGCAAATATTTGAAGATCAAGTGTAAGTGTAAAATCTTAAACCATAATCCATTTAAGTGGACAAATTATTAAAATAAATATAAGCAATTTTGATGTTAATAAAAAATCAATGTTAATATCCAAATTCAAATAAACTTTTATATTTTTATTTACAATAAAAAAATCACTTTAATAAAACCTACAGAAACCTACAAAAGGTTATTTAGTTTTACTCAAAATATTTACTGGGCTTTTTTTAGACTTACTTAATATTTTGTATTAAGAATTTAGATTGGTGGGTGTGAAAAAATTACTAAATTATTCAAATAATGAAATGTGTTAATTAAATAAATTTTTATTATAAATTCAAATCACTTGGTTTTTTGCTCAGTGTAGAACTCGCAGGCGGAAACGAAGTTGAATCCAACGTTGTAAGCAGTAGCTGAAGCACGTGCCCAAGTTCTGACCTGGCCAAGAGCCACCTTTAATTACGACAGTGTGCGACACACACACACACACACACACACCACAATATACAACTAGTTGCACACACACACACACACACACACACACATAGCTACAGTTACAGAGTTAAGCTGACCAGCGGATACACGACGATTGACCTTTGCAGCTTAGGATGTTGCAGGTTGTGCGACAGGTTGTGGCAGGTGAGGTAAGGTGTGGCAGCTGTGGCGAGCGGACTTTACTCTGGGCAACCGACTACAGCTTGAGCTTATAAATTTGCACACGAACCGGCGATAATTGCTGGGAAATGAAATAAAAATGCAATTAAAGTCGACAACGTTGAACGTTGGCAACTTCTGCCGCTGCTTCTTCTTTTTAAAATGAGCATTCAATTAAGAGGCGAATAGTGAGAACTAGAGAGAGAGAGTGAGGGAGAGAGTAGTGTAGATTTTGTTGCCCAGGACACGGCTGTCAGGAGCATACACTTGACGGCAACGTCGTCGGCATTTATAAAATGATTTTTATCTTTATCAAATTAGAAAACAACAGCAACAACAAGAATTGTTGGATTGTTTCCTCAACTCCCTGCCACCTTCTTTCTCTTCCCTTATCAACTCTGACCAATTTCCAGCTCCAGTCAGCCGCATCTGCAGTGTCACAGCAATTAAAACTGTGCTGTGGCATTGTAAAGATTACATCGCAATGCTCTAGAGTGACCAAGAAATCGAGAGGGGAAACTCAAGGGAAACAGGGGAAAGGCAAATGCGAAATGGGAAATGGGCACCAAGAATTGGGGGATTGATGCGTGGGCGTTTTTGCCTGGTCAGTGAACAACTGTTAAATGCTTTGAAGCTTATTCCCAGATTTGTCAGACATGCCCCCTGAATATATGAATGAGAAATGAACGCAACTTGCAAAGCAATTGTCAGACGTGTCTGCCAGACTCCAAAATACATATTTAAGCAGCAAGTCAATGTGCTTGAATAATTTAATAGCTACAGCTTAAAAAGTGTCGCTTAAATAGCAATTTAAGCTCTCAAAGCTCATGAATACCTTGAATTAAGTTAAAAGAAAACACTTATTTAAGCCATATTAATTTCGATGGCTATAACTTAGTATATTAATTAATGACAACAATATTTTCTGAAAATAATCAAATTACATGAAGAACATAAAAGCTTGAGTTTAATGAAAACCCACTTCAGATAATGATTTGATATTGATTTGTTGGATTATGATAATTATAAATTAATAATTTTTGTTCGTCAAAGAATTTTTCCTATCGCAATAAAGTATTTTTTTGTTAAGACAAATTTGAGATCAAGTCTAGTAAAGTTAGTTTTTTCACATTTTTCTGAGAATAAAGTTGAAAAAGGAAGTGCACTCAAATTATTTGCTTTTCTCATTTAAAAATGCATTTTCATATTCAAATTTTTATTCAGATTATTGCGCCTATTTAAAGTTTGACTAAATAATAACAGATTATTTTAAAATTGTTGAAATAAACAATTATTTATACTACAAATAATAAAGCTCTCTAATAAATATAAATTAGTTTACACATTAATTCAATTTAATGGTGCTTCTTTTTGTATCATATAACGAAATTTTTGGCAGCTGTATGAAAAAAACTCGGCTTCTAAATATGAGTAACTTGCAATCAATATTCGTAGTTATTCAGAGTGCAATCACTTTTACCCGTGAGTTGGCTTTTTGGCATAACCTTCAAAACCTTTTAAGCCGCTTTACTTGCCCTTCAATCCCAAAAACCACAGCACAAAATTGTCTCTCTCTCTCTCTCTCTCTCTCTCTCTCTATCTTTCTCTCCCTTCTGAATATTTCGCCTATTGCATTTGATTCACTCAACAGAAGGGTAAGTTGGGAAGGGGAAGAATGGCGAGAGGAAGAGGTAGATTCACCTGAATATATATATATATTTTTTTTGTGATTCCTTAGTCTCAAAGTATTTCACTTGACTGCATTTTGTTAGTGTCTACAGTCGATGACATTGGTTGGCTTTTCTGGTTTTTTTTCGCTGGCTTTGGTATCGCACCACCCGCATGGATTATGCAAAAAGTTTTTCATTAATGTTGGATTTAGATATTTTTTCACGCTTCTCAAATCTTCCCCTTCCCCCAGCCATCTACCATTTATTTCTTTTTCTCCTGCTGTTTTTCGTTTTTTCGCCCAGTTGCCTCCACTTTTTGCGTTTGGTTGTTGACAACGCAACTTCGCTGCTCCCAGGATACGTTAACTTTTGTCCTGTGCTCTGTGTTCTGTATTCAGCTGTGCAGCGCAGTGCAATGAAAGCTGCCACAAACAACAAACAGCGATATTCAGACAACTAGCGACAACAACAACAACCAGACAACAACACGCGATGTTGCCACATGCAGCGACTGCGTTGCTGCAACAAATTTTCCAACCAAAAACTTTTTCAGCTGCCACTTTTGCCAGCAATAGAAATGAGTTTGCCAAACATTAAAATGATTTTCGTATCGAGTTTTATTATATTCTCGATTTTGTGAGTTTTTTTTTAAACTCTCCGAATTTAATATAATTCTTAATGTTAGGAATACGCAGCTTTGATTAATCATTGTTATGATGATGTAATGAATAATATTTGTATCAAAATTTATATTTTAAGTATACAGATTGAAATATAAATTTGCCCGAAAATATTGTCATAATTATTATCAATGGCATTTTTTTCTGTGTATTCACTCATATTAGTATTAAACTCACTTTCATTTCAAACTTTTCTGGTTTTTTCTTTTCATATACATATATAATTCTTTATTTTCATACCCATTGACAATGTAAAATAATTGTGCTTATAACTTTCTATATATGAATATTGCAGTTTAAAAAAGGACCCTTTAAAGTATAGGATGTATATTCTTCATCATGATCATAAGTAGAGTCTATATAGAGTTGACTTTTCATTTAAAAGTACTGTAGCTTACCCGTATTTTTTTTTTAATTGAAGATGTTTTCTTCCAGAAGAAATAAAGAAAGTAACAATTTTATTTTACATAGACTTACATTTTAGTGTACTTACAAATGTATGCCCTCTTTAAATAAAAACATAATTGACTTTCTTTTCTCCATAGTCTAAATACTTAAATTAAATTTTTTAAAATTGGTTTTTTTTTTGTTTTTAAGGAGGTATTTCAATATGTACGCATGGTAGCTTAAATCCAGTTGAGGGTATCTTATAGTCAAACACTTTTAACTGCTGCATTATTTTTCTCTTTTTTTATTTTATTACTATTATTTTATTTTATTTTATTTTTTTTTGATTTTTTTGAATGGTGGTTTTGTTAGTTTTGGTGGTTGATTCTTTTGAGACACTTTTGCTGCTTTACAGTGCAAATTGTTGGGTTTTGCCCATTTTACGCTGAAGTTTTTTCCGTTTCTTTTTTGTAGTCGAGGTTTTTGGTGAATTTTTGTTTTCTTTTGTGGCGTTTTCGATTTGTCTTGCCACATCCGTTCAGCCACCATCCGAGCCCCCTTTTCATTTCCTGGTTCTCTTTTGCACACGCTTCAGCATTTATTTGAGTGTGTAAAGTTTTCTTACTTAAATTCTTTTTTCTCTTTGGGGGAGTTTGCCGGGATTTGGCTGTGGCAATTTTAGAGTCTTCTCTCTCTTCCTGTTCCCATTTCAAGCCAACTTTGATAGTTTTGTCAAAAGTTTTTATTGCGATTTGTTGCAGTCGTGTAAAAGTAATGCTACCAAAAACCGGCAAACAAAAACCAACATAGAGCAAAAAAGTAGCTGAAGACAATTTTTGGAATCCCCAATTGATATTTCTGTATGTGAAAAAGAAATGTCGTTGGCGTCAACTATGAGGATGTTGCTGTCTTGAATCGTTTTTAAAGATTTATTAGCTAGTCTCTAGTTTTGGTTAGGATATGTTTCACTCTCTACTTGTTATCACAATTCTCGATGACCACCACATCGCCATAATTGGGCGGAGGCGTCTCCGGACGTGTCGCTCCCGTCTCCACAACATCCGCGTAGAATCTGGAAGTTGCCGCCGGCGGAGTCTCGGGACTACTCGGTTCCCGATCGCGACTACTAAATAGATTGCTGCGACTCAGACGCCTTATAAGCGTGGCCGTATTCTGATTGATGGCACGATAATATTGATGCCTTGCCGGACGTCCGAACAGTCGCGACACGAAGTTATCCTCCGGTCCGTAGGGCTGGCGAGCCAGAGCCCTCGACGGGGCGTTACGTCCACGCTGGGGATTGGAGCGACGCGGATTGCGGGTCCTGGGCGGGGACCAGGTGTGAATTGTGGGCAGCTGTTGCTCTGAGTTCAGCGTAGCTAAAACAATAAGGAGAGATATTTAATCAGAGATCAAAATTAATGCTTAGTTTTATATATTAGCGTGAAAAAACCGATTTCCTGTGAGGAAGCACATGAAAGCTTTACATAAGTAAAAGCTCATTAAAGCTTCTAATAATACATTTATCATATTGCTAGACTAATAACTAATTTCTGTGAGAGAAGCACATGAAAGCTTTAAATAAGTAAAAGTTCATTAAAGCTTCTAATGATTTATCGTATTCCCAATGCACACCCTCCAAACATATGTCTGACAAAACATCCCTAGGCTGTAAAATAGCTTAAAGTCAGTGAAAGCACATTAAAGCTATAAGCATAATTAAATGACATTGCCATAGTCCCAAAGCTTAACTGGACAAACAGATATAAAAATCAAATGGCAGCTATAAATTAAGTGAAATCACAACAAAACTATTTTGAGATTCAATTTATTAAAAACTGAAAACAATATTGTTGAAACCGACGCTTATCCAACTTAAAGCTTTCCATTACATGAAAGCATATAAAAGTCGTCGAAAAGAAAAATTCAATTTATTCTATTCTCAATGTGAATCACCACTAAAGCATCATTCTTAAAATTTAAAACTATGTTTTTGAGTGAACTATGCTGTTTGGGAAATAATAATAATTTTTTTTAGTTTTTAGTTTTTACTTTGGCAATGTTTAAAATTTTAGCAAAACAGCTTTTTATCTCACTATTAAAAATTTGTTTGAAATGTCGAAATAGGTCTCGCTTGAATTATTTTTTCAATTACTGAAAGAAACCATATTTAAAAAGCAGACTAAAGCTTATAAGCTTTTTGAGTAATTGCATGAGATCACTTAATAAGACTTAATATGTTTTTCAAAATGACACAGCTGTTCTAAAGGTCTAGTTAATTATAGTTTCCATATGTGTCTAGATATCGCTTAGATTAGTCCGGTATTTAAGTTTTCAACTCACATGTATCGCCGTCCGCGGTCTGTTGTCGTTTCTTGCGCAACTCGCAGCCGCTTTTGACGCACAAAGCGAAGCTGATGATGAAAATGACCATACAGATGCCAGTGGCAGCACCCACAGCAAAGGCCAGCTTCACATCGTCCTCGTCAAAGGTGTGTGTGTGCTGAGCCACCTGGTCAGGTGGTTGAGCTGCCCCACCAGCCAACAGCTCGTGACTGACGCGCTCGAGGCAATTGCGGTAACGCAGGCAAAGCTGTTCCCGATTGCCCTCGCAGACATCGATAAGTGTTGACAGCTCGTCTCCATCTCCATCTCCTGCTCCATCTCCATCTCTATCCTTACGCTCCTGTTGTTCCTCCTCCTCTGAGTCATCGGGCAACTCACGCCAAATGGATGCCACAGGCGTGGGTTCATCAGTATTGCCATTGTCATCCAAATGCTCCATTCTCTCAAATTTGAGTGGTTCATCAGAGACCGAACTAGATTCCACATCCAGTGGATGTGTTTCTGGCTTCTCCTCGAGGCAATCGCTCATCGAGACGGCCACGCCCCTCAAACTCAACCAGGTGGCAACCTTAATCAACGCTCGATCGCAATTAAGTGGATTCTCCTCGAGGTTCAACGAGGCCAGATAACGTGGTGCATGAAATGCATTGATACTCAGTGTAATCAACATATTCTGCGCCAGATCCAACTGTCGCAGCTCTGTCAGTCCACTCAACAGTTGATTGCTCAACTGATTGATCTGAGCATTGCGTAGATTGAGCAATCGCAGTGAGCTGCTTCTCAGCAGCGGAGCATCGCCCAAAGTGGCCAGCTTGTTGCCCTCCAGATTGAGATGAATTAGCTGGGAGTTCGTCTCCAGCAAATGCTCATCCAGCTGCTCCAATCGATTGTAGGACAGATCCAGCGAACGCAGGCGACGCAGCTCCGCAAAGGCGTCCACATGAATTGTGTGGATCGCATTGTGGGCCAGCGTCAGATTTATCAGATGCACTGTGGTCTATATAGAGTGGAGCAGGAAGATTGATGAGTGATTGAGTGAAAATGGATTAAGGTAGATTAATCCAGAGTCAAATAAAATTTTGGGTTATTTTTTCAGATCTTCATTCAATTTTTTTTCAAGCTCGAAATAATAATTGAAACTTATTATTATGGGATTAAATCAGCTGATTGCATTTAAACTCCTAATAAACTTGTCCCTTATATGGGACTAATCCATGAAAGGGTTAAATTAAAAGGTTTGATAAAAGCAAATTCTGTGTGCTATAAATTTATCTCAAGAAAAATACGAAAATCCTTTTTACAAATAACAGATAAAAGCAAAAATCGAATTTAAACGTTTTATCAATTTATCTTAAGAAAAATACGACATTCTTTTTTAAAAATATATCTTCTTACGATGTGGAATTACCTTTTTAAAGATTTAGTAAAGAGTTTATCTAATTATTTTTTATCTTTTCAGTTTAACATTAAATTTATATTTATATTTATATTTATATAATATATATATTTATTAACTTATACTTTAATTTTTACTAAATTGGTCAACTGCTCTCAGTTGACATTAAATAAATAAATAAATAGATCTATGCCAACTTTGTCACTTAAGAAATTCTATTTAATCATACATCTTTGTTTTATAGTTCTCAATTTCTATTAGAAATTTTCTAAGCTCTACAGGAATTTATATTTATATGAGATATATTTATATAAGATTGTCAATGTGACTAGTGCACTAATTAAAACGTACTCCTACTTGTAGCACTAGGAAATAGTCATTAAATAAATAAATAAATAGAACAGGAAGTGCTTTTATAGAATTATTTGAAATGTGTGTAAATGGGTTTTCCCAGTTGAGTCACCATTTAATTACAGGGTATAAAAAAGCTGACAATTTGTGAGAAGCCAACTCACCTCAAAACAATCGGCGTCAATGTTGGTGATATCATTGTAGCTCAAGTCCAACAATTCCACAGTTTTGGGCATTTCAATGCTGGCGCTTATCAAACGTTTGGCGCTAGAGACAGAGGAAGGGGATAAGTAAAAGTAATACTATCTAAGTATATATGTATATATTGAATATATATATACTTTTGAATACTCACCTGCATATCGCGCGATTGCGCTGTGCATATAGATCACAGTGACAGGCGCTGGGACAGTTGAGTTGCAATTGGGTTTTACTGCGACAGACCTGGAGGACCACGCAGAGAAGGAGGCCCACATAGAGTAAAATCTGCTTGAGGCCTAACCACATTTTAGGCTGGATCACACATTGTAGTGCCATCGATGTTTGATTTGATTTGATGTGATTTGATTCACTCAATTGTTGGGCATTTTGAAATGCACTCGTTTTCTTACTCGCCTTCGATTGTCAATTGTCGACTAATAACTGAAACGAGGGAAACTTGCACCACACTCTCCAAAACATGACTAAGAGTCGCGCTGCTTCCAGTTAACTGGGCCTATTAGTTAACCACAAACCAATTCACTTGGTTAAGAGTACAGTTCACACTTTTTATTGATATGCTCGACTTTTTTCATGATTGTAGCGCCGAGTTTCCAGTGCGATAAGATAAGCGAATTGGGGCTTATCGAAAACAGTTGTTGGAAGAAATGCAAACGGGTTGTGGGAAAGACTATTTAGGAGGGAGGGGAAAGAAGAGACCTCTTTGTTTGCCTCCAATTCGAAAGTAAGCGCAGGTGTTGCTCCACTGGAACTGGAACTCATAACAACAAATGGGGGCTGCTTCCAATTTGTTCTGATTTTACAACACGAAAAAAAAAATTATACTATGATAAAAATGAAAGTGTTTTCTTAATGAAAGGCTAGTATTTGATAAAGATAATATGATAGATAATATGAAATGATACATAACATAATAGATGACTTGATATGGTTCTAAATCTAAATGAACAAAAATAATAAAAGTGTTTAGTATGCGCCAACTATTTCCTAAATTGAAATAATGTGATAGATGGCAAATTTTATTAACATACTATGACTTGATTAAATAATAAATTTGTATACAAAATTAATTAAAAAGACCTAAAATTTTTAAAATATTATTTACAATAAGAACTAACATTTTAATTAAATGGAATAATAATATTTAGATATTACAACACAATAGTTGCTAAGCTTCAAGTATCCTAGAAATGAAAAAGACTTGAGTGATTTCCTTGTGAAAAGTTGTTTTGGACCAATTTTTGCTCTGCCTAAATTTAACAAAATCTTTCTGAATTTAAATTTTTCCTCTAAATTGAACACCTTTGTAATTCGTTTTCTGCAATTTCAGAATCTCAACATAAATCACTTTATTTAGGTCTGTAGTGGACATTTGTACATAGTATTCAGGCGAATGACATCTGCGTCACTTAGAGCGAGTCTTTGACCCATTTGGCTTTGACCCTCCGGATCCAGGGCGATAATAGTTGGCTGTCCATTTTTGGAGAAGGCCGTGGAACTATAGTGTAGAATGCTGCCATAATCGTAGGCCACATCAAAATCACCGACACGATCTTCCTCGTACTTTTGGAAATTGTTCTCCTTGCCGTCGGTGATGTTTTCTTCGACAATTTGGACAAATTCATCGCGATTCGCTGAACATTGTTGATGATGGAAGCCCAGGGTGTGAAGCAATTCGTGTTGGATGGTCCCCAATTTGAAACAACCACTATCCAAAGTGCCGGGTTTCAATTTGATTGTCTGTTCACCGCCACGATAACCAACCTTGGAGCTACATCCCGAGGTGGATACGGTAATATAAACATAATCCAAAATCTCCTCAGTGGCAGGAAGAAATCGAATGCAGGAATCGCGCTCGATGAACTTCATGGCTATTCCAATGTATGCCACATATGGAGCATCTAAAAACAAGTATTTTATGAGCTGAAAGTATCTATAATTATTTTTCAAACACACACCGAACTCCTCATCGATCTTGTAGTAGACTGTGGCATTTGGCCAGTGACGAGTTGGCGCTAATTCGCCATTCCGTTGGAAGTCCACGTCCATGTCACCCTGAAAATAACCCGCTGTCAGCTCCGGATCGGTTTCCTCTCGAGACACGTTGTGTGGCGCAGTGGAAACAGTCAACCACAGGCCACCCAGCAACAGGAAGACAAACAACTTACTCCACACACGGCACATTTTCAACTAATCCACTGGAAATTACAATTTAGATTTATTCAGCTATAATTGCAAATTATTATTTTCCATGCTTATCTCGGTCTAATTGAGGTGTTCTAATCGCAAATCGCAAATCTCAAGTGTTTTTATTATTTTATGACGGTCGAAAATGTTGTCTCGATGTCAATTTACTACTCTTTGAAAAACTGAAATCAGTATGATGATGTTGGTATTTTCATTTTGCGGTCGAGTTAGAGCTACAGCTCCGCTTGTTACTATTTTTAAAACGCTGTCTTAACAGTGTGAAGATAACAGATGCTAAGAACATTTTATGTTCTGTTATTTTAATGCTATGTTGTTGTGTGTATCTACAACTTACCTGAAATTATTTCGAATAATTGTAGCTTCATATTTAACTACTTGTGATGTTGTCTTAACTCACATCGAATTTTAATTAAAACAACAGCCCGATTCTGAGGCATTTACATACATATATACAAACTGTAAATATAATAGTTGAGAATCAGCTTTTATTTTTTTACCTTGATGGACGACCCTATAAAATTTTTTAAAACTACCAGTTTTTATGAATTTTTGAATACATCGAACTGTTAGGTTGCACTCAAGAAATGTTGGCCAGTAAAATGTTAAAATAACAGCTGGTAAATTCAGCCGTTAATGCCGAGGACCCAATTTTTAACCAATCGATTCTATCGAAGATACATATGTATATGATATAGTCCACCAGCTACAACTAAATTTGGTCAGAAAGTATAGGACTACTTGAGATGCAGATTCTGTCAGATTGGTTGAGATATCTCGGAAAATAAAAATGTTTTTTGTACTCGAGCTTGATCCTATGACAGCTATATGTTATAGAGGTCCGATCCAAATAATTACTTAATGCTAATTGACAAATTTAAATTGGCATTGAAAATGAAAAGTAATTAAAATTTTTCACTAGCGCTACTTTTTTCAAAGCTAGTTAAATAAAATTTTATTAGCACTACTTTTTTCAATGCCAATGAAATGCCAAATTCATTAAATAAGTAGTTAATTACGAAGAACTCTGGTCGTAAGGGACTATTTCGATCAACAATATACAAAATATTATACGCTAATATACGTAATAATAAAAGTGTGTTTTAATGATCACCAATTATTTCATGAATTGAAATAATGAGATAGATTGCAAATTTTATTAACATACCATGAATTGATTGAATCTTATTAAAATTGTATAAAAATTGGTTAAAAAGAAGACAAAAATTTATAAAATAATTTTTCCAAAGAAAACTAAAATTTTATTTAATTGGAATAATAATATTTAGATATTACAACACACAATTTGTTAAGTTTCAAGTATCCTAGAAAATAATCCTTGTGAAAAATCTTTTTAAACAAATTGGTTCTCTACATACAATAAACAAAATCTTTCTGAATTAAAATTTTCACTTCAAATTGTGCACCTTTGTAATTCGTTTTCTACATTTTCAGAATATCAACATAAATCACTTTATGTCTGCAGTGGACATTTGTACATCGTATTCAGGCGAGTAATATCTGCGGCACTTAGAGCGATTCTTTGACCCATTTGGCTTTGACCTTCCGGATCCAGGGCGATAATCGTTGGCTGTCCATTTTTGGAGAAGGACATGGAATTATAGTGTAGAATACTGCCATAATCGTAGGGCACACCAAAATCACCGGCACGAGCTTCCTTTAACTTTTGGAAATTGTTCTCCTTGCCCTCGGTAATGTTTTCTTCTACAATTCGGACAAATTCATCGCGATTCGGGGAACTATGCTGATGAAAGAAGCCCAAGGTGTGAAGCAATTCGTGTTGAATGACGCCCAATTTGAAACATCCTTTATCCAAAGGGTTGGGTACCAATCTGAGTGTCTGCTCGCGGCCAAGATAACCAACATTGGAGTTACATCCCGAGGTGGATACGATAATATAAACATAGCCCAAAGTCTCCTCAGTGGCAGGAAGAAATCGAATGCAGGAATCGCGCTCTATGATTTTCATAGCTAATTCAATGTGTGCCACATGTGGAGCATCTAAAAAAGAAGTGTTTCATAATCGGAACTTAACGATATTTCTATTTAAGCACCCACCGAACTCCTCATCGATCTTGTAGTAGACTGTGGCATTGGGCCAGTGACGAGTTGGCGCTAATATGCCATTCCGTAGAAAGATCACGTCCATGTCACCCTGAAAATAACCAGCTGTCAGCTCCGGATCGGTTTCCTCTCGAGGCACGTTGTGTGGTGCACAGGAAACACTCAACCACAGGCCACCCAGCAACAGGAAGACAAAGAACTTACTCCACGATCGGCACATTTTCAACTAGTCCAATGGAAATTACCATTTAGATTAAGTCAACCATAATTGCAAATTATTTTGTTCTAATTAAGTTGTTCTTATCTCGAATCTTAAATGTTTTTATTATTTTATGATTGTCGAAAATGTTGTCTCGATATCATTTTACTACTCTTTGAGAAACTAAAATCAGCATAATGTTGTTGGTATTTTTAACAGTGTAAAAATAACAGATGCTAATAACATTTTTTATTCTGTTAATTTAATTCTACGAGACACAAATAACAACTTACCTGTTACTGTTATGACGGAGAACAGCTGACAGAAGTATTAGTTGTAGCTTCATACATATTTAACTAGTTGCGATGTTTAAAAGGCACTTATTCGTTATTTTCATACAATAAGTGCCTTTTAAGCAATTTTTAAAAAATTATAAAAAATATAAGCGAAAAGATTTTTTAAATTTTTTTTTTGCAGTCACTCCTAAAATTGTTTGAAGAATGTTTTTGCATCCCAACATTTTTTTTTTAAAATCGAGGTAAAAAGTTTTGAAAGTTGACTTTTTTTAAAATTCGAATATTTTAATGGGTACTTAATGGGCTAAGGAAAGTTATGCATCATTCAAACGGAATTTATATGACCTTTCCAAATATATTTTATTTATTTATTATATATTGACTTCGATAAAAGAAGCTGAATTTTTAACATCTGAATATTATTTCCTAAATATTTTGGATTTTCATCAACAGACAATTCGAGGTATGCATAAGAAAGCAGGATGTTTTTTTTACAATACAATGGGGTATTTATTGCAAAGTAAGCATTATTAGTTAAAGTTTTAATAAATTTATAAACAGGAACTTACTTTATTTAGTTATTTATTTAAGGTATCTACTAGTCAAATCTTGCATTAAAACAGCTGTCGAGCTGGCAATGAAAAAGTCATAAAGAGATTGTGGCTGCATTCGTAGATGAATATTCCAGCCACATGCAATGGTAACAAGTCCCGGATTTGCCAATGCAAACGTCCTCCCACTTTACACACACTCACTGATAGAGAGAGGGAGAGAGAAATAGGGAATGAAAGAGAGAGAAGTACACTCGCTGGTTGAATGAAACACTTCCATCCGTTGCATCTGTGCATGGGAAAAAACTTCAAGTCCGGCCTGGGGCCAGTTGAGGCTACAAACAAGTTGATCGTTAGCCAGGACGCGACTCGACGTTGACTCGAGGCTACTTAACAGCACAGCTTGAGCTTCCGGTGCTTCCAGTCTGCAAATTGTAGACGGTAGACGGTAGACTGTAGATGTAGATGTAGATGGAGTTGTAGATGTTGAGTCCATGGCTCAGTTGCACTCAGTTGTCCCAGTCCAGACCAGACCCGAAAGATGTAATGGCCGCAAATCCACTTGTTCCCCTTGCTCCCTCCCCCCTTCTGGCTCCCCTCTCGTGTCCGTTTGCGAGTTGCTTCCGTGCTCGGTTTGTTGCCTTTAATTTATGGCCATGGCCTGGCGCGCCTCAGTGACAGACGACGACGACTACGACGGCGATGGCGGCGGCGCCTCTCGTCAGTTGAAGGGGCGTGGCCAGTGCTTGCCACATCCGCTGTTTGTTTGGGGCATGCCTCAAGTCCCCCCATCCCCCATGATTCCTCTACTGATCGGCATTATGTGAATGCAGCAACAACAACAAGAAAATAAAGAAAAATAAGAAAATGCTGAACAAACTTTTCACACACATTCAGAGCAGTTTTTCGTTGCATCGTCGGAAATAGTTAACTTTTATATGCATTTCAAATCAGAAACTTTTGCATTCAAACTTTATTAAAATTTCGTTTGATGCTCAACCAATTGCCACGCCTCCTGCCCTCGCCCAATGCCTTTTTCTACCATTTCAACTGATTTTTTGTTTTTTTTTTTTTTTCAAATTACCCCTGCTGCGCCTTTAAGTCGTATTTTTTTTCAATTCCTATTTGCAGCATTGTCGGTTGCCATCTCAGCATCTCGTTCAGCAACTCTTTGTTTGTTTCCATTTTTTTTTGTATTTTAAAGTTGAACATTGAGGCACATTTACTATATCAGAGACTGTTTTCTTACCTGAAATTTCACTTCTGCTTTCATATTTATATCGTTCCTAAGAATTAAATGTTGTGCTGTATAATCCAATTCTTGGTTTAAATTAAAAATGCAAATATCAAAATCCATTATCAAGAAATGAGCCAAGTTTTAAGATTCTGAATTAATTTTCTGAATTTCGAAAACTGAATTTTAGTAACAAAATACTCTTATACAAAGTATTCTTTGGTAGAAGCGAATACAACAGGGAAAGCGAATTATTTTTGACAAAACTTACAAAAAAGTTAGAATATTTTTGGAAAAATTTCAATGCTTAAATTATTATAAGTAGAATGATAGAATTAAATTGGAGCGCTTAATTTTTTACAAAGTTATGACTGTTTAATGTTTTTGAAAAAGTGGACAGTGTTAAAAAAAAGGGAAATTTTCCAACTTAATAAAATTTGAATGCAGTATACAAGAGAAATATAAATAAAACCAATATAAAGTGTTTCGCAAATTTTTTATTGTATTCTTTCAACTGATCCTAATCGGTTTCTCTAACGTTTTTCAAAGCGTATTGCGAATTCGTGGATTTGAAAATAGTTTTTGTCTTTTTCTTGTTTGAAGTGCACATTTGCATTATTGTTTTGACTGCTGGCGCGTTTTTGTGGCATCATCTTCTCGGCAGCCATTTGGAGCCGCAGTTGCAGTTGCCGAACCCCGAACCTCGAACCCCGAACCTCGAACCCCGGAACACCCCTTAAACCCCATTGGCACTAATGACCGACATTGCTTCCTAATTACAAAAGTTTTGCATGCACTCGTTGCACTCATCGAGGGTTGGGGATTCTTTTTTTTTTTGTTGCTTTTAAGAGGAGATTTTGGGGTAGGAGATGGTCGAAAAAACTTTACAGTTTATTTTATTTCCTTTATTTAATGTTCGAGTGCTTAAAGTTGAGCCTTTCATTTTATTTGGAGAAAGAAGGACAAGGACTGACAAACGGCTCCATTAACTGGACGTGGCTGAAACACACGGAGAAGAAGAAGAAAAAGCCGAGCTACACATGTTTGGACAGTCGCAGAGAGGGATGGTAAAAGGGGGAACGAGGAAGGGGAAGCGCATATGTCATGTGACACATGTGGCAACGAGTCAGGAAAGGCTTCAGGCCAAGTCAGTGACACACGAAGGGACAGTGGGATGAAGAGTGAACGCAGGGACAGTGGACAGTGGACAGTGGGACAGACAGGCACACTTAATGATAAACAATGCTTGCGGTCAGTTTAACATGCCGCGCTATTACCCCAAGCACTAACCCCCTCCTCTCCCATATGCCCTTACCCCTTTCCCCCTCTCACCAATGACCACACTCAGCCTCTGACACCCACATAACGAGTGGACAATTTACACACATGCTGAAACTGGCCAACAGAGGGCGCAACTGGCAAAAAAAAGTTAAACAAGTTATCAAAGACAAATATGCAAATGACGAAGTGTGAATACGCTTGTAATAAAACAAAAATAAGTATATGATAGAAACTACAAATATCTTATATGAGAAAATATCTCTTGTTACTTTAAATCATATGTAATCAAAGATACACCGACGATCTACCCAATTGGGTCCCCAAAATTACTTTATTCTTTAAAATCGTCACTATGCTAAAATGTTTATTTTTAACATCTTTATAAAGTGAAAAGTCAATCAGATAAATTCAATTTGATCTTAAATATAATTTTTCGTATTTACCTCCGACAAAATTCAACATAAATAAAATAATCTTTTAAACATTGCTTTATTTTTTAAATAATATATTTTTTAAAAATGCACTCGATTTTTTTCCCAAAGATTTTGTTTGTACGAGTTTACTTAGAAAGTTTCCCTTAAATATGAAAGCTTATTCCCATTTTAAAAGTTGACATTTATTGGGAAAGCTTTAAGCTGAGAAGAATTCACATATTAAATATTTGTTAACAGTTTAATATATTTTTTTGGTGGCAGTTTTATCAATTTTCTAAGCTAACAAAAGTTGTGTGGAATATATGAATTTTATACTCCCTTTTAGAGCGTTACCAACTTTATCTCAGAACTAATATGCTCTAATCTGCTGGATGGGCAACATGCTCGTAACAAGCTGGCAAGCAAAGCAAAAAGAGAGAAAGCGACAAAAACAACATGCTTAAAAGAGCAGTAAATGAGAATTTATCCACTTGCTGACCAACGCACATACACACACACACACTTACACACATACACATGCATAGAGCGAGAGAGAGAGAGAGAGAGTGAGAGAGTGAGAAAGAGAGTCGACTGGGATACACGCACATCGTAAAGTTTTAATCGGATGTTGTCCAGCTTTACATGACGCCATCTACTGGCTTAGAGTGCAATATCCTGTGGCACGCGATAACATCGCATACAGTGTGTACTGGCAATGGTGAACACACAGAGAAGGGGGATGCGGGGACACAGCACTCACACAGTTGTGCGTTGTTTATGCCGGGACAAAACGCTTTTGGCCCTTTTGCCGTTTGATGGCATTCGGCATCGCTATGAACTCAACTCGAGCCACGCATTGCCGCACGCTGCCTCAATGCCACATGGCACAACAAAGCGTGCACAGACAGGACTCGACACAGCAGACACAGCTTGCCACTCACACTCACATTCACACCCACTCTCATGCCCATACTCACACTCATACTCATACTCAGTCGGACCCAACACCCTTGCAACGTGCAGGCCAAAGGCAGTGGAAACAGTTGCCACAAAAGGCTTAAAAAGTGCTCACAAAAATTATTAGAAGTAATGGCTGCAATCGAGAGAACTCGAATGTTAAAGACCCTGTACTTATTCTGTAAATGCTCATTGAGACATAAAAAATTATTTATTAACGCTCGAAGTTATTAGCTGATTGTTAGAAAATTTTTAGGACAATTCTCAACTACAAGTGCGAAACTTAGGGCCTTTTATTCAATGTAAATTTTTATCTGAAATATAGTTTCAAACTTGACATTAATTTTTACAAACTTGACATAAAAATATCTTTTCAATAGTTTTCAAAAACCATTTTTAGAAATTGTGTTCTAAAATTACTGCTCTTTTAATTGGTTTTTTTCTTCTGTTTGCGAAATTCTAAACCAAACGTTGTAAATACACTTTAAAACTATAAAGATATTGTCACCAAAGTATAGGTTTGCTAGTCTCTAAAGATAATGTTTGATTTTATGGAATTTCTTAAAATTTAAATTTTTTGGTCTAAAAATTCGTGTAGGAGGATTCTTATAATTAGACAGTTCTTGATAGTCAATATTTGATTTTTTCTGATAGTTATCTTATTTTAACATCTTTGTATCTTTTTTTTTTAAGTAGAATATTTAAGTTAAAAACAGGTTTTCATTAGGTGATTGACTCGGTTATTGATGGCAAGCTAGTTAATACATTTTAATAATGATGTTTTCTGCCTCTTCGGAAATTTTTTTTTACAGAGTCAATATACCCTTTTTTATTTGATTAGTGCAGGGTCTAAAAATCAGCAGCCAGTGAATTGTGTTGTTTTTGTTGCCTAGACAGACTGCTAGATAGTTTTGAGAGGGGGTGGTTAACACAGAGGAGATGAAGGGCGTGGCCAAAGAGAGGGGAAAGGGGTTGAGGGAAATAGTGTTGCTACACGCAAACTTGGCCTGACCAATGGCCAAGAGTGGAGAACGTCGTTGTCATTGTCGTGACAGGAAATTAAGATGAATGTGGCGAACAAACTGCAGCTCCAAACTGGACACGGCATTGTGGCAAGCAGCAAAGGAGAAGGAGAAGAAGGAGGAAGAAAGAGAAAGAGGAAGAGGAGAAGGAGAGAGGGTAGTTTGGGGTACTGCAGTTTCGACTTGCTTTTTGTCGCTGTTTTTCGCCCCGCTGCGTTGTTTGTGTTGTTTGTCGCCGTTGCTTGACGGCCTCTTAAAATATTCATAACACAAACTGTTGCCACTATCTGCTGCAGCCAAGCCACAAATGTGGCAGTGTCTTTTTTGTTGTTGTTGTTGATGTTGTTGCCAGTAGAAAGCGGGTGCTTGTAGGGAGGAGAGACTTTTGAGGAATCTAACAAATGGCTGTGTTGCACTCTTGAATTAATTGATTTTTATGAATTGGCCAAGTGACTTTTTGCGATGTCCCAACAACGAATAAGTGAGGAGAGTCAAATCAGTGGAAAATATTCAATAAGGTGATGCATTAGGGATGCTAAAAAATGTATTATTCCATTGAAATGTTTTAATTGCCGAGTAAGACATTTTAAAATATATAACTTAAGTAAATATAATTTTATTATCTTTAAATTTTTATTGATCTGTACAAATCAAATCTCGAAATTGAAGAAAATTCTGTTGATTCGTAACAAATAAGTTTAGGGACTTCCTTGTGAATTCCTTATTTTAAATAGTTGCTTTAATCTAATACTACTATGGAATATTGAAGAAGTCTACATTCATACATTTTATACATTACATTTTCATTTTAAAAATTTGGTTTCCATACTGTATCAAATATTTCAAATTTTTTACGAGATTAACATATTATTAAATGGAACTTTAAAAGTAATAGTAAATTCAAATGTTCTTCAATATTTCGCTATTTATGCTTAATCTAAATAAATGTATTTATGACTTGAAGTTGCCATTGGTTTCAGCTTTAAATATGTTAAAATAATGATGTCAAAGTTACGCAATGGACTTTTCAGCTTTTCAGATGGACAACTTTCAATTGGAAATTGCAGTGGAAAGTTGTGTTCTCAGTTATTCATTTACCTAATGTTTACAATTGTTGTTGACTTTATAAAGTTGTGAGTCTACTCAAATATTTAAGGACAAAAGCGATTACATTGTGAATTAGCTAAAATTACCATTAAACTTTCAACTGTGCTTCCGTTAGTCTTCTGTTTTCGGGATAATAACTTAATTGAGCCATTGCACGCATGGAGGGAGCTCATTAAAAAGTTGAGCAACTGTCTCCACCGAGAAGTTCCTCAAAATAAGTTGGTTATAAATATGTATGTAAGATTAAAGTGAAACTTGCCAAGACGAAATCATCTGCAATTCAACTAAGGTTGAGTTTGAGTTAGAGAAGTTTCACTGTAGAGGTGGATGGTATATAAGACGAGGTTTAGATGGAACACTTTTATAGTTTTGAACATGGTTCGTTACGTGCCTCTTCTGGCCAATGGCCAACGGGTGCAGCTCTCTTGGCCATTAAAATTGTTTAGACTCAATCACATCTTCTGGCCCCTGGATAAGAGCACCTCAACCAACTGGAGATACTTTGATTACTTTCTCGCCTTGCTGGGCTGGACAATTCTCATGATTCAGAATGATTCAGAGTTGCGTTATTTGCGCTTCAATTGGAATAATCTGGATCTTCTGCTGGCCGGAGTTCCAACTTATCTAATCCTTGTGGAGGGACAACTGCGAAGTGTTCACGTTCTGTTGCGTCGAACGCAATTATATGACATTTTGCACAAGTTCTTCAGCTCCGTTTACGTGGATCGACAAGCGGAACCTGAAATCTATCAGAAAGTTCAGTGGAAATTACGCCTAAATCGAGTTGTATCCGCTCTCTACTTGGTGGCAGTTTCTGGCTATGTTCTGTCGCCAATTGTGATGCTGGTCAGAAGGCGCAGGGACTTTGTGTACTCAATGATTCCCCCCATTGATGTGTCGTCTCTCTATATTTTTGTGCCCCTCACATTGAGCAGTGTCTACGTAGCTCTCCAAATTGTCTCAATGGTGTTTGGAGAAACCGCTTTACTCTGCGAATTGTTGGCCCATTTGAGGGGTCGATATGTTTTGCTAAAACGCGATATGGATGCCTCTGTGGAAAAGATTTTGAAAGCCCATCAACGACCTCAAATGGCCCATCAAATGCGGGAGCTTCTGGTTCACACAATGCGCAGGAACGTGGAACTGAACCGGTTCACTGCACAGCTCGAGGAACATTTTACAGTGCGAATTTTCTTCATGTTTGCCTTCAGCGCCATTTTGTTGTGTGCGTTGGGCTTCAAGACCTATGCGGTGAGTGTGTGTATGTGTGTTAACTGAGAATTGAATGAAGTTACCTGAGAATCGCATTAGCTCTAATTTGATTCATTGCAGAGTCCATCGGGCACCTATATTTTCCCTATGTGGTTTGGCGCTAAAACCGTGGAATTACTCTCTTTGGGCCAACTGGGCACAGATTTGGCTTATATGGTAACTAAACTATTGAATATAATCTGTGTATTTTGTTTATAAGTATCTTGAGTTGAGATTATGATCTGTTGAATTTGTTTTCCTCTGTGAACGTTAGAGTGCATAGATTATTTTCACAAGAAATGGTAACCCATTTTCATAATCATTTTTATCGTCATTGAACCTGTATGTTTTATTTGCTGAAAATTTAAAACATACTTTATTAAAATTGTATAAAATTGTATAAAAATATATATTGAATTTTCTGCAAATAAAACATACAGGTTCAAAGACGATAAAAATGTCCTTTGGGCCAAAATTATATTAAATTCTGAATAATTTTTTGGGATATATCTTGACATAATCGAATCGCGAAATCGTCGTTCCAAGGATGAAAATTATGTTTAAAGGCCATTTGGTGCTTTGGCTCTGTGAAATTTTAAAAGTCATGGTCCTAACAAGAGTATTGACAATAAGTTTGTAAGGATCGGCCAATAAACACCCAAGATATAAATGTTCAAAAAAATGAATTTTTCTACTTAAAAAGCACGGACCAAGAATTCATTTTAGAACTATGGTTTCTTGGTGAAAACACCTTAGAATTGACCATAGATTATGAAAACGGGTTACTATTTTTTCGGGCCCATACAATTCGATGCGATCTAGTGAACGTGTTCTAAAATTTCCTAAAAACGATGGAGAGACAAATGATATATTAAATTATAAATTTAAAGAAATAAAATTTTGTTTTTTTTTACTTTTTTTTTATTCCTTAACTTTACTTTAGAGAAATATTCCTTAACTTAGTTTAAATACTTCAGTCTTCTGTTTTTTTTCTTTTCTATTTTTAAACACTTTATTTTCTCATTTTTTAGATAGATCTTCAGAGTACCATGTACTACCAATCGCAATGGGAACAAGTGCTCTATTACTCCACAAATTCTCGTGAGAATCTGCGATTGATGAAGGTCGTCGCCTTGGCCATTGAGGTTAACTACAAGCCCTTCTACTTGACGGGTTTGTCCTACTTTCAAGTCAGCATACAGACAGTTATCAAAGTAATTTCTCTGCTCGTCTACCTTTCTGACAATTACACGCTAAAAATACCCTTTTCTTTTTTGCAGATATTACAGGGCGCCTTCTCCTACTTTACATTTCTCACCTCGATGCGTTGATTAAACGACAGTAATTTAGTAAACATTTAAAATATATTAATTTTGATGAATGAATGGGGGCTTAATACTCACATAAATGTTTTACTTTTACTGACTTGAAAATGTAATCAAATATTTATTTGTTCAATTGGGCCAAAATGTCAACTTTTAATTGTCTTAGTTAAGCTGTAGAGAAATAATATTTTAATTGAGCGATTGCACGCATGGGAAAGCTCAACAAATAAATAGTTTTGTGGGTATATAAACAAATGTTTAGCTGGAAGTCAAGTTTAGTCTTCAAAATGGTTCGATACTTGCCTCTTCTGGCCAATGGCCAACGGGTGAAGCTCTCTTGGCCAATAACATTATTTAGACTCAATCACATCTTCTGGCCCTTGGATAAGAGCACTTCAACCAACTGGAGATACTTCGATTACTTGCTCGCTTTAATGGGCTGGACAATCCTCATGATCCACAACGATGGACAATTGCGTTATTTGCGATTCCAGGCGAATGTGAATGACTTTATGTCTGGGATGCCAACATATCTGATTATCGTGGAGTCTCAAATCCGCAGTTTACATATCCTGTTGCACAGGGAACAGCTTCGAGGGGTGCTTGAGAAGTTCTTCAGCTGCATCTACGTGCAACGCCACAAGGAACCCAAAGTCTTTCGACAAATTGAGCTGAGATTGCGTCTAAATCGATTCGTTTCTGGACTTTATTTGGTCGCCGTCTCTGGTTATATTCTGTTGCCAATTTTAATGCTGGTCAGAGGCCGCAAAGAATTGTTGTTGCCAATGATTCTACGCTTCGATGTTGAGCCACTTCACATATTTGTGCCTCTGACAATGAGCAGTGTCTGGGTTGCTCTGCAAACAGCGACAATGTCATTCGGGGAAACTGCATTGCTCTGTGAATTGATGGGTCACTTGAAGGCTCGTCACCAACTGATCCAACGTGACATGGATGAATCCATAGAGCAAATTCTGAGAGTTCGTCAACGTCCTCAAATGGCACAACAAATGCGTGAGGTTCTGGCTCAAACAATACTTCGGAATATGGAACTGAACCAGTTCAGTGAACAGCTCCAGGAACATTTCACAGTGCAGATTTTCATCATGTTTGCCTTCAGCGCCATTTTGTTGTGTGCGTTGGGCTTCAAGACCTATGCGGTGTGTATTTGAAGGGTAACCTGAGAATCGCATTACCTAAATTTAGATTGATTGCAGAGTCCATCGGGCACTTACATGTATCCCATATGGTTTGGCGCCAAAACTGTGGAGCTTCTTTCAATTGGTCAATTTGGCAGCGATCTGGCTTATATGGTGAATATGATTTAGTTTTAACTGTCTTAAATAAATATTTATTTCTTTAGATATTTTATTTATTGGTTTTATTTTTCTTGAGTACTTTTTATTTTGACTTATTGTTTATTTGTTTATTTGTTCAGGGATTTGTAAGTTTTTGAAATTAGGTAAATGCAATTAAATGCATTTTGTAATTGATTAAACCTCATAAAGCATTTTCAAATGAGTTCTTTTATGAATTTAATTAATTTTATGAGTTTAATTAAATGCATTTTAAAATTGAACAAATGGTCAAAAAGTATTAGTAAATGAATTCTCTGCTGAATTGATTAATTGTACAAAATAAGGAACTTTTTAATAATTTTATTGTAAATTGGAATTAATTTATGGGAGCCTATAATTGTGACTCAAAAAATTAAACCTCTTTCAAATCTCTGAAAAATATTGATATTTTTTAATTTTATAAATATAATTATTTTTACGCTTAAACAATATGTTCCCTGAGTTATCCTCTTATAAGTTTAACTTGTTCCATAATTTAATTTATTTGTGTTTTTCATAACTATTCCGTATTGCAGACAGATAGCCTGAGCACCATGTACTACCAATCGCAATGGGAACAAGTGCTCTATTACTCCACAAACTCTCGTGAGAATCTGCGATTGATGAAGGTCGTTCTCCTGGCAATTGAGCTCAATTATAAACCATTCTATTTGACGGGATTGACATACTTTCGAGTCAGCTTACAAGCTGTCATTAAGGTGATTGCCCACTCATTCCCTTTTTTTTTCTCTCTCTTTTTTTTTATAATATTTTTCCCTTCATTTTCTCTTTGTAGATACTTCAGGGCGCCTTCTCGTACTTTACATTTTTCACCTCGCTGCGCTGATTGTGAGGTTTCAGTTTCAATTTCAATTTCAGTTTCAGTCCCCAACTCCTGCACAATTAAATAAATTGTAATTTTTTAATGATGCATTTTTCGAAATTAAGCGAGAAATGTGAATTGAGTTGCGGAACTGTCGCAACGAGCTACTCATACAAATGATTGTACGTTGAAAGTCAATTATTGGTGAATTAATTTTAATTAAATTAAATTGATAAAATTCAGAGTTCACACTTCACCGGCTGCTGTCGACGCCAGTCTGATTTTCATGTGTATGTGTGAGCATAAAACTGAGCAATAAAATATTCATGATTTCTGCTAAAGGCATCGAGTGCAAAAAAAGCTTGCCAAAAAGTTAATAAAACTTTTGCCTTTGGCATTTTGAGTTCTTTTCTAGCTCTCAAAAGCAGCTGATCACAAGCATTCCCATAAATCTACCAGTCTCTCTCTCTCTCTCTCTCTCCCTCTGCTGTCTCTTTCTCTTTCTCTCTGTTATCACTTTTGCCATGTTTCTATTTCAATTTCCGGCAGCACGAACGTTTTGGTAAATTAATCCATTAAAGTTTTGCCCATGAAATGAACAAAAGTTTTCACATAAAAATCTCTGCATCTCGCTCGCACACTAACTCAAGCCGTCTCGCTCTTGCAATGTTTTATCTGCGGTGAGTTTTTTGTGTGGTTCGAAGTTTGAACTACTACGACATGCGTCACCCTCATTGATAATTAGAGCCGTCCCGCCCCATTAGCCAATTTGCACTTCATTAGCGCCGCGTTGTTCGAGCTCTAAAGAAAAAAAGAGAAAGACACAAAGAGAGAGAGAGAGAGAGAAAGAGAGTGGGCCATAAACTGGATATCGAACACAGAAATTCAGTTATTCAGTTATTCAGCTTGCAGTGGCTTAAAGGATTCCTAATGAGTTTTTATTTGCTCATGAAATGTTGAATTTCACACTGAGCCCATTTTCCATTTTCCCGGAAATGTATTTACCCTTACAGCGAGTGCTTTGTCTCGAATGCTGTGACACATTTATGAATGTAGAGCTTAAGTCCTGAAGGGCATTAGCATTTCATTCATATCCATATCCATATCCATAGTTGCAACACATATCAGATAAAATTGATTAGGGACGCTGCTTTGTCAGCACCATCTGTCATTTATCACAAATTTATGAAAGCTTACGCTTAATTAGCATTGACAAAAAAATAAATAATAAATATTGAACGAGATTTTATATTAAATAAATGGGTGTGTTTTAATGTAGTTTTGAAAACTGTATTTTATTATTGTATCGCGTTTATCTTTCAGCTTTTTGCTCTTTTTTTTTTTTGAGAAATTTATTTTACATTTAATATTCAGTTTTTATTTTTATATTTTCTTTGGCCAATATTCATAGCTAATAACCTTTCACCAATATCAATCAATGTCGATGAAACATGCCTCCACATTTATTATTGGACATATATCCCTTGATTCTATATTAAAACGTTGTTTATTTTTAAAACTGCATATTTTTTCCAATTTTTGCCGACAAAGTGAAGTGTATTGAGCGATAATTTACGACTGAATTATAATGCAAAGCTATTTACATATTGAACTGAATACACAAAAATTAATTATGTTTAAACAGCTTTGCAGTTGATTTCTATATGCATAACTATACATTTATTATCTTGCTTATCTTAAGGTAAAAATGATAAGACAGTTGCTATAAAAGGGGTCTCTCAGTTCAGTCCTCGGCGTGTTTTTGTTACTTACAGTCGCAGAAATGTTTTGGCAAATAATTTGCATTTTGTTAGTAATAAATTCACATATAAAACCTTCTGATTCCATTCAGATTGCGGAGTTTAATGAGACTAAAGCATTTATTGCGATTAGTTCCCAGTTAAATGAACTGAGGTAAGTTACCAAAGGTTTTAATTTACTTTTAATCCAAACTAAACTTTTTTTAAGCGCGGAGCTAAAGCGTCAGGGAAAATTGCCAAATGATTTAGTTAAGACAACAGATGTGCATCATTTGAGATCCTATGGACGTAATTGTGCCGAAGCAACTGAGAATTCTAAGACAAGTGGAATCTACGATATACTCATACCTAGCTACAGTAAACATCCCTTTAGAGTGACTTGCGATGCACAGACTCAGGGAGGAGGTTGGACAGTCATCTTGAGCCGAATGGATGGCAGTGTGGATTTTTATAGAAACTGGAATCTATACAAAAAGGGATTCGGAGATCTGGATGGCGAGTTCTTTTTGGGGCTGGACAAAATTCATGCCCTGACTTCAGAATACAGCCAGGAGTTACTCGTAGTTCTCGAGGATTTCGAGGGAAATGAAAAGTTTGAGAAATATGAGAAGTTTGCCATTGGTGACGAGGACGAACTTTATGTCCTTCACACTCTGGGCAAAGCGACAGGAACTGCAGGTGATTCTCTCAGGCAACATCACACCATGAAGTTCTCCACATATGATCGGGATAATGATCGTTATGCGAAAAACTGTGCTGAAATTTACACTGGCGGCTGGTGGTACAACGAATGTCATCATAGGTAGGACGGATTGTAGTTTATTCTAACTTGGTTTAATAACTTTAATTGTTGTAGCAATTTGGCTGGAAAATATAAGGATAACACCCATGGTAAGGGCATCAATTGGTATCATTTTAGGGGCCATCTGTACTCCCTGAAAAGAGCCGTCATGATGATAAGGCCAAGAAAGTAATTAATAATTAATTTAACAATGCTTTTATTTTTATTTGATTTATTTGTAAGATTCTTTGGTTTCAGATGTGTATGTCCTCATACATATTTATAAAAAAATAAATTTATTATTATAAATAAAGCTCAAGATTAACTTGTACAGTGATTAAAAAAAATAATAGAAACGAGAATAACTTTGACATTTCAAACAGATTTTTAATAACACGATAAAAAGCTGCTCATGAATACAGAAACCCATTGTTTTGCTAAATTGTGAAACATTGTTAAATACGTATTAAGTAAAAATTATATAACTAAATAACAAACTTTTCCCGTAACAATTTTCAAAATACAAAAACAAATTAGCGTTTCCACAATATTTTCCATCATATTAAATTGCTCAATGACATAAATATATATTTATTCACATGTTTTACATATGTAGAATTCAAGTACATTTGTAATTTCCGACTCTGTCCATCTTTGTCTCTCCCCCTCTTGCCCTCTCTTTCAATTCTCTTTTGCGCTGGCAACGCCCGTAACTCGTTGTGAACTTTTGTGTAAAACCACTGAAAAATTTTATATTTATGCTTTGGTGTTGCCAACTGAAGTTGAAAAACAAACAAACACCAACGCACTCACATACATAAAGGAGTGGGAGAGTAGGAGTGTGTGCGTGTGTGTGTGTGTGTGTGTGTGTGTGTGTGTGTGTGTGTGTGTGTGTAAGTACAAGCGAATGTAGCAAAAGTTTTAGCTTGTAATTATCATTAGCGATATTGTGTCTAAAGTTTTGAAGCCGCGTATTAAGCGCCCTGTGAGCCACTGAATGCCAAATGGATGCTCTGAGTGGGTACAAGTGTGTGTGAAAATGTGTGTTTGTGTGGCAGCCACAGTTATGCTTCAAAAAAGGGCACATACACATTCAAACTTTTGGCTTCATTTAACTTGGCATTTTGATTTGATTGTGGAGACATAAAGAGAACAAGGAAGTGAGAGAGCGAGACAGCTAGAGAGATAGAGTGAAAAAAAAGAACAGCGTTAAATCAAATTAAGCGCACCAAATAAACGCCAAATGACGCCCCGCCAAGAAGAGGGACGGGAAAAACTTTTAATTGCCAACGCAATTTCTTTTATATTTTGCGCTTTTTTTATCATTATTATTATTTTTATTTTTGAGAGATATTTTTCTTTTCTCGTGTTCTTTTCTTGCTTGGAAAACTTGGCCAAACAGCTGACCCTTGCATTCAATTACGTGTCATGCAATATACTTTTATACCCAGTGAACAGAAAAAAGGTGAACTAAGAGTCTATTATTTACTTGAATTTGAGCCAAAGCTAAATAATACCATTTAAACTGCACATTATAAATTTAGACTAACTTCTTGTACATACTTTTACTTTAAAATGTCTTTAACATATTGTAAGAGTTTTGTAAAAGTATTTTGCCAACACGTCGTATACTTAATTTTTTATTGCATGTATTCTCTAAGTGTCTAATAAAGCTAATCCAATGAAATCACAACTCAGAGGGTAGTTTTTAGTTTCTCATTCTCATCTGTTGCAGTTCGTCGCGTGGCAACACGTCGTATGCTTAATTAATTTTAAATGCACTTTTAATAGTTTCTTAGCGTAAAGTTGCCAAACGAATTTCATGAAACGACTAACGCTGACTGCGAGAACATTTCCTGCTGCGACTTCATGTCACCTTTGTATGTCACCTTAAAGGTGACTCGTTAATTTAACTTTCGCTTGAACTAAATAAAATGAAAAGTTTAAAAAATAAGTAAGAGCAGAAACAAGTAAATCGCAAAATGGTTGAAAGGAAAATTGTAACCAGTCGGAGCTGGCAGCCCATTCATGTGTGACTGCATTTGTCAGTCACTGTTTGTGTGTGATTGTGTGTGTGTGCCTGAGCTGTGTGTAATTATGTCTGAGATTATGCCCACAGTCATGGCGCTACCGACGTCTGTGTGCGTCTTTAATGCCTGCACCGTCAGCTTGTTCTTTTGCTTCTACTCCTTCTTCTTCTTCTTCTTCTTCTTCTTTTGTATCCCTCTTCGTGTCCTTGCGGTTGTCCTCAACGTCAGAAGTTTCTGTGGTTTCCTCGGGTGCGAATCTCTGAGCATATCTCGCACTCGCTGTGGCAATGTGCTGATGTCTTGGTATTTGCTTTTGATTGTGCTTCAATGACATTAGCTGAAAGCGAGTACAATTTATTAAAGTTCTTTTAATTAAAATTAAAATTTTTATTGGAATTATCTTTTAAGTGTCCACAAATTTATTTGACTGGCAAAAATCAGTTTTGCATACAGACACAAAATAATTCTAATAAACACATAGTTAAGAACATACTGATTTTTTTACACGGAAAAAAGAGAAATTGATCCAAATCCATTTTTCCAGTCCAAAGTTCTTAGTTGTGAGACAGAAATACTTGTTTGAAGTTCTTCAAAAATCAGTCGATTAAAATATAATTTTAAAACAATTTTGAGCATGAGAGTATTTTTAATAAAGCCAAAAAGTTCTTCCAAATTAATTTTATACTTTTATCAATTAACTTTTAAGCTTTTAGAGTTGTTGAAAACAATAAATTGATTTTAATCAAACAAAAATTTTTGGTTTTCTGAGCTTTGTTTTAGCTTTGATTAATCACTAAGTTTAATAAGTTTGTGTCATTGCAGTTTTTGGTTGCTGGCTGCTTTAAGTGTGGTCTTAAGATATTTTGTTCATATGCGCTGCTCTCTCTGACTTAAGTATTCTCATTTCCCTTTAGCTGCTGACGTTGTTGTTGTTGTTGTGATTGTGTTGTTGTTGTTGTTGCTGTTGCTGTTGTTGTTTTGTTGCTGCTGTTGCTAGTGCTGCTGGGTTTTGGCTTTGCCTTGGCTCATAAAGTCGCAGGAAGTTATTATCCTAAAAACTTTACCCCTGAGGGCAATACAAACAAAGGCGTAGCACAGCAACTAAGCGCAGCATTCATGTCTGACTATGAAATGGCAATGCCTGCATTCCCTCTCTCTCTCTCTCTCTCTCTCTCTCACACACACACACACACACCAACTCACACTGGGTGTGTGTGCTTTGCCTATGCATGAAAATAGAATGTCATAAAATTAGAACGATCATAAGCAGCGCAGCAGACAACGAACGCATCGAGTCGAAGCCAAGAGTCGAGGCCAAGTCGACTCGAGAAGTCAACACACACACACACACACACACACACACACACACACACACACACACATACATACACACATCCATACAAAAACTTGGCCAACGCTCTGACTTTTTTACAGCTCTTGGCAAAAAGTTGATGGCCAGGCGTTCTAGTGGCCGCCTTAACCCATTAAATTCGCTTTATATTATTCCAACAATATATTAAAAAACCCAAATTCCTAAGATGATGTCTTTTCTCTCGACACTGCACTGAGAGATCCAATGTGCTCCGCAGCTTGAATCTTAAATTTCATTTTGACTTTGACCAACACAATTTGTCTTAAAGTTCGTATTAAATTCGCAGTTGCTCTCAATATTTTTGACCGAAATTTTAAAGAATTTCTCTGCATTTTTATCATTGTTAAACAATTTTTTTTTAAAATATATTTCTTAATTTGCAACTTTTATTTGATGAAAAACAATGTATGGAGTATTGCGTTTTAAACTAAATTTAATTCCCAGAATTTTCCAGTTGCCCATTTTTTGTATAAAATAGGATAATTTTTAAAACAATCTTTCCCTTATTTATCTTATAGATTTTAATTCCGTTATTTTTTTATATATCTTATATAGTGTCATACATATTTTGAGAATGGTTCTTTTAATTGCAACTTTAATTGTATGTTAAAAGTTATTTAGATTTATGGAATAAATTGTTTTCAAATATATTTAATTCCCGATACTAAAAAAGTTAACCGTTTTAAAAAAGTCTTTATACTTTTTATAATTTTTAAAAAAGTCATTATATTTTATATGCATTTTCCCTTTTTGTCTTATATATATTTTATTTATTATCCTTTGTCAATTATCGTTTTTTCTAATATTTTATGTATTATCTTTTATATTTTATCAATTAACTACAGACACTTGACACTCTATAATAAATTTAAAATTTTTATAACTTCCAGAGCTTTATGGAAATAAACTTAATTGCCAATTCACACAAGTTAAGATTTAAGTAATGAGTCTAAATCAAGCTAGTTTTAAGGACTTAGAGATTGTCGTGTTGCGCGTTTGCACACGGATAAGTTGAGTTTACAGTTATCCGGTTGGCCATCCTGTTGGCCATCTTCAGCTGTAGTTAAAAACGCAAATGCATTGCCTGCATAAATTAAATGTTTACGACTTCCGCTCTCTTTTCTCTGCTCTCTTTGTAGGTGTGTTGCAGGTGGTTCCTATTAAAAAGCCAAAATGTATTCGTATTATACGCGTCGTGTGCATACAACACCCAGCAGAATATACACACATACACACACACCTACAGAGATAGCTGGGATTATGGCCATGGTCATGAAGCTATTTTGTTGGTAACTGTCTTTGTTGTTGCTGCTGCTGTTGTTGTTGTTGTTGCCGTTGTTGCTGGTGCGCTAATTTTTAATTACGACCACTAAATATTCAATTTTTAGTGCCAGGCAAAGGCAAATGCAAACACTTCCTTTTCCGGGCGATGCTTTTGTTTTGCGGATTAACAGTCAGGTAGCAGTGTGAAAGAGACAGACAGAGAGAGAGAAAGAGAGAGATAGAGTGTTGATTGCTGGTCGGTTAGAATTGCAAATGCTGTGTTTATTTTAAAGCCATATTATCTCAAGAGCTTCATTTCAACTGCAGTTTGCAGACAGCGATTTATTCTGAGCTGCTCAAAAGTTCAAGCATGGAAAGTATCTATATCTTGAGTTCTTTTGATAAATCATCTAATTGTTGAATATCGAGTGGGAAATCTGAATAAACTTTACTATGCATGACTTAAATAATACAGAAAAAATCATGTAAAGGGAAGCCTCACTGTTTTCCAGATAAGAGAGCAGTTGCAAGATTCCCTATAAATAATTATTTAGTATCTGTAAAGATGTTTCGTTCCTTTGATTCATCACAATTTAAGTTCACCAATCAAGTAAATCAAATGCTTTTACATATTAACAGTCTTATATTCCGAAAAAAACCCAACTATTTAATAGATTATGTTTGTTTGTTTACAATTACTTTCAACGGAAGATTGCTCTTAATATGTTGAACAACTAACGACTTATCATTCAGAATAATTCATACAATTTTTACTTATGAGAATAACCCAGTACTTAAGTTGGCATGATTCATCATATATTTTATCCGAAGTCTAGTACACTATTTTAAACATTGTGTAATTTATAAAATTTTAAATTAATTTTCTTACTGGGGCAGTAAATCTATTGGCAACTTTGTTTAAAAGTTAACTCTATTTAATAAACTTTGCTGCCAAGAAAAAATTATAGATAATGAGTGATATACATATTCATATATATATATATATATATAATATAACTGAAGTCGAAGAGTCGAGAGACTCGTTATTCAGAATTAATTTTAGACCTCGTGTAAAAGTCTAAATTCAAACAAGTTCATGGAGCGCCACCGAGAGAATTTGAATCATGCGGTCAGCTCGTATGATTCAAAGATCTCAAAATATTTACAATCAATAATCGCTGAGCTTATCGTAAATTTTGATAAAAAAGTAAAAAAAAGTTGTTGCTTTTGTTAGTCAGTGTATTGCGGTTTTATTGTAACTATCCAATGTGTTATCGAGTTTATGTAAGAGTAATATTAAGAAGTAATTTTAGAACGTTCAGTTTAATAACAAAATCTTACACTCCAGTAATATTTTGGGCTTGGAACAGTTTAAAATAAAAGCCCATCTGTCATGTCGTTACATATAAGAGCTATTAGACTAGCTCCTGATTATAAAATACCCGACAATCTATTAAAATGTATATTTAAATAATATTTATTTATTATTTAATATTCTAAAAATGAATTTGAAGTTGATCACTATTTAAAAGAGCCATAAGTAATGTTATGTTATCAAATCCAGTTGTGTAAGCATAGGTTTTTATTTATTTATTTAACATCCTAGTGCTACAAGTTGTAAAGAACTTATGATTATGGCACTAGTCACAATTTTATGGCACTAGTCATAATTTTAATGATCTTAATATACCGAAATTAAGATAAGAAACCCAAGATGTTGTGAAACTTTCACTAAGCATTTAAGTATCAGCTGCAATTTGCATTCTCTCTGATAAACTACATTTAGTTGTCAGTAAATTATACAAAGTAAACTCAACTGAGAACGATTATTTCATTCATAAACTCTGTAAAGTCCCTGCTATAAATGTAATTCTTTTGTCGATCTTTTTCTCTCTCTCTCACTTCTTTTCCTTGCACACTCTCTCTCTCATTGTGTTGATCACGCTGTGTTTTCAGTATTGTTCTATAGCTCGATCGGACAACAACGCGAACTAAAATGCTTCTCCGATATTATATAGTGTTTTTATTATTTCCCAGTTTAATGCTGGCATCAGTCTGTAAGATATATAAAAGAAATGGGCGAAAAACTACTGTAAGTTATAAAATAAAGATCTAACAATGACAATTAAGTGGCAAAAAAAAAAAATGAATTTTATTTCCGTTAAAAATTTTTTTTTCTGAAGTTTGAGGTTTTCTGTTTTTTAAAATTAGATTTTTTTTTAAAATAATAAAGCGTTCAAGTATTTAAAAATATTTCTTTTGTGACGGGTAACGCTCGATACATTCGATAACATTTTATTATGTGTTCTTCGTACAGTACTCTTGGGTTTGTTGCGACGGCTATGAATCAGTTGCGGGCTCCGGCAGTGGCATAAAGTGTGCTCCCAAATGCAATGAGGATTGTGGCCACGGAAAGTGCGTGAGTCCAAACAGTTGCAGTTGCGAGGAAGGCTACGACAATTTCCAACATAATCCAGCATACGGGTAGGTTTCATCTTGAAATTGTGATTTGATCTTGAGCTGATCTTGTCGTCGTAGTTGTGTTCCTGTTTGTAAGAAAGGATGCCAGAACGGCGAGTGTGTTGCCCCGGAAACCTGCAGATGCCACACAGGATACAAACTGGAAGAATCGAAGGGCCAGTGTGCTCCAATTTGCGGCGGTGGCTGCCACAATGGACGCTGTGAGTTGCCAGCGCAGTGTGTCTGCAACGCGGGATACAGTAAACGGGACGGGGAATGTCAGCCCGTCTGCGAACAGGACTGTGGTGAAAATAGTCGCTGTGTGGCACCCAATAAATGTAACTGCCAGGAGGGTTATGCTGAGATCCACAAACAATGCTTGCTAATAAAGGAAGCAGTTCGTATATCAAATACTACAAGAAACGAAGATAATCCAAGTATCGAAGATAAAATGACCGATGTGATGAGCTTTTTAAGGCATTGGATGATCGAACTCTTAGCTGTCTCAGCTTTTGTGATAATACTGATAGCGGCACTTTTGATTATCATCCTAAAACTTTATAAACGGAATTACGATGTAGATCAAAGGGGTAAGAAATCCCTGTAATTAACTTGCTCTCTCTTAAAAAACATAGTCATAGTTTAATTTAATTAATTCTCTTTATGCATTCCAGAAAAAGATCGTCCCCTCTATGCGTGCGATAATGAAATGGAAGTATTAGAAGTTGATTCTGGTGCAGTGTATAAAAATACAATAAAAAAATAATAAAAATTAAACCAAAATTGTAAATTATATAATTTTAAATCACACTTGAAGTATATGTTATTAAAATAAATAGCAAAATGTAAAAATTATTATTGATTGATTGATGTACAGTACATCCTTTTCAGCTTAAGCACATCCTTGGGGCTTAGGCCAACACGTTGACCAATTCTCACACCTTTTTGTAATGGAATTATGGTTCGTTTTCCATTTTTAGAGAAGGCATAGGGTCCATAGTGCATTACACTGTCATAATCATAGCCGAGTTCAAAGTCAGTTGATTCGTAGATTTGAAAGTTGTGTTTCTCCTCCTCTCTGACGTTCTTCACATTTGATTTGTACAAACCGATTTCTGTTGGGATCATTGTGCATATGGAGAAGAGCCAGAGCATGAAGAATTTCGTGTTGTATAATTCCTCGGGAAATGCAACCAACTCCCAAATTAAGTATTTGCTTTTCGCCCAGATATCCAATGTGGGACCAGCAACCAGACTCTGTTCTTTGTAAAATTACCTGTGGCTCTTCAGGGTCATAAGTGCGTCGAAATCTCACACAAGTTTGGGCCGAAATATCTGCCATGGCTGCCATTATCGACATGTAGTCGGAGAAAGCTATAAGAGTATATTTTTTAAAATTAATTTGGGTTTAATTTAAACATAAATCACTTACTTATTCCTTGGCCAACGCTGTAAACGAGTGTGCTATTTGGCCAATAATAATCCGACCAGGTTAATACATTGCGATATAATTTGTCACTCTGCAGATACTTTAATTGAACTGAACTCAATCTCATGTCGTTCTGAGCACTCGTCGCATTCATCACAGAATGCAAGAGAAATGACAAGAGAAAGTATCTTAAAGTACGCATTTTTGATAATGATTTGTGAATGAGGAGTTAGCGTCGGTTTTTATATACATTTACACATAGTCTTAAGAGAGATAAGTGCAGATAATTTAAAAATACTTTAATTAAATATGTTTCTTTATTGATTAGGGAGAGTTTATTAACCTTGATAGCGAGTAAAATGCAATCAATAAAGGCTTGAACTACAATTACTCAGTTGAAAAGGTGGATTCGTCATAAAAATCCATGTTATCAGTTGTTGGATTAATTGCATTATATGTTGAACTTGAAACTGTTTTATAGATAAGCGATTTTCTTCTTTATGAGAAGAGTTAAAATTTCAATGCGGAACTCTTTCTAATTAACTCAGTCATTTTTGGAATATATTTCCCTCCTTACATTGCCATAAATATTCAAATATCAATTCAAACATTTATTATATTAGCAAAATTATCTTTTCTTATCCTTATATCTAATAATGATTACATATTGTTCAACGTTAATGTCTTCTTTTGATGAGTCAAATGTGTTAAATATTTTGCACATCAACTGCGAATTTACTTCAAAGTTCTTTTCATATTTCCGCAATTCTTTCACAACTTAATGATGATAAATTTCATTGCCTTATTGCAATTTACTCATCGCGTTTTTCTGCTCTTTATCTCTCGGATATGCCTGTCCAAAATTTAATCAGTTTACGGTGTTGACAAATGTAATTAGGTAAACGCTACTGTTGCTGTCATTCTTGTTAAGATTAATTTTGGCAACGTTTTTTGGGTTACGCTAACGATTGCAACTGAGATTTGAATTTGGCCAATGACAAAGGTTGACAACAAAAAGGTCACGACCCGACCTAAAAAACAGGTAAAAGAAGCTTGAGAAATTAACTGAGAATTTACTTCCTCAACTGAAAGTGAATCAATCGCCCATTCGTTATAGGAATTAATTTATTTTTAAGCAACAGCTAAAAAGTAGGCTAAAAAAAGGTTGTGCCTAAATGACACCGATAAGATAGAAGACAAAGAAACCAGACCAACGAACTTAATTTATGATAACAACTAAATGGGACTACTCTATTGTAAGTAAACGAGATATTCGAGAAAGAATTGTGTATAATATATATTAAAAATATTTTATATTAAGAACTTTATTTGTGAGGCTCTTAAAATGCATCTAAATATTTATCCTCTTGAACAACATTTATTTACTTAAGTCACTATTATAAACTTCAAAATAAAATTAATATTAAAAATTCACAATTATTAAGAAAAAAATATTAGTTAAATATCACTAATTACAACTTTTGCTTTATTCCTAAGATTAATTTAAATTTTTGTTGACAATTTTAATTATTTTAATGTTCTGCTGTGATACTTTTAGTATAAATTATATTATTGTTATTGTTTTTTTCTTTTTCCCTTTAATTATTTAATTTTTTGTATATTTTGATTTTTTAAATATTTAATTTTGTTAAATATCATTAAATTATATTTAGTTAATATTCAATATGAACATTATTAATTCGAGCCATAGTTTCTTTTTCACTAAGCTTTGAATTGCACGTTTACGTTAAGTATACGATTAGATAAGATCTAACGCCAATTGCCGGTCAATTTCCCAGACCATAAATAAGAGTTGTAAACTTTAAAACATTCGTTGTATCACAAGCGAATGGCAATAAATTATTGGGTCAGCACATTCCGAGGCTGCTTTGAAGACGTTGATTAATTGTACGACAGAACAGTCGCACTTAGACATTCAAATCGACAACATGAGAGTTCTATACACGATCCTGTTAGGCTGTGTCCTCGTCAAAGGCCTCGCAGCAGCCCCGACTCGAACGGAGACCGATCCCGAGTTGACTGCCGGGTATACGGAGGGTGATATGATACTCGGAGAGGAGAGGAATGGCATGATCAATGACACTTTTCGCTGGCCCAATCGCATTGTCTACTATTACATCAACAACTACATTGGTAAGGCATTATATAATGATAGATAAAGTAAATAGTTAACTTTAACAACTCTTGTAGATCAGGAACATCGTGATCACATCATAAGAGGCATTCGCATTGTCGAGGAAAACTCTTGTCTGATCTTCAAGGAAGCCACAAGTGATCAGGAGGCTTATGTGAATGTCACCTCTGAAGATGGTGGCTGCTTCTCCTATGTGGGCTATCGCAATCGAGTTCAGCAGCTGAATCTGCAGAACTATGCCCTGGACACGGGCTGCTTCCGTTTGGGAACGATTGTGCATGAGTTTCTGCATGCCTTGGGCTTCTATCATCAGCAGAGCACCTGGAACCGCGATGAGTTTGTGAGAATCGACGGGGAGAACATCTTGGAGGGCAAGGAGAACAACTTCAACAAGTACGACAGTGACACAGTGGACAACTATGGCGAGGATTATGACTACGGCAGTGTTATGCACTACACTGCCTATGCCTTCTCCAAGAACGGAAAGATGACGATTGTTCCTCTAGAGGAGGGAGCGGAGGAAGTCATGGGACAGCGACTGAAAATGAGTGACTCGGATATCAACAAGTTGAATACAATGTACAAGTGTCCGAGGAATGTCTAAAGTGATCACTAAATAACAATTACGATTAACTGAATAGTTTTTCTGAGAAATCAATAGTTTGATATTTTTTTTATCAGCATTCAGCTTTGTTGCGGCTTCTGGTTAACGATTAGATAAGATCTACTATTGTAAGATTGTTGTATTTTTACTGCCCACCAGCCGCACAGGTCTGGGCTATAAATTAACACAAAATTGCAATTATATTCGCTATAAAGATAAAACTGATATTAGTCAGAAATTCGATTCTACAGAATGGAATTGCATTTTTGGAATCAGTCGTTGATAGTCAAGTCAAGTGACAACATGAAGTGTTGCTTTATAATTACATTTATAATACTAAGTATCCTTAAGGATAATCGGGCAGTGCCCTTAACGCGTCTGGAAACGGATCCTGAGTTGATGGCGGGCTTTTTTGAAGGAGATATGATAATCGAGTCCCACAAAAGAAATGGTCTTCATAGTGAAACTTACCGCTGGCCTGATCGGATTGTCTACTACCATTTCAGTAGCAATATTGGTAATGTTCCATCAGCTTCAACTTCAATTTGTATCTGATAATTGTGTCTAATCAGATCAGGAGCACCGCAATCACATTCTGCTCGGAATGCGTCATATTGAGCTGAATTCCTGTCTGGTCTTCAAGGAAGCAACTGAAGATCAACCCTACTACGTGAACATCACTTCGAGTCCTGGCGGTTGTTACACAGCTGTTGGCTTTTTGAACAAAGTCCAGCTGCTCAACCTGGAGACTTATCCCCTGGACACTGGTTGTTATCGTCTTGGAACCATAATGCATGAGATTCTTCATGCCTTGGGCTTCTATCATCAGCAGAGCACCTGGGATCGGGATGAACACGTGCGAATTGCCACGGAGAACATTCTCGAGGGAAAGGAGCATAATTTCGAAAAATACGAAGAGAACTTTGTCGATAACTTCGATCAGGATTATGACTATGCCAGCATTATGCATTATACCCCATATGGTTTCTCGAAGAATGGAGAAATGACCATTGTGCCCTTCGAAGCAGGTGCCGAGAAAGTCATGGGACAGAGATTACAACTGAGTGAAAAGGATATCAACAAACTGAACATTATGTACAAGTGTCCGAGGCATGTTTAGCAAGAAACTTTAAACAATTAATGTAACACACAAAAATAGGCAACACTGATAGTAAATCGGCAGTTTCTTTGCTCTGATAAGATATTATTTTCAACTCTTTCTACTACAAAGTTGATCTACTTTCAGCTTTTTTATACATTTTTTTATTATTAAAAAATGTAAAAAGTGTAAGGTTGCTGGACAAAAGTAGAAAATACTACTTAAAGTTTTAAATAAAAATATGATATTATTTTTAGACTTAACACCTAATCATGAATCTTCTTTGACTACCTCTTACGACTTTCAGTTGCGCCCAAAAGAATGCTACAATTTAAAACACAGAAACACAGGGTGTTTTGGCTACCAACCATAAAATAATGACTATCAAATTACATACTTGATTATCTGATAATCGGTCAATCGCTTTATTTGATAGCGCCTAGTCCATTAAGCACTTGTGGATTAAAAAATAGAAATGAAACTTTGAAGCAGCTTATCTGGTCAAGTTGAATTTGTAAAATGCCGTCACCTCTTAAGCATAATATACTTGAAGATTTCATAACAGATATTAAGTCACAGGTTCAAGTGGAGATCGGTTAAAAGAAAGAGAGAGAGGGAATAGGAAAGGGCGATAAAAAGAGTGGCATTAGTTCTACTTAGATAAGCGCCATTCAAGTCCAAAAACAATAATAGATTTACTTTACTTGTTTTGCAAAGCGATTACTCGTGTTTTCGTATCTTCAACTTATCGGCCAAGTATCGGGCGGCAATTACTCACTCGCCGACATCGTTTACAGCCGGGGAATATAGAAATACATTGGGCACTTGAAAGGCCAATCAGTGTGCTGATAATAATGATACTATTTCAATTAATGCAAAAGAAAGACAATTGACGCTGTCATTTAACACGCATGACGTATGAAATATTTCAAGAGAGACCTTTGTGACCTCCTTAAAGCAAGAAAGGGATGAAGAGAGGCCTTAGAAACTGCAAATAGTTTAGCTGTGCTTTAGTTATCATGAGTTGGCAAGAAGTCTGGAAGTAAAAGAAGACACGTATAATGCTTAGGACGAGGGAATATACACACTTAATCGCTTAACTAATCTTTCGGAAATGCATGATTGCTTAAAATACTTTCCAAAAATTTATAGATAACGAAATACATAAATTAATTGCAGTTTTCACAACAAATTTTAATATTTAAATTTCAGTTAACTCATGTCAAATAAATAAATATAAAGTCAATAAATATTTGACAACAAGTTTGCATTATTTTTAGATGAAAATAAATTAGACATAAATATTTAAAATTTTGAATGCTTATAAATTAATATTAAAATAAAATAACATTTTGCATATTTTTCTCAGTTTTAATGGATTTTATTAAAGAAGACCAAGTACATACATTTTATTATCTTTCATCTCCATTAATTGATATGGGATGATGGTAAATTTAATTTTGAATATAAAATCAGCTTAATTTAAATACAAATTCAGATCTGTTTTACAGTTTTGCAAACTGTTGTTGTTGCACAATTGTGTCATAGTTAATTTCAGTGTTCCCCATCGGTATTATCTGAGCCCAACAATCGATTGCTTGTATCTAATCTTCGGGCTCAACTCAGCATGGCCATCGGGCCATCGGCCAAATCAAATACTATATTTATGTCCATTGGTTGCTCCGCACATTGTTCAGTTAACGTCGAGCAACGTCGCGAATAGGAAGATGCAGTCCCTAATAAATGTGATTCTACTTGTGCTCTCCACTCAACTGCTGCAGAGTGAAGCTCTGCCACTCCGCCGGAATGTCGAGCCCGAGGAAATCGGAGGCTTTGCCGAGGGAGATATGCAGTTGACGGAGGAACAGCAATTAATATTGGAACATGGACCCAAGGAACGCAATGGTTTGATTGATGCCGCCAAACGTTGGCCTCGCAATCTGGTGATCTATCAAATCTCCCAGGACTTTGATGCTGCCCACAAGGAGGCGATTCTGAGAGGGATTCAAACACTGGAGGACAACTCCTGCCTGAAGTTCCGAGAGGCAACGGACGAGGATGTGGCCTATGTGACAATTACGGCCAATCCGGGCGGTTGTTTCACCGCCGTCGGATATCAAGGCGCTCCACAGCAAATGAATCTGGAGATTTATCCGATCGGAGAGGGTTGCTTTAGACCCGGCACAATCCTGCATGAATTCATGCATGCATTGGGCTTCTATCACGAACAGAGTTCGGCACTTCGTGACGATTATATCGATGTGGTCGAGGAGAATATTGTGCCCGGCAAGGAGTTCAATTTCAAGAAATATTCACCGAGTGTCATCACGGACTTCGATGTCGGCTACGATTACAACAGCTGTCTGCATTATCGACCTGGCGCCTTCTCCGTGAACGGCAAGGATACGATAATTCCCCTGGACGATACGGTGGTAATTGGACAGCGGACAGGACTCAGCCAAAAGGACATTGCGAAGATCAACATCATGTACAAGTGCCCACAACTGGTCTGAGAGTCCACAACTCTTAGACTTTGTATTATATTGTTATTGTATTAGTTATACGAGTATTACTTATTATTAGAACAAAGTGTGATATTTCCCCCTCCCTCTAACCGTATTGTGCGGTTCTCGATTCTGTAATCTTTGCATGTATATTTATATAATTTGCAGCAAAGTGAATTGCGTAAATTAAACTTAATACTTACTTACTATATTTTATGATAGCTCTCTTTGACTTTTATGTTTCTTTTTACTGGGCTTTTTTCTACATATTCTTTTTCTTTTTGCAAACTGTTCTTGATAAGAAGTCGGTTTAGTTAATTCTTATCTCAAGTGTCGAACAATCGCAGCAATTGGCAAAATGTTGTTAAATGCCTGTTTAGTGCTGTGTCAGGGTCACAAAATCTGTGCCATCCCAATGAATATGTAGAGAGATTGGGATTGGGATTGGAGATATGGAGATTGCCTCCATTGACTGAGCACATGAATAATTTTACCTTCAATTAGACGCAGGAATCGTTGTGGTTGAGTTGAGTTGATTGCAAGGATTCTCATTGGATGCACATCTGGTAACCACGTGGACATGTCTCGGGCTCTGTAATTGCGTGTTCCTAATGCGATTTATATGCGAGATGCAAATGTCGAGCAGCTGCTGCAACTGCAGCTTCATCTATGCATTTTTGGTCTCTTTCTCTTTCTCTGTCTATGTGTTACTATATCTATCTCTGTCTCTGTCTCTGACTCTGCCTTCCGCCAAGGCACTCAATTCTCGCATTTTGACAGCGCTTGTTAAGACCATAAATTTGATTTTCGTTGCGACGACATGTCGCCTCGACACTGCCAATGTCTTTCAGCCCCTTCCTCGTTCACATTGTTTCATTTGAAATTAAGAAAGGACACACACGACACTTTCCTCTCTCTCTTCTCTACATTTGGTGTGTGACTAAATTAGCATAGCCTACAGACAAATTTCTGATGCGCATTCATCTGTCGTCTTTGGATGCCGACTAAATAACAGGGTATATGTACAATCATAATGAGATATACTAAAAACTACATTTATACATAATAAAAAACTCTAAATTTATAAATAAGCTTTAGTTTCATGAATTTATTAAAGCCTAAGTCGGAATTTCCTATAATATTCGCCTATAAGCTCATGAAATTTATATTACTTTTAAAAATTGTAGAAAAAAAAGAACTTTAGCAGCTACTTTATCTTAGTTAGCTTTCCTTGAAATTTTTTGTGAAATACTTTAGTGACGCATTACTCATAATATTAAGCCCAAGACAACGGGTAAAGCCCTATAGACATTTTAGTATTGTGATTTTCATATCCGATGACTACTTGTTGCCAAGGAAAAACAGGTCGTAGAATTTGGGTCAAATTACAACTAAAATACAGTAGCTATCATTTAAAATGTAAAAGGGAAAGTTTATTGCAAACTAAAGCGTAATTCCTCTGAAATATGACCAGTGATTATGGCCATAAAAATATAAAGATATTGAGTTTAAAATAAATTTACTTTGGCGCAGTGCCTGCTTGAACGGCACTCAAGTGCTAATAAAAGCTATAGAATTGATTTCCGACCATTAAGTTAAAACTGAGTACTAGTTTAGACATTGCACCCACGATAAGAAATGATATTTATGACTCAAACTGGAGTCTCATGTGACTCATTAGATATAATATTGGCAAATTTATCGATTTACTCTGAATATATGTACAAATATATATTGTGCTAGTTTGTCTAAAAATTTCTTTACAAATATATCAAAAAATGAATTAGTTTGTACATTAAGTTATTGAACGGGATTGGAAATAAATTCACCCAGAATTTCCCTTTGAGTAGTAAATTTCCTTGTAGCATTAATTAGCACTCTCAAAAGTATGCAACAATTATTCGTAATTGACGCGCATGAAAGTATGCAACATATTTCGACTATATTTTCTATTTTTATTTTATTTTGTCATGAAAATTGGTCTATTTTATTAAACAAGTTTTCTGCTACCTTTAGTGGCAACTAAATCTTGATTTACATTCAAGGAAAGGAAGAATTGATCACAGTTGATACATATATAGAAATATATTATTTACATACAGAATTTACTAATTAATGAAGGCAGTTAATAGTCTGGATAGCGCGTTGAGATGAGCACCAAGGAGTTGAACATAATTCGATGCCAGAAGTTGCGTAACATCGTCCATTTTTTTGTTTTCGACTATAAAAGTCGAAAAGAACATTGTTTAATTGGCGCTTAAATGAATGCAACTGAAAATAAATCGTATGTGAGCTAAAGCTGAGCGCAGCTATGGATCCATAAATAAAACCATTTGCCATTGCATTCTATATGCAAATCAGGCAAAAACTACAACAACTAAAATAACCACTCACCGATGTTTTTTTTTTGGCACTGGCTTTGTGATATTTTTGGTTTGGCTTCGTTTTTCCAATAATAATTCAAATAAACGAATAAGTTTTGCCAAGCAGGGAAAAACTCGGTTCGTGGTTTTGAGAAAACCGCAAAATGGTAAATTTTCACACACACACACACACACACACACACATATCAAACAGTGGCAGCAGCAGCCGCATGAAATATGAAACAAATTGTAGCAATTTCCCATAAGGCAGCGGACAAGCAAATGTGACCAGTCAGAAAAGGAAAGAGAGATGGAGAGAGAGAGAAAAAGCTGAGAGTCCTGCGTCCAGAATACGACTTCAGCTCCTTGTGCTGGCTGCGATTTATTGCTGACGAATGCGTATTCAATTTTAAAGCATGGCATAAATGATTTATACATTTGATTTTATTTTTCACACCAGAGCCGCCTCAGACTTAGCGTAAATATATGGGAAATGAGTTGCTCAAGGATCTGCTATGGCTTCTGCTATGGGAAGTCCTTTATGCTTCCGTGTTTCAGCACAATTTTGCATCGTTCATATTTATGACTATGACGTCGTAAAAAATTATGCTTTAATTTGATTATGATGCTGAGCAGTTGCTTCCGCCCACACACACACACACACACACACACACTTGCCTGTGGGGTCACACGTTGCGTATACGCAACGCTTCTGCTTAAAAATTCGTTAAAAAGTTATTGACAAACGCATCGCTCAACTCCTGACTTTGTATAAAGCCATTTTTGCGATAATCCAAAAGAATAAATACATGCTAAAAAAATATATACTGACTTGCACCTAAAGTTGCACAACCAGCAGATTGATCTACTGAAAGTACTTTTGCAGAGTTCCAAAACTTGCTGAGAAACATTGCTAGTCTACAGTAAGATTCACAAAGCTTCAGAGATTTTTCTCACAATTGCTTTTAAAGCTAATGTCGGTATTTCTAAAATGAGATCTCATTTATGGAACTCGTTTTCTGTCATATTATTATTCAGTTCTATTGTTTAATTGAATGGATTTTAAGTATTTTTTTCTGCCAATTAAACTTTAACTTTAATGTTCAAAAATTTATTTTAATTTTATTTAATTTTGTTTACTTGTGTATCCAATTTAGCGGCGTTCTTCAGAATCCAATTGCGCATATATGCAACATTTTCATAGACACCGGGATATTTAGGATGGGCACACCCATAGCCAAAGGAAACTATGCCAACGAGTTCGTTGTTATGAACCAGTGGACCACCCGAATCATAATTGCAGGCATCCTTGCCAGGAGCGGCTGCGCAGATATGTTGCTTAGTGACAAGCGCGGAGAATTTATAGGCCTCTGCACATTTCCCACGCGGTACAATGGTCACATTTGCACTTTTTAGTTTAATCGGTTGGTCTTCAGTTTCAGTTTGACCCCATCCAGAGACGATGACTGTAGCTCCATCGTTTGGTTCTGACGAGGCGAGTGGAATTGGCTGGATGCCGATGCCCAATTCTAAGGGAGAACTCAATAGAAGCACGGCGACATCATAAAACACTCCAGAACGGGGAAATCCCTTATGCACAGACATTTTAGATGCCCGAATCAAAGAACCTCCGCTGTTGTAGACATCGGAACCAGCACGTACATAAATATTCCTGGCTTTTCTAAGTTGTACACAATGGCCAGCAGTCACAATAATATTTCTATTGTAGATGCTGCCACCGCAGAAGTGTCGTCCGTTTTTATTTTGCAGCGACACTTGGTAAGGTGTTGTCTCGATCGATGTATCCACTCCTCCATAGATCCGACCACCAATTTGGTGTCCGTAAAGTAAAGTTGCCGTCGAAAGCAGCAGAAATAAGCTGGTAAACATTGTAAGTTTCTTTCTGAACTAAAAACGATTGACACTTCTTCTTTTATAGTGCATTGGGTCTTAAAATAATTAATTTATTGCTGTCTTATCGTGTCGTAATTCTCTGGAACATATTAACATTTTAATTGAAAAAACTTGGTTCATACTTTCATCTTAATTACTTCGCATAGTCAATGACTTTTACGATAAGAAATTTCTGGAGTCGAGAAAGTGTCTTAAATCGGTCTGACGAGAGTTTTTCCACCGTCGGTGATATTTGGCATTCCAACTAATCGCGTTGGTGTTGACATTAAATCCAAAAACAAGAAAAATTACAATTACAAATCATTCACACTTTAGTTTTGCGAAAAAACACCTAATTATAATAATAATAACATATCTTACTTTACGTATTTGTGTTAATGTTTCTATCAGTGAAGCTCGCGTCACTTATCAAAATTATTTTGAGGTTGACAAGCTTCCGCAAGAAAGAAAGACCCGAAAGCATTTTTTCTGAGAAACTAAACAATTTTGTATCCTCACATGCCACCGACGGCTTTTATACAAAAAGGGTTAATGAAAAGTGATAGTCTGCACTCAGCTTAACCCATTAATGGCTGCCTATAGATTGGCTGGTACGATTTTGACGAAATTTTGAAACGTGTGCCTAGAAGACCATAGAAGTTGAAAGAAAAAAAAAATTTTTTTATCTTCAAATTTTATTTTTTTCGATTTCTATACATTTTTCAGCTTTTTTCAACATTTTCTATAAAAAAAAAAACATTTTCTGTAAAAAACTACAGGTATACCGAGGACAACTAAACTGTTCAAATATTATACTTATATATTTGTTATTTCTCTTTACTAAGAAATAAATTTTTCCCCGATATCTCTCACATTGCCGGTGCTAGAATTTAAGTGTCAACACTTTTTTGGGTATTTAAATACCCATTAGCCTGAAATGGGTTAAGGCAATGTTAAGGGAAAATAATGTGTGGGGTTAACGAAAATTAACTTCTTTGTATTTTTAATTTTAAAGCTGTCTTGTTTTAAATTCTTGATTTTAGATCAGATTTATTATTAAACTAATTGACGCTTTTAAAAATTTATTTATGCATTTGCTCAGGCAACTAAATCAATGATTTTCATACCTTCAACTCATAAACTAAAAAGGTTCTTAGATATTTAAATTTATTAATTAATTTATTATTTATTTATTTATTATGTGGCTATGGCAGCAGAGACCTTCAGCTCTAGGGTTGTGTGTGTTTATGTATAAGCTCACTTATTTATGTCATATGTTGTATTTACATAT